>CM030843.1:11322037-11462037 GCA_018105865.1 Metaphire vulgaris
GACGAAATTCTGTCGTTCGTTTATATGGATTTTGAGAATTGCTAATTTTTTATGTTTTACACGAGGGTATGAAATTAGCCGAAACACGATCAGTGTTTTATACAGGCCTGTTAGGAGGGAGATTCCCCCCCCCCCAAAAAAAAAAACCCTCAAAATTCTCCCCCCAAAATCCCAGCGCTTACACAAATTTTGCATTGAACTGTGTCTTTTCCCCTCCAACCAAGTCGATTTCCTTCGCCCCCCCGAAAGTCTCAATTCCCCCCAAAGGCCTTGAGTCTGGATAAAACACTGAACACGATATAGGACAAAACTGACAGTCGAAACTGGTTTGTTTGATTATTCAGCAGGCTATTAGTAGGCCCAGGCCACGCAAAGTGGCATTTTAAGCATCTCGATACACTGTAGGCTAGTGTTTATAAGGGCAGTGTTTAATCTAGGCTGTTTCCGGGGGTAAAATTGCCCTTTTCCCCCGAAAATTTCAAATTTTTCCCCGGAAATTTTGGAATACTACATGGACTAACAGCGGGCCCTAGCAGAATTCCTCCCGGCTTTTTCAGTTTCCCTCCCGGAGTCTAGGAGTCTAGATTAAATACTGCATACGGGTTCTCAGTGGAGCGTAAACGAGAAAGTTAACGTTAAGATATGTGACGTTTTCGTCACCGTTTAATTTAAGGCTTTTTATGCACAACGTTTTTTTCATTCGTGACCGGAGTATGCATCCAACGACAAACAGACAGAAAATACGTTGAAAAAGGCATTTGTGCAATCAAGAACAGAGTCCACATTTTCCAAGGCAGCATTACTAGCAAAGATTCAAACGGTCAATTGGTCAGACTATATGGCCTACTGCTGATCAGGTCATTGCCATATTATCGGGTCTCCGGTTTTCACATGGTTTATCCCTTAGTAATCAGTCAAACCATCATAGACCTATTATAGTCTATTATAGTCTGTTAAACTCCGCCTTGGAAACGTTCACGACATCCAGGATTTGCAGACAACCATTTTCATGCTTAAAATAAGCAATATGCTTCTTCCTGTCCACTTTCAGACACATTTTAGCCTTCGTCATTTATGGACAGCCCCTTTCTAATTTCAAGACTATCAGTTGCGCTTAACAGAATTGCATGCCAAATTCGTATTCCCTAAATGATCTCACATCGCATTAACTCACAGTCAGTTTAATATCACGCAAGGTTTTATTTTAAATCTACAGGCAATGGGTATCTCAGTTGCCATACAAAAGTCATAAGATTTAACCAAGCTCTGTGAATGCTATTATCTCTTGGAGCGTTTACATAACTCTAGCGAGAGATTTGTAAAACACTGATTATATAGAATTTGTATTGTTAACCCTAACCCTAAACTTTATAAAATAGGCGAGTGTCCAGTGGCGGCTCCAGGATTTGGCAAGTGGGGGGAGACGTTGTGGTGGCAACTTCTAAGCATGGGACCAGCCATTTGTTGATAGGTATGAAGTAGTAAGTATAGGGTCTCAACAGGTAGGCCACTGGGTGCACACACACCCCCGGACACCCATGTGGAGCCGCCACTGCAAGTATCGGTCCCGTTTAATGTGTCATGTCTGTCGTAAGCGATCACGTGAGTGTGACGTCATATGGGCCTAAAACATATTTATTTAAGATAGGGTTTGACTGCATTTGTTAAGCGCTGTTGTCTTGAACCATAGTCTTGTCTATTGCGCTGAAGAAATTGTCTGGTAATAATAATAATAATAATAATAATAATAATAATAATAATAATAATAATAATAATAATAATAATAATAATAATAATAATAATAATAATAATAATAATAAGGGGCTTGATTGTAATTGGAAACGACCTCTACGCCTTTAATAAGTCGAAAAAAGAACAGAAAGCAAAAACGCTTTGCTTTGGATTACCACGAATTCCGTCCGCTGAGATTAGTTAAGTTGTCTTCAGGTTACACAGTGATGGGCAACTAGTTAACTAATTAGTTACTAACTAAAAGTTCAACTATTTTTTAGTTACCTTCATAGTTTAATTAAATATAGGCCCTAAATAGTTTAGTTAAAATGCTAGTTTAGCTGAAAACTAAATAGTTTAACTAAAACTTTTTAGTTGGTGTCCCGAATTCTCAATAACAGTCCCTTTCAATCTATTCTTTTCTGGGTCATTTTTTCCAAACAAACTTGACAAACTTGTGATCCTACAGTCTAGACAAATACTTAAATATTAAATTGACAAAAATTAATGATTTCTATGATTCATTGACTGATATGTTCATATTGTGAGCATCGTCTATTTTTCATGAACACATAGGCCTACCTGATACCTAGGAAATAGTTGTAAAATTAGTTGCAAAAGTTTAACTATATTTTTTAGTTTAGTTAACTATTTTAGAAAGTTAGTTTGCAACTAAAAGTTCAACTACTTATTTCTAGTTTAAATTTAGTTATAGTTTAACTAATGTTTTAGTCAGTTGCCCATCACTGAGGTTACAACAGAAATTTCCAAAGATTCAAGTGGTGTTCGTCTCTGGCTATCGTCCATTTCATTCAGTTCTGTTTATTTCTGTTTAGTTTAGTTTAGTTTCATTCAGTTCTCTAAAAGTAGAATCTCGTAAATTTCTATAGCGCTTTCGAATGCAGGCGCCGTAGTAGCTGCTTATTCCTATAGGCGCTTAATCTTCCGTTGAATTACCTATAGCAGTGTTTTATCCAGACTGTTTTAAAACTGACTTACCTGGAGACTTCAATGCAAACACATTTTGATTGCCTTTTTGAGGAGGAAAAGGTTTGATATCCTGCTGGAGGCGAAAAGGCTGTACCCCGGCCATCATGAAAATAGGCCCACCGATTTTCAAAAACCTTTTTTGGCAATCAGCACATTTTGATAACCTGCTTGTCATTTTTCAGGAGGATTTTTTTCTCAGCACCCCGGCCCACTCGTTAATCCGGGGATATCCTCCAGTCCTGTATAAAAGGCCGCCATCTATTTCAAAGATCAGTCCGAGTGGGAGGGACTGACGTAATAGGGTGATAGCTGTAGCTGCCCTCAGGCCCATTATGACGTCAGTGGTTGATTCGGAACAGCCAGCCAGCCTGTTGCAATGTTAAAGGAATACAGCCAGTCGTTGTAAAAAAGGAATACCTTATTTGGATAAAAGTTAGTCATCAGTACGATTTGGAAGGTAGATAACCTTTTTTTTGCTTGTCAGAGCATTTTCATTGCATCGATTTCATAAAGATGCGACGTTAAACCTTTTTTCTTTACTCTCAGCCCCTGTTACTTGCATACAGTGGCGTAAACCTGGTATCAACATTGGGAGTGGGAAGAATAACTTTGAAACTTGACCCCAGAAATATAAAAAAAACCCTCCATTATGGACCTTAATCCGGCCCTGGATATCCCGCCTTTCTCTCTGGAACAGTCCTGTATAAAAAAATTAACCTGCTATTTTTCTTTTTTCCGCAAATTAGTGGTCATCTGGAGTGAATGCGTTTTGCTCATTTCAAACATCATCAGGATCCGAGTGGGCATTAGCGTGGAGGATAATTGATAGTGACCGTCCCCCCGTGTTTACGCCCCTACTTAGTTTCAAATTAATTACTTTATTCAAGGTGTTTATTCTAGGCAGAACGTCCCAAAGTTTGTAAATTAACTTTTTTTAATATGTTGGGGTTGCATCTGTGCTTTTATTGTTTTGGAGGGGAAAAATTGGATGACCGCCGTTGTAGGGAGGATGGAAGCGTCCAGAGTCGGTCGTGTAACATGCAAAATCCTCCAATGCCGACGGACAATAAACAAACTAAAACATTCCTAGATAGGTTCTGTCTGCTTGCTAATTAATCAAAACAATCTTCTCAGACCGATTCTACCCGCCCCGATGTAAAAAAGAAAAGTAATGCTAACTCGAAAATCACCATCACGTCAACACGCCTACTAACAGCTGGCTCCTGCCTTTGGTATTTAATTGCCTTGGTTTGTAACAGTGTAACTTCAGGGTTGCATCGACCGCCGCTGTAGTAGTCAAAAGCGTGTAACATGACTGAAAGATTATGTCTGTTTGCTTTAATCAAAACAATCTTCTCAGCAATTCTACCCGCCCCGATGTAATAACACAGGCTTACTTAGCCTCTAAACCATTTATGGATAAACTGAAAAGATGGATCAATCAAGAAGAACCTGGATGCTTCGTCGACGCATACTTCCCGCACTCTTTGATTTGTTACAGACATGGAAATCAGGCGCCTGGATGAATTTCGACTCTCTCTCTTCTTTGTTACAGACATAAACAGGCGCTGTGTGAATTTCGTCTCTCTCTCTCTCTTCTATCTTTCTATCTCTCTTCTATCTCTCTCTCCCTCTCTCTATCTATCTATCTCTCTTCTATCTATCTCTCTTCTATCTATCTCTCTGCAACTATTCTCGTCGCATTCCTTCGCCCGGTAATTAACTCGCATCCGAAAGAATCCGGAAACGACCGCCATTTCAACGTCTGCTATCGTCTGCGCCGCCAAACGAAGCAGACGATACCCTAAAACACAGATGTCGAGAACCATGTCAACGCCGTTCCACCATTTTTTTTATCTCACAGGAATTGTATTGTCTTTCGCTAGTGTGTGTTTGTGGGGGGGATGGGTGCATTTGAGCCTGGAAGACCCGTTTCTCTATTGCGGTCTTTATTTCACGCCACGATCGAGAGTACGAATTATCAATAGCGCAACATTGGCGCTGGCGCTAAATTTATATCATCAAAATAGTTTAGATACACCCCCGGCCCCTCCTGCACACACACACACACACACACACACACGTTCATCATGCCTTGGCGGCTGTGCGTTCTGCGCAGGTCCTTCGTTGTCGACTCCGCGTTCTCACGAAGGCCTTTCCCAGAAGCCGAAGGAAGTAGTCGGGAAGAACAGCGGGGTGTTTAAGCCGCGGGCAACGGCGCGGAGTGGGAGCCGGAACTGGGGCAAAGCATCGTCGGCCTCTGCGCAGAGGAGAGAGACGTTACTACCATAGGTGGAATTGACGCGGCCTGCCCGGCCGACGCTGCCTCCGAGTCAGCATTCTCAGACAGTGTCCGATTCCTACATAAGGCGTCTAAATCAGCCCCCACATCCCTCCCCTTCCCCTTTCCCTTCCCCGCCATCGCTGCCCTATTAGCGTCCATACCCGCAGCATCTCTCCCCATCGACTCGCCGCCCGCGTCAGTCGACCCCGCGCCTCTCCTTCTGAGTATCTCTTCGGTCGGCGTTCGCGGTGATCCCACTCTACTTCGATTAGCAACACTTTGTCGTTCACAGCAGGACAACAGAAGATGGTATGTTTTCGATTTGCAGATCTTTCCTTTTATTTCGATTGCACGCACGGTCAAAAGATGATCGATTCTGATTTCAAGCTATGAGCGTTCAGAAATAAACGGTAAATAACGAGAAAAGAGGAGGAAAAATGAGAAACCGCTTTTACATCAGATGATAATGACGGCATTCACAGTATTTCTGTAATGCTGCGTGGACAAAGCATCGTCGGCCTCTGCGCAGAGGAGAGACGTTACTACCATACTACCACTCTGTAGAACTGGGCAACAGCGGCTGACTGACAGTCGACAGTCGGTTCTTTGAATAAGGCTTTAAAAACCACAGCCCTGATTCAAATGACATAAAGAATTCAACGATTGAAAAAATACACGGGGTCTTTAACTCTCGGCCAGTGGTTTACCGTGGAGACCAGAGGGCGGCGGCCTCAGGCGCAAAATTTGGGGGGAGGGAGGTGCGGGAGCAAAGTTCTAAATGAAAAAAATAAAAAAGTCAAGTTAAGTAATAAAAAAAACTCAACCATAGGACATAGGCAGACATAAAATAGGATGGCGTGTGTAATATCTGTAGCTATTAAACTATTATTATCATTATACAATCGACAGAGGCGAGGTCCGTTTTTTTGCTCAAGAGTTTTTGGGGAGAACAACAAAAGTTGGAGATTGAAACTAATTAAGGTTTCACAAGTACCTCTGATTTTTACTCAGTCATATTTGAAGCCGTCAATTGGTGATATTTCGCATTACTGTAGATGCATCACAAGATATGCATCACAAGAGATGCATCGCTGAAGATGCATCACAAGAGATGCATCACAAGAGATGCATCACAAGAGATGCATCACAAGAGATGCATCGCTGGAGATGCATCACAAGAAATGCATCGCTGGAGATGCATCACAAGAGATGCATCGCTGGAGATGCATCACAAGAGATGCATCGCTGGAGATCGCATCACAAGAGATGCATCGCTGGAGACGCATCACAAGAGATGCATCGCTGGAGATGCATTACAAGAGATGCATCACAAGAGATGCATCGCTGGAGATGCATCACAAGAGATGCAACGCAAGAGTGCATGGCAGACACTCTGCAACAAATAGTAGGCATGCAGTTGCAATTTATTCAGCTTCTATTCGCATATACAACAGTACATAAAACACTTGAAACTCAACTGCATTGATCAAACCGCATCTTAGTTATCGCACTGGCGAACTTGATCGCAGTTTTCTGGAAGATATGATGGCGTTGACTTAAGACCCTAAGACCTAAGCCTAGAAATTAGCAGTGATGCGCAACTAGTTAACTAATTAGTTGCTAACTAAAAGTTTAACTAATTTTTTTAGTTATCTCCATAGTTTAATTAAATATAAATAGTTTAGTTAAAATGATAGTTTAACTGAACGTTTTTAGTTAGTAACTAAATAGTTTAACTAAAACTTTTTAGTTGGTGTCCTGAATTCTCAATAACAGTTCCTCTTCAATCTATTCTTTTCTGGTTCATTTTTACCAAACAAACTTGCGTTCCTGCAGTCTAGATTAAGATTCAAATATTAAAAGACAATAATTAATGATTTCAATGGTTCATTGACTGATATGTTCATGTTACGAGCATCGTGTATGTTTTCATGAACATACCTGATACCTAGGAAATAGTTATAAAATTAGTTACAAAAAGTTTAACTATATTTTTAGTTTAGTTAACTATTTTAGAAAGTTAGTTGGCAACTAAAAGTTTAACTACTTTTTTTAAGTTTAAATTTAGTTATAGTTTAACTAATGTTTTTTAGTTAGTTGCCCATCACTGGAAATTAGAATCATATAAAGCGAAGCAACTCATCAACAAAACTCTTGCTTTCTTGTAACAAATTATGATAAATTTCTAAAGTATGACAAAACGACACTGTTTGATCTAATATCGAAGATTTTCAGAGAAATGTCGAAAGCAATGGAAATAAAGATCAATTCCATAAATTATTTTGGCGTTAGAGACATTAAACTCCTCCTCCTCCTCCCCCTCCTCTCTCTGTCTCTGTCTCTATCTCTCTGCCTGTCTCTTTCTGTCTGTCTCTTTCTCTTTCTGCCTTGGTCTCTGTATATTTCTGTCTCTGTCTGTCTCTCCCTTTCTCCCCTCTCTCTCTCTTCTTCCTCCCTCTCTCCCTCTCCCTCTCCTCTCTCTCTCTCTCTCTTTCTGCCTGTCTCTTTCTGTCTACCTCTTTCTTTTTCTGCCCCGGTCTCTGTTTATCTCTGTCTCTGGCTGTCTGTCTGCCCCTTTCTCCCCTTTTATCTCTCCTTCCTCCCTCCCCCTCTTTTCCCTCCCTCTCCTTCCTCCCTCCCCATATATATATATATATATATCCCTCCTCTCTCTCTCTCCCTCTCTCTCTCTCTCTCTCTCTCTCTTTCTGGTCTGGGTTCTGACATATAAGCAAGATGTAGCTGATGATGTGGCGGATGACTGTAGGAAGCGCATTTCTCTATCGTTCATCATGGCGGCGCTTGCATCGCTCGACGCCATTTCGTCGCTGCGTTCTCTGAGCTTCTCGGTCGGGAAGAAATTGCTCTTCTCGAGGAGGAGCAGCGAACGGCGAAGCCTTTGCACGACGAAAGCGGCTCTTGACCCCTTTCCCCCTCCCCCCACCGGGGCCACGGACCCCGCTGCGGCCAGAGGCGGCCCAACGCCGAGTCAGCGGGCACGACTTCACTCCTTATCGGACGCTGACTCATTCTTTCCACCCACTCGAACCTTATCCATCTCCTTCTCCAGGTCAAGGCAGATTTATTCCATGCACGCTGCCTGCCTCCGTGGCGTCCGTGCTGCGTTTTCCACTACACCTCCCTACGCTTATTCCATTCTGCAATTGCTATTATTAACAGATGATCGCAAAATAGATGACAGATTGACTATGAATTATGACGCAGGCAAATGTCATCGTCGTCGTCGTTGTCATCATCAGTATCACCTCGTCGTTGTCGTTGTCGTCGTCGTAATCAGCAGATATACGATCAACGTAAAATGTCAAGCGCCATCAACAACGTCAATATCATAATCATCATCAGTTTCACAATCATAATCATAATCATCGTCAACAACAGTAGTGTGTCGTCATTATCATTCCTGTAATCACAGCGGCTCAGCTATTTACAGTGTTTTATCCAGACTCCAGACCTGGGGGATTGACTTGGCTGGAGGGGAAGAGGCACAGTTCAATACCCACAATTTTTTAGTGCTGCGATTTTTTTGGGGGGAGAAGGTTTGATGTTTTTTTTTTTTGGGGGGGGGATTTCCCTCCTAACAGGCCTGTATAAAACACTGCCAACTCAATGTGTAGCCTACGTTCGTCGCAAATATCGTACATATAAAAATTTATTGGATTTTCAATTCATCTGGATTAAACACTAGAGTTGTAGTCATGGCTGAGATATCGCAGGAACGTTGCTGACACTGAAACCTTTTGTTCGGCGAAAGTCAATTTAATTGACCGGAAAAATTCATTTTCATCCTTCCACCATCTTCCTCCGTCTTTCCACTCGAAAGGATTTCATAGAAGTTAATTCATCAGACGCTAAATTTAGCCAAGAACCTGAGAACCCAGCGCACCAAAGAAAAACAGCAGAAACTGTGATTTGGTTGAAATACAAATCCGTCAGAAGTTGTGAAGATAACGACAGAGGGTCGATGCGACTGGTAACGTCGTCAGTGCACCAGAATGACTCTCTATATTTCTCGGAAACCGATATCCAATATTAACAAACGACGAAAGGAGAGAGAGAGAGAGAGAGAGAGAGAGAGAGAGAGAGAGAGAGAGAGAGAGAGGAGGAGGAGAGAGAAATAGATACGGTGGGATAGAATGGAAAAAACTGAAGCAATTCTTTTTCCAGATATTGCATGGATACTTTTTCCTGTTTAAATTTTCATCCAGGTCTTTTCTTTTGCTAATCTGATGCGAAATCATAAAGTTCTCATGCCTGCTGCTGCTGCTGCTGCTGCTGCTGCTGCTGCTGCTGCTGCTGCTGCTGCTGCGTAGTTACGCAGATCGTCTCGGCATTGGTCCGATCCGCATCGTTTATTCCTCGCTAAATTTCTGCTTTTTCCAGGTACGCCTGCCTCCCACGCTGTGCTCGTACCAATTACTGGTCTCTCTCTCTCTCTCTCTCTCTCTCTCTCTCGTTCTTGTTCTCTGCGTAACGTGCAGCAGTTATTTCACCGTTGCTTTGTGCGTCTAGTTTCACTTAGATTCTCTAGATCAGGGGCATTCAACTGGCGGCCCGCAGGCCAAATCCGGCTCGCCAGGGGCTGTGAAAAGGCCCGCGAAGATACTGAAGCGATCAATAATTTTGTTTAATACATAAAAATATTTATAAATGACTAGTTTTCAACTTACTTGTTTCTATTGCTTATGAACTATAGTTTTTAAACTGAAAAATGCTTGAAACTGGCCCTCGGGCACCAATTATGAAAAAATGTGGCCCTTCATGAAATTTAGTTGAATATCCCTGGTCTAGATTCTCTCCATCGAAGTCCTTCTCTTCAGCTACCATTGACGGCCTCTGGGAAACTGCACGCTGTGCCAGCAAGAGAGAGAGAAAGAGAGAGAGAGAGAGAGAGAGAGAGAGAGAGAGAGAGGAGAGAGAGAGAGAGAGAAGGAGAGAGAGAGAGAGAGAGAGAGAGAGAGAGAGAGACAGACAGACAAACAGACAGCAGAGAGTGCGTGTATTCCAAGCGCTAATCATTCACGGAGCAATCACTTGAAAGACAGACGATATAGATAGGAATTTATCACGTGACCTTCGCTTCCATTAATGGTGAAAGTGTTTTAGAAGTTGCGCTGACAAGCTGAGTTAAGAGAGACTATCTTTCTTTGCAAATACTTTCCATGCGGCCAATTAGCAGATAATAGAAATACGGGGGTCAAAACAACCAAGTTCAGCAAAATCAACAATTGAAATTGTATCTTAAGTATGCGTAGAATTCGGCGCTATTTCAAGCCTTAAAAATATCTTCTGGGGCAGATTAATGGGTCTCATAGGACGGAGCACATAAGTGGCTTGTGTACAGCAACGGAATCGAATTAGCTATCTATTGCTCTTAACTCTGATTTAGACGTACTTGTATAATGGCACTTCAAGTTCAACATCTGCAGGACAGACTCACAGCTTTTTCATTGAGTGCTGCAATGATGGAGAACATGTGAAATATATTATGGAGTGCAACAGGGCAGACATAAAGAGAAATGGAGAGATAGAAAGAGAGGCAGAAAGAGTGACACAAAAAGAGACAGAAAGAAGGAGAAAGAGTGTCAAATTGAGTCGCTAAACTCTGGCATTTTGAAGCAATTTCGTATCGTAATATTTCGCAAATTGCACTTCAAAAGACAGAATTATGAAAACCTATAGACGGACGTCTATGAAACAATCTAAAAGAATACGGAATGCAAATTTGAAAACTGCAAGAATGGATACTGGGGGGGGGAGGCTATATTAATTATGATTTTTTTCGGAATCCTCAGTTGTTATATTCCTCAATTTTCAAGCGTTGTCCAAACATGTTCACACAACAGCGGTGTTTGAGAAATGAATGCAAAAATTGCAAAGTTTGTAGTCATTTTGTGTTTCACACCAAAGACAGTCGTAGCCTACAAATGATTGCGCGGCCTTGAAATGCTTTCATCAAACTGTAGGCTAATGGGTCGTGTTTCTTAAAGCGTCTGACATGCAGTAAAGTCAGCGTATCAAAAATCATCTAATATTTTCTTACGTTGGTCATGAGATTTGAGATTTCCAATGTTCCATTTATCATATACGCGATGCCTATATTGCAAAGACTTGGGAACCGTAAAATCGTGTGAATTTAATTAGCTTTAAAATCCATGCATCAGTTTCTTTGCTAAAGTTTCAAGACAAGTTTTCTAGCATCAAGTGGCCCAGATTCGTCTATAGTAGTACAATGTACTTACTCATTCTACAGTATATTTGCATTGTTCGGTTTAATTTAAGCTTCGTTTTAGTTATATTAGTTATTCTCGTCACTTTACTGCTCTTCAAAAATCTGAGATAATTTTAGAGTCCAGACATGTTGTGTGATGTTTTGTCTGCGTTTGCATAGGCGCAGGAATTATGAAACGAAGGTGGCTATCAGCTTCCAAGAGTTTGAGACCCTAGGCAAGACTCACTCTTAGGAGATCGGACATGACAACGCACACCTAATAAAATGACACTCTAAATGCATACATTTTTATACATGATTTGCCTTATTTTAAAATTTTACTTGCAGTTTTGTATATTTTGATACTACTTACAAATATCGAGATACCGGTACTTCCCGAACCCTGTACCTCAATAGTTAAGTATTTGTTTCTTCAGAATTAGCTCCAAGTGATAGGCAGCTGTCTACCATTCCCTAGTTTACGTATAAATTGACTTGACTTGTAAAAATAGGCGTATATATTCGTGTTTGACACACATTGAACAAACATAGGTGCTGGTAGCTCTTGCCTTAACTGCTAAATGAGATGAAATTTCATTTTAAAATACCTGATGATGTATTGGTGATTGCTTATGATCACGTGACCAGTCTTCCAAGACAAAGGAAAAGAAATCGAGCAGCAAGAAGAAGGAAAAGAAGGAGGAGGAAGCTGCTGCACCGGCGCCACCTGCCGAGGAAGCTCCACCTGCGGCGGCGGCACCTGAGGAAACTGTGGAGGAGAAGAAGGAAGAAAAGAAAGAAGAGCCGCCGCCGAGAGAACCAAAGCGCGCCCAACGAGCAACGTCCAACGTTTTCGCTCTCTTTAATCAATCGCAAATTCAAGAATTCAAAGAGGTAGGCTCTATGTAAATCAAATCACCACAGAGGGGGTGGAAGATGGCAGAGTGGGTTACGTGCTGGAGCGTTAAGCTGACGGAGCGGGTTCAAGCCCCGTCATTGCCCCTAGTGGCTTTCAAACAGGCAGTAATGCCTTCTAAGCCACTTTAAATCATGCTAAGTTCATGCTAAGTTTAAGATCAGCCCCTCACTCCCTTCCTCCCTCACTACCACAAAAACAGTTTTGATGACATGTATCGTTCGTGTGTTACTTTATATCTGTAATGGTAACATTTCAATCACGCGTGCTTTGTGGTTCGCTACTTTTCACAGCTGATATCAAAGCAACTGATAACATTACTCCCTAAGACTCTTTCAACGCATTGTATAATTCTAGATTCAGAGGATGATTATCGTCTTGTGCACCCCAGTGGTTGCCATGTTTTTAAGTAGAGGATCGTATCTGATATTTTCGGTTCTCTAAGAAACCACTGTATTTTGTCAACTGTATAATAGTGGAGTGTGTAGTTGTTAGTTAAGACTGTTGTGTTTGTTCTTATGTTGTCTGCGTTTGCGAATAAAGTTTTATATATATATATATATATAACTTATATATATATATAAGTGGCGGTTCCACAAAATGCTAAAATTTAGACTACACTATAGAATAGACGATTCTGATTTAGGCCACTTATAATCCAAAAAACTTATTTGATACGCTAAAAAGGTCATTCAGCAGCAAATTGCAAATTTCGTTTTTGCTATTATTTATTTATTTGAACGTCATAACATTTTTAAAATAATTTTATTAATATTGAGTTATGTCAAATATTGACAGAGGACGGGCCACTAGGCTGTCCGGCGCCCCGAGGCACAAAAAGTTACTGATGGCGCCCCTCAACTCGATGCAAATCATTTTAGAAAAAAAAAAGTCTCTGTTCATTTTGGCGCCCTTCATTACTTCATTCAAAACCTGGCGAATACCTGACAAGGATAAAAAGGTCATTGACCCGTAGAAGAACAAATATCCCCATTTTAAACCAATTTAATATATTATGGTGGGGACCTAAAATCGCCCATGAAATACATCTGTTCCCCAAAAGAACCTCCCTGAGATTTTTACGCCTCTCCAAATACCCTGACAAACCAAAAACTCCGAAATGACAGCGGAATGGCCATTTGGCGTAATTCTGGCATCGACATCATGGGGTAGGATAGAATCTTTGTATATAGCTCGTCATTTGGGGATGCATGGGCTCTTTCCCCCGCCAACTAATTATTAAAGAGACCGTCCCCCTGTGAGATGGATACATCTGTGGTTTTGGTGATTGCAGGCCTTTGCAATGATAGACGTTAACAGAGACGGAATAATAGACATCGAAGACCTCCGCTCTATCTGGACAAACCTTGGTAAGAAACTGTTCTGTCAACATAGACATCTTTCATTGCAAGAAGCGATCAGAAGTATAAAGTAGAATATATATAAAACTCTGTCTTTCAAAATGTTTGCGCCAATATATGCTTACATGTAATGCCTACATATGCCTGTAAATCTAAGTGTGTTTCCAATATATAAAGCTTAAACTCGTTTGTACTATACAAAATACAATTACGAAATTATGATAAAATACTGTTCACGTGCTGTCATTGTATTAGGCCTAAATACTGATTTTGAAATCATAACAATTTTTGAATACCATGCAGAGGCGCATTTAGGCATGTTCCATGGAACAGGGCACCCATACAAAAGGAGCCCCCACAAAGTATCTGAGGACAGGACCATTTTTGCTCGTCACAGTTTGTCTAAAGTTAGATCATTTTTTCCCTCTGACGCCGGTCACCCCACTACGCCACTGGGAGGGAGGTAGGGAGGCGTAGAGACGTTAGCCTGAAAGGGCCAACAGAACATTTGGAACAGCCTAATAGGGCCCATGCAATCATAAATACGGTCCTGACGCCACGACTAAATCACTTTAACTACTAACTAATGACGTCCCCACTATTTGAGATCGCCGTCGTTGATTTGTACTTAAGCGCTTTAATTTAGCTTCTGGTATTTTGATGGCTTGCCTCTCTTTCCGTTTGGTTCTGTCTTTCTCTTGTGCGGCAATGCTTCTAGTTGCTTGTGAAACTTTCGCGTTGAAGAGCTTTCCTACCGCGCCTCTATCTTTAGATTGCTCCCTCCCCCGCCGTTTCTGTCTGATATTTTCGGCTTGACCTGACTCTAATTCAATTTGGACTTGGTGCGCCATCGGCTGATGCCCTGGGCATTATGATAGTGGCGCCACAGAAATTTTTTGATTGATTGATTGGTTGATTGATTGGTTGGTTGATTGGTTGATTTGATTGGTTGGTTGATTGATTGATTGATTGGTTGATTGGTTGGTTGGTTGGTTGATTGATTGATTGGTTGGTTGATTGAGTTCTCTAATCGAACTGGTTCGCCGTTGAATAGGTCGCGAACCGGAAACGAAGACGTTGGAGGAGATGTTATCGGAGTGTCCTGGTCAGCTCAACTTCACTCATTTCCTAACGCTATTTGGCGAAAAGATGCACGGTCAGTGTTTTATGCGCCGCAATATCTATGCAATCGCAGTTCATGAAACCCTGTTTACACACACACACACACACACACACACACACACACACACACACAGAAGACACACACATTCACACAACGCAGGCCATTTTATTTGGACGGCTGAAACGCAACGGACTCATCTTAAGCAGACCTTTTAGGCGGGTTTGACTGTACAGTTCTTAGTTCTTAGTCAATTGCATTATGAATATATAAAACTACAAAAGTAACTTGTCGATCTCGTCGGCGATTTTGTCATTAGCACAAAATTTGGATAATTTCGATTTTCATATTTGCTCCGCAAATTCCATCGGACTTGAAGTCATCGACCGTTCAAAAGCAACACATTGATCGCATCTTAGCCAGTGTGTTCTTTACCATGTGTCTACCAGCAGCACATTATAAGATGACACTGTAGACATGGAGACGGAAATGGAGAGACAGATAAAGACAATGGTTAAAATGGGATGCGAGTCTAGTTAAGCCAGTCAAAGAGATTGGCCTAAGTATCTACACAATCAGTATTATTTTTTGCCCAGTATCCATTAGGTTTTTATTTTTAAAAAATTCAAGAAGTTCAACTGAACATAATTTTATAACATTATAGCACACTGAAATTATCCAGCAAAAGCATTATGTCATTGATTATTTTCTTGGATCAAACTGTTCGTTAAGCCCAGTGTTTTATACAGGCCTGCTAGAGGGAGTTTCCCCCTCCCCAAAGCCTCAACACTCCCCCCAATCCCAGCACTTACACAAATTGTTCATTGAACTGTGTGTCTCCCCATCCAGCCAAGTCAATGGTCGCAACCTCCCTCCCCAGTGCAAGGCCTAGAGTCTGTAAAACACTGGTTGAGGCTTTCACTATTTTCTTTAGGATCATCACACACAAACTGTTCCTGAGTTAAGCTGCAGTGTTTTATGTTCGACGAAGACCTGCACGAGGAGTAGTAAGTCCGTCATTTCAGATCATTACGCTTTCAGTCATTCGTCCGCCGAAACATGAATGTCAGCATGACGGCTGCCAGTTGAAGGGTTCTATTTTACCGTGTAATGGACTTCCCCCAATCCCGGTATTTAGATATGATGTTTCAGCTCAATCGCGCAACCTCCGATTTTATACCTCAGGCTTGAACCTGTCCTCCAGCCTCATGCGCCCTCTCAGCCAATTTATGGCAGTCAATGGACACCCGCACTCACCCCCCCCAGGCCCACCCCCAAGGCGGCCCTCCAGGCGGGCCGGGGTCTTTTAGGATAAAATTGCGACTTGTTTGGTTAAATTTTCACTCGAATTTCGAAAAAGCCGCTGTCGCTGAAAGGCGAATGCTCTGCCGAATAGGGCTTTATTTTACTCATTTGTCATATTCTCATTTAACCAGATCATCAAACACACAAATTTATTAGATTACCTGCTGTCGCGGGAGGAGGAATCTCTAAGGCTTCGTAGTAGAAAGATCAGATAAGATCAGGCAGAGGTCATATACACCTTTAACCCGAGGTGTCAAACGCAGCAGTAACGATGTCTATAAGTTAACATTAGATTAAAAGACGGCGGAAGGCCCTTTGACGAACCAAGTGGGGAGACGGTGGGCGAAAACGAAGGGCACAGATGGCACCAGGGAAGCAGTAGAGGGCGTTAGAGTCCGAGAGATGGCATTTCATTGAAAGATCATTAGAGCTTCACGTGTTTGCATAAATTGCGGAAAGCAATCTAACGACTCATTCAATCGTTCAACAGACAACAGCGCTTCGCCATCGACACAATGGACAAGTTTGTTGTTAAACGTCGTCTGAATGTCGAAGACCCTGAACAAACTGCTTCAGATACAACATCTGCGCAAATTATTCCATAGTGATGAGTGTAGGACTAGGACTATGCTACGAAAAACTATAATCGTATAAATCTCAACACTAGACATGGTCACCCCCAAGATTTATGCGACTCCCCCGAGTTGTTTTTCGCCATAATTTTCATCCTTCCCAATCCTATTGTATGGAGCCTTATTCTTGATTTTATAGGCCTATCTTCTTGCTGACTTAATCACACCTTCAACACATCTGAATGGCCTGACTTTTCCATGTTTTTGTCCATTCATTGTAATATTCACGATTTTTGTATTCCCTTTCGTTGATAAAAACCTTTTTAAAACGTTTCTTTTGTTATAAATCACAATTGAAAATGCATTTTGGCTATCTACTGTAAGTTAGTTAGGCACCTCAACCCTCAACGACCGCTGCCGTTATATAGTAAACGGGCCGGGGTACTTTTTATTGTCTTCCGCCGCCTCTGGATGGACATATGGAGAAATCACATCAAATCCTAAATATTATTATTGCAATTTCTACTTGAGGTGTGGGAATTTTCCCTAAGCGGCCTCTATGGAACACGACTGTCCTGCGTGAGAACCACTATCCAGAATAACATTTGTTCAGTTATGAAATAAGTGTAAGTGCATAAAATTTCCCGAAAATTACGATCGCTGCTCCGTTGGCGAAAAAACGAGAAAGCGGATATTGAAAATTTGAAATGGCAAATATTATAATCGGCATTTTGGGAGCGGATATTGATGGGCGAATATTAGATAAGAAGCTGCGCCAGTTGAATTCCGCGCATCAATTAATAATTGCAAAGCTCAGCGTTTCCTTTGGGTATCAATTGAAAAGAGCACAGGAGATGCAAAATAAAAACTAGCCCAAGACCATCAAATATAAACATGAATAATACAGGCAATTCTGTTTAACAATAGACCTGTCTGCATTTTTTATAGACAATATTGTTTCTGTATTCTATTCAGTGTTTTATCCAGGTCTCTTAGGGGAATCCCACCTCAAAATCCCCCCCGACCCAAAAAAAATCGCACGGACACAAATTTTTGCATTGAACTATGTCTCTTATACTCCAGCCAATTCAATTCCTCCTCCCCCCAAGACCTGGAGTCTGGATAAAAAACACTGATGCTATTGCATGTAGTTCAACTGTTACATAAAGTTGAAAATCGCATTTGAAATCCTCCTCCTCCTCCTCTTCTTTTTCTTCTTCTTTTTATTCTTCTTCTTCTTCTTCTTCTTATTCTTCTTCTTCCTCGTTCCGAAACCTTCCTCGTTCTAGGGTTGGACTACAGTGTGGACTATCCTTTCCATCTTGATTGATGTAATCAAAACCGCAGACAGCCACACGTATTCCTGCTTCTGGTAAAAGCTATCCAAAGAATTTATTTGCTTTCAATTATACAGTTTTAATGTATAATAAATGCGAATTGAGCTAAAATTTAGAACGACAGAAAAATATTTTTTGACACAGCGTCAAAGATCTCCTGATGAACGTCGGTGACCAGTTCTCCAAAGACGAGGTTTGGACTTTTTATGGTTTATTTGTAATATCTGGCAATTCTGTCTTATATTCAGTTAATCAGAATGAATCAGCAAAATCAATTTTAACCACCCAAATGTCAAATAATCGATGAAATGCAATGCATGGATTGATTAACTTTTTCCTTTTCTAGTGCCCTTTACAACTGCTCTTACATACACTTTTCAGTGTTTCATCCAGGCTCCAGGCCTTTGAGGGGGGAGAATTGAGACTTCTTTGGGGTGGGGGAATCGACTTGGTTTGGAGAGGAAAAGACAGAGTTCAATGCAAAATTTGTGTGAGTGCTAGGATTTTTTTTGGGGGGGGGATTTTGAGTTTTGGGAGGGGGAATCTTCCCTCCTAACAGGCCTGCATAAAACAAAGGCCTTTTAAGAATTTAGGCGTCTATGCGTTGAATTGCTCGATGATTTCAAAGTGAAACCCTTAGAATGCTGGCTAGCATAGGCAGTGGCGGCTCCACCGGAGGGCCAGGGGGACCCGTGCCCCCTATTGAGTGCCTGGTCCCCCAGTGCCCCCTCCCCAGTTGGGACCCTATACTTAATGCTACATACAGTAAACAACAAATGGTTGGCCCCCCGTGATTAGAAGTTGCCACCCCAACGCCCCCCCCCCCACTTGCCAAATCATGAAGCCGCCACTGAACATAGGAACGAAGAGATTACATCTCTTGTATCAGTCAACGCACTGTTCATCTGATGTTAGCAATAACTGCTCAACCAGAGTGACGCTAAGCGTAGTAGTTGACAATATACCCGAAGTGTCTCGTTGTACAAGTACAAATTCTTGCATAGTCTGCTGGTTGCCAGAGATATTTTTACACCCTCCAACAACCCCCAATTTCAGGTATGGGATGACCTTTTTTTGCTTGTCAGACTTTTTGGCAGAGGACCCCCAGAATTTACGGACACCCCCAAATTGATAATCCTAAAAATAACCCTGCTGGTACTTGCTCTTGCGATTTTAGATCAAACAGGTTTGGAAGGAGGCGCCGATAGAGGGCGGAATGCTCGACTATCTCAAATTCGTTCAGATCATCAAACGAGGCAAAGAGGACGAGTAACCAGTGTGGATCAGCTCCTTCCGTATACAAGCGAAGCTCAAAGAACGTTGCTGATGTTAATCAATGGAGCGAAACTCCAATACGCGCATATTTGTTTCTATGTGCTTGCATAGCATTGGAGCTGCGTTCTTCGTTGAACTATACAGTAATCAGAGGCCGTCGTCGTATAGAGATTAACTAACATTCAGCAGCAGCATATGATATCATCGTTAACTTATTTACGCAAAAAACGACGCATTTCGCTTAATAGATAGGCCTACTTCTTAATCGATAGCAATCGGGTTCATACGGGGATCTCAAAGCCGGATTTCGTTAGCTAATATTTTATAGATTGTAGATTCACGTTCTTTAAAGTTATAAATTTGTTAGATTTATTTATTTTAAAATTATTGTAAATAAATCAGTCGGATACAGAGTTGTCTAAACGTCTCGCGGATTCTCAAACGCTCATTGGCGAAAGTGGGAAACCTCAAAAGTAGATTAGAAGTATCTACATCAGGGTTTCCCTAACTTTTTGGAACTGCGGCCCACTTCAACGGCTTTGTAACGTACCACGCATCGAGGTATTATCCGAGGAGACGGTATTACGTCATTTCTAGCCCAGGATGCGTGAAGCCAGTAGCGCATAGACTAATAATAGTACCTCCATGGTTAGCGGCCGTTGTGGTTGAATCGGACGATGGGACGAATACAGGAGTAGTGTTAAGGGTCAGGGTTATATTTTTCTTTTAAATTATCCGTGGAAATTCATTTAGAGTAATGCCAGCCTGTTCAGCCTATGGGTGTACGCAGAGGGGATGGCACCGTAGGCGTAACATTTCACCGGTAAGGGTCCATGCTGGTACATGCCAAATCATATTCTATTAATCCTATTCTCCATGGCTCATTAAAACATATGTTTTAATGTTTAATTTAATGTTTAATCCTATTAACCATGGCTCAGCCGATGGTGTTTTGAGGTACATGTCTGGGAATTTCCCAGCTAGTCGGCTTCAGCCAAATGATGTAATGCCGTCTCCTAAGATAATACCTCCATGGTACCACGACCCTAATCATAGCATGTAATATCCAAAAAATGCACTAGGCCATCTGGCGACCGTTAGTTGAAACGAATATTCTAAGTTTTAAATAAATGACAAAATAAAAGCTCTTTGGTTTAATTTGAATGAAACTATGGCAACAATATTATGCAGAATTATTCATATTTTTATAAGTAAGACAAAGTGAGAGAAATGGATATTGAAATTTCTTTAAAATTATCTCTTAAAATTTTGCCAAGAACATACCTTTGTTACGCGTCTTAAAAATCCTATGAGTATGGCAAAATCGCTTAAGTCAGTCAGTAGTTTCATGTTCTTTGTTATTGGAGGTTCAGAGCTAAATGGTCGGAATACGCTTTCCTTGCGTTTTTGAGAAATAATATTAATTTATACAAGTACTATAGGACAGGATTTCCTAAACTTTTTGGAACTTCTATCATTTCAGCAGCTTTTTAACATGCCGCGACCCTGCAAAGTCATTGTGAACTGAAATAGGATAAAACACTAATCATTTTAATATAAACCGTGTATTGGGGATTGCATCGATTGCAGGCATATAAATATCTTAAAACCTAAACCTACTTGCAACATTCAAGGCTTGTGGCATTGTGGCAATGGTTAAAAATGGGACTTTTGAATCTAATTTCGCGCTATACCGCGACCCATTAGACTGAGCCCTGCGACCCACAGCTTGGGAAACACTGATCTACAGCAACATGGTTCTGAGGTGGCTCTTTCGAAGCTTCTCACCGTTGCCAAAATTAGACGATGACCACATTTTGCCACGTCAACACCATACACGTGCTGTTTAAAACTGCTCAGGTAACGTTACTGTACAAACTCTGCAGATAATTTAGGCTTGAGTAACTTTATGACCAGTGATGCTAACAAGGACCGACCCCCAAGGACGATGATAAGGACCGACTCTCCAATGACGAGGAAAAGGACGGGGACCTACCCCGCAAGCACAAGGACTGACCTCTAAGGACAAGGATCAAGGACAAGGACCGACCTCTAAGGACAAAAAAGTCAGAAAGGAAAAAACCAAAGACAATTTCAATTCGAATCACAAAATTAGAAAAGCGAAAAAAAGAATGCTGTAAAACATAATCTATCCAAGGTAAGAGTAGTATGCCCCGGCAACTTTCGCCCGGTTGCGAACCTCCCTTTTCTTGCGAAATTGTTGGAGCGGGCAGTGAACGACCAGTTTGTTGCCTATCTGATCAGGAATGGCCTTATGCCCACGGACCAGTCGGCATATCGCAAGGGACATTCCACAGAGACAGTGGTGCTCCGGATCTACAATGACATCGTGGAAGCGGTCTCGAACGGCCGCCTTGCGCTCTTATGTCTGCTGGACTTTTCAGCGGCATTTGACACCGTAGATCACGACATCCTTCTCAAACGTCTCTATACCACCTATGGGATCAAAGGCCCAGTTCTTGATTGGATCCGGAACTACCTGTCAGATCGTAGCCAGTCGGTCACCTGGTTGGGTCATAAGTCTGATTCACGTAGGGTCGGTTGTGGGGTGCCTCAAGGGTCAGTCCTGGGACCGCTCTTGTTCATACTTTACGTGGCCGACATCTGTCGTGTCATTGAAGGGTGTGGGGTTACCCCTTTTGCCTATGCCGACGATGTGCAGGCGCTTACTTCATGTCTCCCATCTGAAATAGATGGGGCCATATTTCGCATCTCCACCTGTATCTCCTTGGTTCGGCGGTGGGCCGATGAAAACCGGCTAGCGCTAAACCCGACCAAAACGGAACTGCTTTGGTTTAGTAGCCCGCGGGGCCAACACCTGATTCGACGTGAGTCGGTCTGGGCTGACGGCGTGGAAATAGTCCCCAAAACCGAGTTGCGGCTTCTTGGAGTACTGATTGATGAGACTCGTTCTCGGGGCATATCGCCAATGTCTCCAAGCTGGGATTCTTCCATCTGAGAAGACTAAAAACCATCCGCCGATATCTCCCTATACCTGATACCATCAGTTTGGTCCGTGCACTGGTCCTGTCGCGCGTTGACTATTGCAATAGTGTTTTATTGGGTCTGCCTACGACGAGACTGAACTCCTCCAATCTGTGATTAACACAGCCGTGCGGCTAATATTCGGTCTGAAATGGAATGCCCATGTTTCACAGCCACTGAAAGATCAACTCCATTGGCTGAAGATTCCGGAGCGCATTGTGTTGAAACGGTGCTGGCTCACGTTTCGGGCACTTTATGATCCGCACTGTCCTACCTATCTTCGTGACTTGATTCAACCTGCTCCGTCAGTACAATACCGTTCCCAGCTTCGGTCGAGGAATCGCAATCCGCTGCTTGTCCCCCCTCCGGCCAGGACTCCTGCCCTCGGGGACAGATCCTTTCGGAGAGGCAACCCAATCCTGTGGAACACCCTGCCAAGGGTGGTCACCATGGAGACTTCGCCAGGAGCGTTTTTGAAGAACATGAAGACACACCTGTTTAAAGTTTCTTTTGGTTGTTAGACGCCTTTGACTTTAGCCTTAGCTATGCGTACGGCGTCGAATAAATCGTCCTGAATAATAATAATATGTGGATTTATATTTACATACTAGAAAGAGGCTCGCTTCGCTCGCGCTCGCTTCGCTCGCAGCGCAGGATAATACTAATCCAATACCTATACCTAATTGTTTCATTGAATTCATGCTGAACAACATTTCAAGGATCGCCACCTAGCCAAGCTCTGCGCCACGTAATAATTAGGCCTATGTACGTTAAAATCACGCAACTGTGGCCATTTGTGACGCTGTACACGTAATTTTTGTGTACGTTAAAATGTACGTTAAAATTGCACAACCAGGCTGCGAACAATTGTTACCAATAGCAACGTCGTCGCACGCCCAGCCGACCGTGTTAAACTACGATTCTACGAACAATTGTTACCAATAGCAACGTCGTCTTCGAACATCGTCCACCAACGCATCGCGACGTAAGGACTAAACGGTCTAAACCGTCTACCAATAGTCAACGCTCGCTCACCAACGCATCGCGACGTAAGGACTAAACGGTCTAAACCGTCTAGCAATAGTCAACCAATCAGAACGCTTGAAGGCAACAGACATACAGATAACGATCTTAATATTATAGATTTGCTTTGAGTTACTCTAAATGGGTAGTCATTGTTTCCTTTATAATACCAGTTGAGCGGTTGATTCTTTGGCAGAATTCTTTGTTGCCCTGCGACGTCGGCCGCAGTTTAACGAGTGTTTTCGCAAAGCGGTCTAATAATTAGACCTAATTGTGCATGGATGACTGATCAGGTGCTGGAAACACTTGTTCATTTGAAATGAAACATTGCTGTTGACTGAACATAATTATTAGTACAATTGAAAATGGTATACAAATAATTTGGTCCTTATAAGGATTTTTTAAGGACTAAGTTACAAGGACCAGGACACGGACCGATCTGCAAGGACAAGGATAAGGACGAGGACCGAGCCCCCAAGGACGAGGATAAGGACGAATACGGGATTAACTTTATCTTTTCGATTTTTACGTGGGTCACTTTTAGTTTTAAAAGCCTCGCTTCCTCAAGACATCAGACTCATTTCTTTTCAATTGTAACGCTATAGAATTATTATTAATGGGAAATGATGACTACCATCAAGTTAAGACAGGCGAAATTATTGGGCACGTGATGAAGAAAGAAGAACTGGAGAACCTGGCAGTGACAGGCATGGCGGAGGGCAAAAGATCAAGAGGAAAACAAAGATTAAAATATACAGACAGAATGAGAGAGGAAATGGGTATAGAAAATAACATCGAACTCCTTAGGAACACTAGAGATCGAGAGCAGTGGAAGTCCATGGCCGCCGACGCAGCAATGCATGGCACCTAAAAGAAGAAGAATGGGAAGTAATAGAATGAAAAAATTAAGTGTCAAATAATTGTTATTCGTATTTATTCTTCTCTTCGGTTCGTTTAGCTAATGCTTACATCTACTCGGTTTTATTGTCACTTATCGCATAGGCCACACAGGACTTATTATTACATGCCAAAGCACTTTTATGTACATAAAACATATGCCTTGTATGTGCATGTATTTATATATCTGCGCGTGGACGAGAAAGCATGTAATAAATGCAGCCGATGAATTGAGTCGAGTCGACGGATGGGCGAAGACCGAGAATTAAGTGAAGTCAAAGGTCAGAGTTCATCTTGACTGATGAAATAAAAGCCGACAAACGGCCACAAATATTCCTGCTTCTGGTAAAAGCCATCCAAAGAATTTATCTGCTTTTAATTGCGACTCCAACGCTCTTTCAATAATAGACAGTTACGTCGTCTTATAAGTTCCGACGGACGTCAGAATAAGCGACCGACGATCACAAGAAGACGACGATAGAACGCATCTAGCAAAAAAAGAACTATTTCCAAATGGACGCCGGCTGGGAATCACTCAAGCGCAACGAACATATTGGACAGGAGAGAGAAAGAGAAGTAGTGAGAGGAGAGAAAGACCGACAGAGAGGGAGGGAGACAAATATAGAGGAAAAGAAATAAAAAGAGGGAGGAGGAGAGAAAGTAAGAACGAAAGAAAGAAAGAGAAAGAAAATACTGTCAGTTGTCGGAAAATTGGCATACTACCTGCGGAAGACGCTAGGTTTCAGGCTGTGAACATTCTGTGTATTGAATCAGCGGTTCCCAACCGGTGGTACGCGCTTACCCCTAGGGGTACGCGAGTTGCTGCCTTGGGGTACGCGAAGAAAAACAAGAATTTAAAACAACTGTAAAGAAAAAAGAGAAAATTAATTATATAAAGACAGATGCTATCGCAAACAGAAAACGTCTCGTTCTTTCGGTGAACAGAAAGAAAGTGAACGCGAGACAAAAATGGCTTAGACGCGTGTAACGTTGGTTGGCAGCCAGCTGGTTGGTCGTCTGAATAAAACTGGCTTATCGTATTAAAAACGTTTGAGGACTAAGAAAGATCGTCGCCATTTTCGCTATGTCAACCTATAAAACTATTTTTTAAAAAGAAACGCCGTAAACTATGAGTGAGCAAAACAACGGCGACGGGAGGCGACGGGGGGCGAGGGGGGGGGCGATGGGGGGCGACGGGGGGCGATGGGGGCGCTGTATGTGCCTAGGGCAGTGGTGTGCAGAGGTTGATTGGTTGATGCACTGGGCCAAGTTGTTTATGGTTGAATATAATTGTAGCCAGCGTTTTCCGGATTAGGAACGGTACATGGAAAATGTTTCCGGGTTTTAAGTGAAAAAGCATTTACGAGCAGACAAACGTCACCAGTTCAACCAAAAGCTTCTTGCGTATATTCTATTTTTAAAAATTTTCATTAATATAGCATATATACCCATACAGACTTCTCATTTGGAGGCTCCCATCTGGTGCATGCTCGGGGCCAAGGCGCGATTTCTAGGGGGAAGTGGGGAATCTTTCCCTCTACTGCCCAACTACATCCCCCCACAGAGATGGCTATTGTCTGTATGGGTATATATGCTATATTAATGAAAGTCAACCTTCCCTGGCTGGGATGTCAGTCAATCACCGTGACTGCGACAGGAAAATGCATTCACCGTCAGCAGAGGGAGAATTTTTTTTCGGCGCTTCCCGCCGAGCACGAGTCAAAGAATGAAACTTGATGTTTCGGTAGCTGAGGAGAGATTTATCTTAACCTTTGAAAAACATTATCTGTGTTGCTGATTAAACCATTTATACATCGTCATGGCTAGACAATAAAATTAACAGATCATTATTTGTTGACAGAGCAATAGTTTACTAGCAGAACTGTGCGAAGTAGATCCGTCACTAGCCTTGAATCAATTTCGACAGTACAAGAAGAACACTGTGAAAGTAATCGTCAATGTGCTTGCTTCATTACTCAGTAGAATTCAAAGTCCGCCTATCTCTTCAGCTGAATGTGAGTGGGGCTTCTCGTGCATGGATATAAATGATACACCAGTTAGAAATCAACTCGGAATTCATACACTTTCATCTCTTGGGTATGCGATGGGCGACATGCTGCCTCAGATGCACCAACTGGTAAAAAAACTGACAAGACATCTCTGTCAATTCCTACCATGGCAATTCTGTATTAGTGTTAATGATAGTTGCTTGAATATAGTTGCAGATTTTC
The DNA here is from genome assembly GCA_018105865.1 of Metaphire vulgaris. Classification (NCBI taxonomy): domain Eukaryota; kingdom Metazoa; phylum Annelida; class Clitellata; order Crassiclitellata; family Megascolecidae; genus Metaphire; species Metaphire vulgaris. Next base: position 11,348,315 of record CM030843.1, read on the forward strand.
AATTGTTGCAACTTGCAGTTGCACTATTACATTTATTGATTTAAGTAAATGGTGCGTGACAATTTATACAAATAATATTAAAAGTTAGAGCAAAGTACTGTGCATTAAACCATGCATTTCCCATATCTCCCACTGCTCGTCATGTCCCCCCACTGCTCATCATGTTCCCCCACTGCTCGCCATGTTCCCCCTAATGCCCACCCACTGCTCCGGGTTACAAATCGCATCCTGTCCGGGGCTACAGCCACACCGCCCCGCCCCGCCTCTCTGCACGCCACTGGCCTAGAGGGTACGCACGATGTTCAAATTCTGCTAGGGGGTACAATTTTTAAAAAGGTTGGGAACCGCTGAAATAGCGGATGGTTTGGTAGCAGTATTTATGCGACAAAATTTTAAACGACAAGCAGTGAAACCTTTTTCATTCACGCATAAATGCAGTCAATATAATTGGACACAAACAGCTAAAATGACATCAGTCATCAGTCGTGCTATTTACAAAGAGCTATATAAACACATCTGCTGCTGTCACTTTCGACTACTGCTTTTCCAGTAATTCCGCTTATTTTTTTGCAATTTTGTGCATAATTTGAATATTTTTGAATATTTTTTAGAAGAACATTGGCCGATTTCCCAAAAATCGGTTAAAATCGGACATTTTACATTCACCCCAACATGTTCAACCTCCCTCCGTAGGTTGAGAGTCAAAAGCCAAAAGCTTCGACACCATTAAACCAGTAACAGTTAAATTTTCTCCGTCCTTCTTCCAAATCGAACATCATTCAAAAGATAGGTTTTGGCAAAGATAGTATTTAAAAACACATAAGCAAAAAATCAATGTCCAAATATCCAACTGATAATGTTGCATCACATCGTTTTGATTAATGTTTTCTGCAAAATTTAATTAAAATCGATGAAATCTCCGTCGACTTTTAAGACTTTTAATGGAGCATAGGATTTTGGAAAGGCAATTGAAGCCGAATTAGTTTTTAAACTGTTTGATCGACTGCAAAGCGAAAAACATAGATGTTGTTATGGTGTTATAGAAGCAGCGGCGGCAACAGCAGCAGCAGTTTTTGTGTTAGCAAGAATGAACTGCCTATAACAGTAACAAAAATATGAAAGCATTCGTCCATAATATTTTATAAACTACAATGATAATTTAATTTACTGATAATTTATCATAACTTATGATAATTTTCTACGATAACTTAAAATTTATTAACAGTCGAGATGACGAAGCTAAGTGAGTGTTTGGCATGAACAAGAAGACGCATAAATTAATTATTTGCCAGGACACTTTTGAATCCTAAACTCTTTGTCTGTTCGAGGTACGAATATTTCACTCAGACGGTTTACACACAGCGACCGCGTATGAATACCGCTTTTCCGTTCTATTCTCGAGGTATTTCACTTGCCTGCAGTGAGTATATTTAAAGACGTACTGTAGTTCCGGTATTCGAAATCTAAATCAAGTCAATAACTTCTATAGCGTCGTTATAATAACGCACTAGGCATCACTCGCTTTGAGTTGAACTTATCGTTGGTTACGAATCACATCGGTGGCTACTCGGGAGGGGGTGATCCAAAAAATACACCCGCTGTTGGTCGGTTGGTTGGTTGGCTCCGGACAAGCATTGTGAAGAGCAGACGTGCGTTTTGAATGTCGATTTTGAATGTCGATTGAATGTCGGTTTTGAATGTCGATAGAATGACTCTTCGCAGTTAACGTATAGGCTAATACTGGGCCTCAATGGATGTATCAAACATCTCAATTCTGCCCTAAGTACGCGCCACTGTGTCGCGTTAGCGAATATTTCGTAATTTCTATTTCATCAAACTCCCGAACGGCAGTGAAATGCAGCGTTCTTTCTCCTTCCCTCCCTCCCTCCCCCTGAATTTTTTCACGTCCTTGCTTTAGCGAATTTCTTTGGCGTCGTGGTGGTCACGTGGTGATGCTGCTGCTGCTGCTGCTGCAGCTGACGCACTTTGCGATGCTGATGATGGCGGCCGTTCCTTTCCCTCGAATCGACCGGCGACAGGTAGGGAAACGATCGTTTCGTGAACTGAAAGCACCTTTTTAGCTTCGGCTTCGCGATCCACTGATCGCCGACGAGGCGTCGACCTCTGGCGTTGAATCCGACGAACCAGGAAGCGTTCTGGACTGACTGGAACTCGACGTAGGCTCCGTCGGACGACAGGACCTCTCTCAACAGACAGCTTCTGCTGTGTCCGGTATGCTATATGCGGACAAAACGAACCCGACATTCATATTAAGCCTTTTGCTGGTTTCGTTTTCAATAGTTAAAAAACTTTCTATGTTTTATTGTTTTAATTACGCTCCTGCATGTTCAAAAGCTCAAACCAGAGCTGGCCAAGGGGTGGGGTAATCCACGGATTGGTTTGGTTTGGGTTAGGTTGGGTGTAAGACTTTTCCATATTTGTGGTGGGTTGGGTTGAGTCAGAAAATAAGTAATGGTTTGATAAATTTCAATGTGCTGCGTTTGGGTTGGGTCAAGTAACCCAATTGCCGGCATGGGTTGGGTTGGGTTGAAGATTTGATTTTGATAGGTTGGGTTGGATAAACAATCGGCTCAAGTCAATTAAAATGTGTCAGATTTAAAATCATCTTCTAAAATCATCTATCGAATCGTAATAATAGATAATAATTGATGAATAATTCTAAAAACTTTTCTCTTTTCAAGTAACTGCACATAGGATTTGCTTTATGAATCATTACTTAGACAGAAGTAACGGTTTCTCATAAGAATAAAGTAGGGAACCAGTAAGTAAGTAAGTAAACGTTCAGATTATTGTGGCGACTCGTCCACAGGTGGACTGCGTGAACACATCACAGAGTTAAAGTTCATAACTAGTGCGAAACAACCAAGTCTTTAGCCTCTTTTTGAAAATGTGGAGCGAAGGGGAAAGTTGAACGGATGGAGGTAGGCCGTTCCAGACCCTCGTGGCGGCCACAGGGAATGCGCGGTCTCCTGCGGTGCAGAGGCGCGTCCTCGGGACAGCCAGCCAGTGAGGCAGACATGGCGGACCTCAGGCGTTACCGACCTTCCAGAGTCCCGCGAATAGTCAAAGTAATAAGGTGATACACAAAAATACATCGACGAATTCCAGGGTTCGTTGAGACAACCAACGTTGTTAGTAAACCTTATCTTCATTATAATTTTGCATTAATAAACGCATAAACATACGGCAGACCCTACTGAACCACTATGAACCTTGTTATTACTTATTATTATTATTATTATTATTATTATTATTATTATTATTATTATTATTATTATTATTAGAAAGACGATTATAAAAAGCCAGTGCAGCGCATATTATGGTCGCTCGCGTATTTTATATGTCACGGCTAAAGACGTTTCATTTGTCACTCAAGCTGCCTTAAACAATCTACGAAATCATATTCGTGTATCCATAAATTTACAGTAATTCAATTTTGTAATTTTATACTTCAGTAAGCGATATTAGATTTCAGCTAACGTCGACTGAATTTTATCAAGTGCTTCCTAAATAGTGCCAATTTATCAATATAACGTATAGCCTATTTAGCGTGACTTTACTGTATGCAGATAATTTACTTTACTGGGTCGTAAATTTGTAACTGGCTAATGTGCTATCAGCAAATAAAATTTTGTAATGACTTTAATATAAATGAACAACGCGGTTTCGAGGATTATTTTAGATGTAAACTTGGAGCCATCGGACTTAGAACAGTTTTCAAATAGATCTACGAAAGCTTTCTTAAGAGCAACAGCAATTATTATTAAAGGCCTAAATGAGATTTTTATCAGGTATATGATAAACCCGGCCTACTTGGCGCTGTGCGATCGGTTCCCATCAGAACACCGAAGTTAAGCAACGTCGAGTGCGGTTAGTACTCGGATGGGTGACCATCTCGGGATCTAGCCGTGATGCCGGCGGCCAACCAAGTCGTTCATCGCTTAGGCGTCGATACATTGGTAGCTGCGAAGGGTAAAACGTGGGTCTAGAGAAAGTAATGGCAACCTACTCTAGATTAATGGCGCAAGCCACCTGCGTTGCTGCTTGCCTATAGTAACCGGAGATCAGCACCGGCCCCTACGCTCGAAATCGAGTACGGGACTTCCTTTACCTTTTTATATGATAAACAGATCAGACATGAAAAAATGAAAGAAAATACAGGCTCACTTTTATGATTCATCAAAAACAATACGTCATGTTGCCTTAATGTTTTTGCTGAGTCATCCAGTGTGTCGAGGTGTTTTTATAAAGAATATTACGAATCATCAGTAAACCTGGGCTCAATGTCCGGTGCAATCTGTGAACAACACTTCGATGACTAAACATTGTAAATACTTTTCTCTGTGGCATTTGTATATTCCATGATGCGATAACGAGCACTAGATTATAGGAGGATACACCGCAATATGTAAGCCAAGGTGCCTGCCACTTGTTGACCAGATGTGACCCAGACTTAGCGCCTATTTGCGGCTACAGACGCACGCACGCACACACACACACACGCACATACACACACACCGACGCTCGAAAGCACGATTGCTGACAAATGAACTGAGTAATGTCGTCTGTACATGTACAGTATGTGTATCGATAGAAATAAATGGTAGAGTCGATTTCCAGCGGCCCAAGATATTTCCCTAACCCCACCTCATCTCCCCATCCAACTCGATCAGTTTTTACTCGGGAGAATTTGACATCGAAAATCTGTTGTACATTTGACTTCGGGGGTTACGGCGGCGGCGGCGGCGGCGGCGGCGGCGGCGGCGGCGACAGTGCAGCTGCAAAAACCAACAATGCGGTTGATCTAACGGGCTTGTCGGTGCAGACGGCGCTGACTGAGGTCGTACAGAGCAACAATCGTTGTGTATCGATGGCTGGCGTTTCACGAAGTCTGTGAAATGCATCATGTAGACTGCGGGCATTCCATAACAACAACCCCCCCCCCCCACCCTTAGAAGGAGGAATTTACACGTACCGTTACAAAAACAATGTCGCTTTAGAAGAGCGGGTGAACTCAGGGGAAGGGTCAACGCACTCAGTGACGCTCTACGACATCTGATGCACATAGCGGACGCATACAGTATAGCTCTGTTGTAGTGCATTCTATCCATGGATTAATTAACATATGGATTCTGGAATATCTTTTGTCTGAACATTTGGCCCCGCTTCTTAGATGATAAGGTTATGGCCAGATTCATGTAATTATGCGCAATTGCACGTACAGAAAATGACTTATTCACTGGGGAGGGCACTGGTAGCTCAGTCAAGGCAATGTCTTCGTTTCGTAACGCTGACCATATCGAAACCCTTTCGTTCATGACGACCAGCTAAACCAGCAACCGTTAATCTGCCTCTACAGACTGACCCAGTAGCGGGCGCCCAGTTCAGTTTCCGTTGGCTGAAAAATACCAGAGAATCAACGGATTAATGGAATCTGATGTTGTCATCTTATCGCCAGGACGTCACAGGAGACAGAGGAAACCGTTCATATGCGGTCACCGGCCGACGATGTCTGGCAGACGGTGGTCGGAGAGAGAGAGAGAGAGAGAGAGAGAGAGAAGAGAGAGAGAGAGAGAGAATCGAATACGGAACAGAGGTAGCAGGAAGGTGTCGGGGTGATGGAAACAGTCGGCACGGCGCCAATGAGAAGTGAAAAATTACTATCGACAGCAGATCAGAGAGCAAATGCAGAAAAGAGTTATTGTAACTACGCTGCGACCGAATGAGACCGCCTCTGTTTGCAGTGGGCATCAGAATAAGGTATGCGAGGAACATTGGGTGTGGGGTAGGGGGAGAGGAGGGAGCAGAGGTAGTTAGCCCACAAGAAGGTTACGTCCTACTTCTGTGGTATATACGGCGTAGTGGGGCGGGGGTAAGGGGTGAGGACCTATACCTGACGACGCTGTCGGGCAGGTATCTGGCATTTGCAGAATGCCACAAATAACAAAGAGCGTCGCATACCGAAGCGGGTAAGGACAATGGGAAGACGTCTAGCGGGTCACACCCCTACTTTTCACCCGCAGAAATAGTTCCGTTCGTAAGATGGGCTGCTCATACTCGAGAAGTCGTCGGCACTCCCCTCTCCGCGTCCCGTGTTGTCTGTTTACACGGTCCCCGGTCCGTTAATGGCCTTTCCCCCTAAGATCTGAAATCTTGTTTCACAAAGGTCGTCGCAACCGTAGTTGTGAAATTCGAAGAAATTTGAGGTTCGTAAAAGTTCACAATAAAGTTCAAGAACAAAAAATAAAGTTAGAAAAAGTTCATAAAAGTCCGAATTTTCAATTTAGTGCTCGTCAGATGACTCCGTCTCGGAAGACCAGAGGCGGACCGAGGGTATGCGGCGCCCGGGGGCAAAGTGCACCGTTGGTGTCCCTAACATTGCTGACAAGGAAAAAAGGTCGTCACATCGTTTTCGGCGCCCCTCAGCTCTTACGGCGCCCCTCTTCATTTAGTGCTGACAAGCAAAAAAGGTCGTCACACGTGTTTCTTCTTCTTTATTGTGCGTTTCGCCAAGGATATCTTAATAACAACAGCTGGATGGGCAGGTTAAAATGGGTCGATACCGCATAAGGCCAATGCTCTGAGGCTATGTGTTACATCCACAAGCATTCCGGTCGGTGATTTACGTTTAAACATTATTGAAAAAAGTAATTTTGAGCCAGAGCACAGTGCAAAAGATGGCAAATAAATATAGAAAGCAAAAATGGGTTAATTTGAGAAAATCAAATAGAGAAACCGATAGAAAGAAACGAACAATTGTGCTATTATAACACTTAGGAAAGGTATTAAATAGTCATTATTGCTTCAGTAAAACTTCATTATAACTACTACTACAGTACTACTACTACTACTACTACTACTACTACTACTACTACTACTAGTAGTAGTAGTAGTAGTAGTCTACTACTATTACTACTACTACTACTACAACCACCACCACTATATAAACACCACTACTATTCGACTACTACAACTACTATTGTCACCACCACCACAACTACTACTACAATTACTACCAGTTCTACAACAATCAACACTACCACAAATATCAGTACTACTGCTTCTGCTGCTGTGTTATAACTACTACTACTACAATGACTACTGCTGCTGCTGCTACTACTACTACTACTACTACTACTACTACTACTACTACTACTACTACTACTACCAGTGGCGACGCCAGATGTTTGAGAGTAGGGGTTATGGCAGGGATATTTTTACACCCCTTAACATACCCCCAAATTTGAGACAGCCACCCCAACACCCCAATTTCAGCTATGTGATGACCTTTTTGCTTGTCAGACTTTTTGGCAGGGGACCCCATAATTTACGACACCCCAAATTGATAATCCTAGAAATATAGAGAACTTGTTATATAGATATATAGAGAACGCTTGATGCTTAGACTAGTAGAGTCGATTCTCAACCATCCCCATACCCCATACTCCCCCACCCTCACAAAAAATTTATCTGCTTTTTTTGCACGAATCTCACGGGTGGCCCTGATGGCAAGTGGGAGTGTTCAACCCCCAAACCCTCCTCCGTCGCCTCACCACTGACTACTACTACTACTATTACTACTACTACTATTATTATTATTATTATTGCTGCTGCTGAAGCTACTACTACTACTACTACTACTACTACTACTACTACTACTACTACTACTACTACTACTATTACTGATTATTATTATTATTATTGCGACTTCTGATGCTACTACTACTACTACTACTACTACTACTACTACTATTATTATTATTATTATTATTATTATTATTGCATTCTATCCTACTATTATTTCATTAATTATTATTAGGTAGTATTATTATTATTATTATTATTATTACTGTCTGCCAACATACTTACTACTACTACTACTATTATTATTATTATTATTATTATTATTGCTGCTATTCTACTACTACTACTACTACTACTCATTATTATTAATATTATTATTATTATTATTACTGCACGTACAGATTATTATTATTATTATTATTATTATTATTATTATTATTATTATTACTGCTAGCTGCAGTCAAGGCTACTACTACTACTACTACTGACTACTACTACTACTACTATGAGTACTACTGCGAGTACTACTACTGTCACCACCACCACAACTACTACTACTACACTGTACTGCTACTGCCACTACTACACGACCACCTACTACCACAGCCATCATCATTACCACCACCACTACTACAACTACTGCATTCGTTGTTTGTTGTTGTCCATTCTTCCAGTGTGATCACAGTTTAGTTGGAAATGCAGTTAACATTATCTCGAATAGTTTGTGCGCCTGAGATCGTGACAAGATTCACCCAAATCCACTGTAGTTTCTGGTCACTTGCTGCATAGCCATATGAAGTAATAGTAGATCTGTGAATGAGTTGAATATATCCTCTGGCGCAGCCATTTGTATCCATGACAGAACGACTACGGGTAAAACTCCAATGTGTGTGAATTCGAGAGATATACAAGTAGACCATATCCATTTGCACTCTGCACAAGTCCATGTTCGGCATTATACACTAACAAGTACACTATTAACGCAAAATCAGGATAAATCCGTTATGAACTTATGTAGCTCATCTAGACACGGCTGTGTGGCTGGACAGTGGACAGTTGGGTCAAGCCCAAGCATGCTGAGTCATAGCAGCTGGCTGTAAGAGCGGTAGGTCAGACCAGGCAAAAGGGGTTTGAGGCAGCTGGCCTCAAGAGGTACTAAAACAATTAGAAGAATTGTAAGCTGTCGGTTAGAGATGGCAAATAAATATTTATTCATATTCATTCTAACGAATATTGGGCTCCAATGAATATTAACGATTAAGACTGATTAAAACATTCGTTACTTTCTAACGATTTGCACTGCCGCTAATAGTTTCGAGACTACGAGCATCGGATTGCTTGTTGGCTGTTGCTGTTCCCGGAACTTCCCGCCGCAAACCCGCGTTATTCCGATTGGCCGCCAGGAGATGAGGAGACGTAACACTAACAACCAACGGCCAGAAGCTGTTCCATCCTCCCCCCCACCCAGCTGCTAGCTGGCATGCATCTCCATTATCTACTATATACTGGATAAATAATTAATCTAACGACTTGGCAACTAGCCAAATCTAACGATTAACGATCCAGGCTGAATTATTCATTATTCACACAGTTTAAATATAGGCCTAGTCAATATTAAATATAGTCAACTGCATTGCGTCCATTTAGATTACGTACTGCAAGTTTACTCTTTTGCGTGCAGCGTGTTAATAGTGTATATATTCGATTAGTGTAAAAACTTAGATTCTGATATCTGCCAGGAGGAGTCGGTTGTCAGCAAAACTGTTCAAATGGTCATATTTTTGAATCAGAATTATAAACTGCTGTGAAAGCATTCGTATAGGCCTAGGCCTATGTTTATGCTGCTTAACACCCAGTTCTATGGCATTTCAGTTAAAATGACCTAACTAACAGTTGTTTGTACTTAAAAGTTTTTCTTCTTTTAAAATTATATTTGTGGGGTCCGCATGATACTTAATTAAATTTTATTGTGCCTGTTAGAATAAACCAACAACTGCATCGCAATGCTATAAACCTAGTAGCCTATTGGGCACATGTAAAACGTACTAGCGTAGCATATCTCTATTCTATATTCATTTCTATAAGGTCGCATCAGGCTTGGAGTTGCTGGAGGGTTGGGGTTGAACCCCAGCTAACTTTACAACCCTCCCAAACATCGCATTTCTGGTGCATGCAGTTTCTGTCATGCATTCCTCAACCAACCCCCCCCCCCACCTACCCCACCCTCCTTTCCAAAACAAAAACTCCAACACTGGGTCGCATTAAACAGCTCAAGTTCTCCCTGCACGAATGGCGAGTTGAAAAATCTTAATACATCAATGTCATCCATTAAGTCGGTGGGCAGTGGCGGCTCCACCGGGAGGGGCAGGGGGCCCGTGCCCCCTATTTAGTGCCTGCCCCCCTGTTGGGACCTATACTTAATGCTACATACATTAAACAACAAATGGTTGGCCCCCATGATTAACAGTTGCCACCCCAACGCCCCCACTTGCCAAATCCTAGAGCCGCCACTGTCGGTGGGTGACAAAAGCCCGTCTGAATGCTAGGTGTAGTAGGTGTCAGCCAATGACGCGTGCCAACGAGCAGAGTAACGTTTAACGTTTAACGTCTAATAAATATTTTCTAATGAATATTTTCTAACGAATATTATCTAACGAATATCTGAAATGAATATATTCATAGTAACGAATATTCATTTCTAACGATATTTGCCATCTCTACTGTCGGTCCAGGTATTTTAAGGGGTCCATGGTTTCGCTTACCCAAATATCCGATTTTGGCGCCCCCTCACCTCGGCGCCCGGGGACATATGTCCCCCTGCCCCCACCCTCGATCCGCCTCTGCGGAAGACCAATCGATGTATTCATCGACATAGCAAATGTTTTCGATCTTATCCAACAGTCGTAAGTTACAATGCACTGTGATAATCTTCTCGACTGTCTTACTGTCTTACTGTTGCTTTTTATAGACCTATGTAACATTTCAAAATTTGTATTATCGAGTGCTGTTACTTACTTACCCGCTGACCAATCATGCTGCTTCTTGCAGTAACTTCTACGTTTTAACCTATAGGCCATCTTTTGCAGGGATAATTCGAATTGAACTTTATGAACTTTGAAGTCTTATCAATAAAGTTCAAAAAGTTCAAACAACAATAACGTTCAAAACGCTTGAACGTCACAACTATGGCTGTAGCGGCACACTCGTGTTGACTGCGGAAATAATGAAATCCTATATATGTTAATGTTACGTTCGTAGCTTATGAAAGATCAACAATCGTCAAGAAAGAGGAGAAGCAGCTTCGGTGCAAACGTTGCAACAACGATTTTCAAGCGCTTCTGGTCACTCTTTGATAATGACATTAACAAAAAATAATAACAACCGAGTCCCAGTGGTACTCTATAGTAGCACCTCTACTTAGCAGCATAGAGATAATGGTTAATTCAGTCAGCAAATTCGATCATTCATTTGACCAGAAGACGTCCAAAAAGGCCATGTACTGTTTGTTATAGACTATAGCAGTTTTGTCGTCCACGGTGTGCAAGAATTGTTACCTTGACTGTTAGCTTTCCGATTCGACTGAAGCAGAGAAATGTTTTGCTTTGGACACTTTGAAGACGCAGCTGACTGCCAAAGGAGTCGCTGACCGCTCGAAGACCCGCTTCACAACAAAACACACCAAAGACACAATTATGCGCCGTCAAAATAATTATCCCATAGCAAGACAACACAGTTGTCAAATTATACAGAGTTTGCGCGTCCTCAATGTTACTATAGCCTACATCAGCGCTTCTTTTAAGCTGCTATTTCTGATGAATTTCGGTCTCAGTTTGTTTCTTTATCCGTCTGTTTGTCCTACTGCTTGCCTGTCAGTAAAATATTTCTAATACGCGTGGGTATCAATCGACGGGGGGTCCAAATTCATCCGCGGTCAATTCCAGAGACGACAGAGTGAGAAATTGTGTCAGGCCATGGAGGAAAGGCGACTGAAAGTGAAGCAATATTCAATAGGCTAGCCTTCTGAGCACGCAACGGGCTGGAAGAAGTGGCACCCAAAGGGAAAGATTTCGAATTTTCCACTTCCTGAGCCTACCTGACTCTTCCGTCGCTCGTCTGATTACTATATATATATATATATATATATATATATATATATATATATATATATATATATATATATATAGTAATCTTTTCACCCCTGGAAAAATGTTTCATTTCTTTCGTCACAAGACCCTGTTTTGCACCCCCTGGAAAAATTTCTGCGGACGCCCATGGATCTGCCTTCTGATCTTTGTGTTCGTGTAGTAGACAAACTGTGGATTGGGCGTATTTGTTGTTATCCGCTGTTATTTATGCCTGTTTTCGCGTCAGTATTAGTCACTCTTTTCAGCTTGACCACCCGACTACACACAAATGATTCTTGCAGTACACAGCTGTAATGCGTTGCCGGGGCTTGCGGTTATAGTCTCCATTTAGTCTCCATTTAGTCTCCATTTAGTCTCCATTTAGTTTCCATTTAGTCTCCATTTAGTCTCCATTTAGTCTCCACTTAGTCTCCATTTAGTCTCCATTTAGTCGATTCGATTAAGTTCTCCGAGGAGTCGCCCGCTGTCCAGGGCAGCTGTACCACGAGAAATCAGATATTTAGAATTAAATAACTCGGGATTTGTTTCTTATTTTGTGGGTTCTCTGTGAGCGTAGATCGTCCCCATCTGTTCGTAGAAGACGTTCGGAACTCAAGACGCCCTTTTCCATAACACTTAAACTCAAATATAAATACTCCACCTATCGACTTTTGAAGAACCGGCGGTCTTACGCCCATACTTACTTAGATGCTAATCTACAGATGACGGCAGTTCGACGCACATGTGTGCAAACAAATCTTGTGGTCGTTCACTTAACTTCAATATACTTGCAGTGTGTATAAACACAACACGAACTCGAATCATATGAATAATACATGCACATGTTTATATATATATAGGCATATATATAGGCATATGTATATATATGTATATGTATATGTATAGGCATATATATATATACACACACGTGTGTATATATATGTATGTTTGTCCGTATAGTAGGTGTGTACATGTATGCGTATAATGTGCTATCGAGTAACCAGACCGGATTGCTGCGTCGAAAGGTGTTTGACATATAAGTCTCTAGTTAAGAGTGAATCAAGTCTTAAGCATATATTGACAGAGATCAATATTTGATCGAATGGGGGTGGGGAGGGCGGTGGGAGATCGAGCGAAAAAATCGATCTAGTTCTGCCAAGTGTCTCTCCTCCTCCCCCTCCTTCCCCCCGCCTCCACCCCGTCTCCTTCCACGCCCACCGCTTTCCTCTTTCCGGCTTCGTCAGTCGTCGTTCACTTACTGTAGCGATCGTTGGCGTGTAATGCCGAGCAGTCGATGTGAGAACTTGTCATTCTGACGTGCCCCTCGGCGCACCGCCCCAGCAGACTGTAGTATCTGACGATCCTCTGACCTCCCGCCGACGAAGAGGAAGAGGACGACGACGACGACGACGAGGAAGCGGCTGAGGAGGATGAGGAGGAGGAACGAGAAGATGACGATGAAAGGATGGCGCTGTCGTTTGCTCGCTGTCTAAGTGATTGCCTACTGTGGACTCCGGAAGTGATGGGAAATTTAGAAGATTCCACCTTTTTACAGAAATCAACGCATTAGACATATAGAGTAGTAGAACCCTTCTCGTTGTCGTCGAGTTATTCTCACAAAATTTAAAGCTTTCGTCACAGAATTGGTTCATCATAAACTGATAAATCGTTGGATTTTAGCAAAGTCCTTCAAATGAATTTCTTCCCCAAGCAGAGATGTCACTGGGTCAAGCAACTTGAATTCGATATAAGATAAAACCATTGCAATCGTTTCATTGCACCAGCATTCGTTTTGTCCGAGGTTTGGGATTTAGCTCCTCCCACCATACAGCTGTAATTGGTCAAGGGTGATCCCAGACGTGGATATGGGTCCATTTTTTAAAATCCACCCACCCCAACCTACATGATCCAGACCCAACCCAACCAACGAAAGCAATACGGTTTCTTGACCCAACCCAACCCACCGTGATACATCACAGTTTCTGAAACTTACTTATTTTCTTACCCAACCCATCGTAAACATGGAAATTTCTGACCCAACCTAATCCAACCCAACTCAACCCAATCCATGGACTTGTCCGGGTTATTCCCATTTATGACATAAACGTCAAACTAAGTGTCTGATGACCTATGTTGGTCGATAATCAATTCGTTATTGCAGATATTGGGGTGGGGTGGGGGTGAAGATCGTCATTCAGAAGCGTGCTTCTCATTGATCGAAACGGGCGTAGCAATGATTTTTCTGGGGTAGAATTTTTCTGAAAACAGTTCTCGCAATTTTCTTGCAGACAATCCTGAACGCCGTGCACAGTCACGCTCAGAATGAAGATATACTTACGATAAGTGCGATACTGGCGATGATCTTCACAACGACGAACCTACAAGCAAAGAATAGTCACACATCGGAATTGCGCGAGTAGTAGCCTATCCGACAATCCTGTCTCAACGCCGGTCCAAAATTCTATTTTAAAAACGCATCTAAAGGCGAAAATACTCAAAGCGACCGCAGTCCTTAGAGTCAATCAAGGTCGCGAGAGGCGCTGCGAAGAGCGCGATGACTGGCAGGGGCGTAGCCAGGATTTTGATTGGGGGGATAATGTGATGGGGGGTATATATCTGTAAAAACTTTGAAAATCTTAAAAACACATTAAAAATTTTAAGGTAGTCAGATTTTTGGAGGTATATATACCGATATACTTCCGTCGTTACGCCCCTAGTGAGTGAGTTACAGATGGGCGTGTTATGCTAAGTTAGCAACGATCAACAATGGAGTTCATGTACATCTTGTTGTTGTACACGCCGATACTTTCGTTCATCCTGTATAATGGGAATATTGATACACGAACAACAGAAGGCCTTTGTATTGTATTGTATTGTATTGTATTGTATTGTATTGTATTGTATTGTAGGCGAAACGAAAACTACGGTTCCAAAGCGGAACGAGCAGGATTTTGTTTCCCAGCTATTTGTCCGCTTTCCGTTGGCATTTCTCCGGCAACACACACTTGTTCTCGAACAATAAGTATATACGATTGCTCAGTGAAAACTATGCGACATAACATTGGAAACGATGCAATATTTGACTACATTAAAGCGTTCGTAGTTTGCTTTTCATTTAGGTTTTTAAAAATTTGGGACCGTCGTTGATAGGACCACCGAGCAGAGATGTAGGAAGTACAAAATACTTAAAGTACAAGTACAAGTACCTGGCCTCCAAGTACAAGTACAAGCGCAAGTACATGCATTCCAAAAACTTCGAGTACAAGTACCTAGCCTCCAAGTACAAGTACAAGTACTGAAAATTGTACTCGAGTACAAGTGCAAGTACCAAGTACTACATCTCTGCCACCGAGTATACGTAGGTTAATCGCTGACGCTTCGGAATAGTAGTGCCACGGCGGTCGCTATTTTCACTTGGCAGAAACAGCAGCATCAACTTTGAACCTTAGGATACGACTAGATCAGCAGTTTACTGTCGATTGGAATATATTTACCTAGGTCTGGCGATAATAATAATTTTGGCCTTACATTTCAGTGCGTCTGATGCTGAAGAGAGAAAAGATAGAAGAGAAAAGAAGAACAGAGAGAGAGAGAGAGGAGGAGGAGACGAGAAAAGAAGAAAAGAGAGAAGAGGAGGAGAGAAAAACTTAGTATGATTTAAATTGGCTTAGGAGAAGTGGCGGCTCCACCGGAGGGGCCAGGGGACCCGTGCCCCCTATTGAGTGCCTGGCTCCCCCAGTAGCTCCCCCAGTTGGGACCCTATACTTAATGCTACATACATTAAACAACAAATGGTTGCCCCCCATGATTAGAAGTTGCCACCCCAACGCCCCCCCCCACTTGCCAAATCCTAGAGCCGCCAGTGCTTAGGAGGCTGTCTGTGCCGGGCCGTATTAATATCAAGCTTGTGACGCTGGTCTTCTGCTGCCTGAATGGTGCAGGTCCTGCGTTTCTGACGACCGAACTGAAACGTGTCGCTGCAGAGCGGAAAGGTCGGCAACGCCTGAGATCCGCCATGTCTGCCTCACTGGCTGGCTGTCCCGAGGACGCGCCTTCGCACCGTAGGAGACCGCGCATTCCCTGTGGCCGCCACGAGGGTCTGGAACGGCCTACCTCCATCCGTTCAACTCTCCACTTTGCTCAACATTTTCAAAAAGAGGCTAAAAACTTGGTTGTTCCGAACTTTAACTCTGTAATGTGTTCGCGCAGTCCACCTGTGGACGAGTCACCACAATAATCTGAACGCTTACTTACTTACTTACTTACTGCCTGTGTGAAAGCCACTAGTGGCGCTAACGAGGCTTGATCCCGCTCCATCAGCCTGCCGCTTCAGCGCGTAACCCACTCTGCCACCTTCCGCCCCAAAAAGAAAACAAACGAAGAAAAGAGAACACGACGAGAGAAGAGAAGAGGAGAGGAGAGGAGGAAAGAAGGACGAGATCTTGCGTCGTCAATTAGTTATCCTTACGAAAGCTCATCTGATCTGCCCTATTGTCAATATCTCCGAACAGCTGAAATTCCTCCCGCCCCCGGTGTAAGGCACTTAAATTCATTAACCGTCACTAAATTCGGGTCACACACACACACACACACACACACACACACACAACGGGCGGACGAAGGCTCTTCAGAGGCTATTTTCATTGCTGTCGATGTTGCTATTTATAATGACATCACGTCCACTCGTGATCTATCGCCCGTCTTCGCAATCAGTGACCGAGTGTTTCGAGTTATATTGTGTGACAAGAATAATTCCTCCCTCTAAGATTGCTCGTCGAGACGAATTAAACAGACGAGCGTGTCCGATCAACATCCAGAACGGCGTTTACAATCATATCTGTACGGTAAATCCAGCAGCGCTCCACACCCAGCCAGTGCATTTCTATACCTAATATTGCGCTGGGGTTTCTCTCAGGCAGATCGAAGTGATACTGTTCATTAATACAGAATGAAAAAGCGGGCATGTCTGATAGTAAGTAAGTAAGTAAGTAAGTAAGTAAAGTCAAGATTATTGTGGTGACCACTGACTAGTCGAAAGATTGCGTGAACACATTACATAACTAAACAACTAAATAACTAATTGTGAATAGCCATGATTTGAGACGTTTCTTGAATGTGTCGAGTGATGGAGACTCTCGGATGTCAGCAGGAAGTGAATTTCAAGCGCGCAGCAGCAGCAGCTACAGCAGTTAGGAATGCATTTCTGGCATAAAACGTAGCAAACTGTGCCATCGAGAAATGCAGAGTTTATCAGCTTCGTCGGTCGGAGTGTCAATGATTAGGAACACAGTCGTTCATCGCCGCTAATTCACATTCTGCGATTGAACTGAACAACGAGCGTTAAGCCATGTCAGAAAGTTAACAAAACTTGCGTCAACGTGAGCAGAATGCAATTCGACGATATAGATTTGCATTTTTCACCAGGATTCCAGCGAATCTAGCTAGACGCCAGCAAGGATGCACACAGTGGATGCTAAGCTGAAAGACAACATACTCTAGCGCATAATATACTGTATTATGATAGCTTGCGTTATTTTTTTCTCGCCACTCCAGACTACAGATCGACGAGGAATATTGTGTCAATATCACCGAATCAACTCAGCGCCGGACACATCCCGATGCCAAATGTTTCTGTCAATTGTTATCCGCACCGTAAACAAACTACACTGACCTATACTGGTATAACGTAGCTGTACAATATTTCGTGGCTGTCTGAAAACAGAAACTCTCCGAAATGAAGAGTTACCCGGTCGCTCTATAATAATTCCAGTCGCGTCGTCTGCGCACGCCCACCGCATTCTCAACGATTTCATCGCTCGACAAAAGACGCTCTGTCGAAGAATATGGCCTCTCCTCGCTTGCGCAGAATTTCTTAGGTGCCGTTCATAAAATAATGCATGTAAACACAGCGCGGACACTATAGGGCAGGACGCAGGGGTGTAGCGACGGGAGGATATATCGGTATATATACCCCCCCCGAAAAAAACGAAAATCAGGTTACCTTAAAGTTTTTATGCGTTTTTTAGGATTTTCAACGTTCTTAAAAATTTATACCCCCCCAATCACATTATACCCCCAAATCAAATTCCTGGCTACGCCCTTGGCAGGACGTCGTGGCTTTTCTTCACGACAAAAGGCTTTTCCTCAGGATTTTGTGTTCGGGAGTGTCCCATAATTGCAGGGACAGTGCTTTATCCAGACCCCGTGACTTTTTTGGGAGGGGATTGACTTGGCTGGAGTGGAAAATTCACGGCTCGATGCAAAAATTCGTGTCAGTGCTGAAATATTTAAGGAGGATTTTGAAGTTGGGGAGAACCCCTCCCCCCTTGCCTAGCATGCCTGGATAAAACACCGGCAGGGAGTGTCAATGTCCAGTGTTTCGTCCAGACTCGTTGGACCCAGGGGAATAGAATTGGGCGGGTGAGGCGGCGGGTTGGGAGTTCGATGCTTGGCCCCCAGAAAAAGGAAAATGCAAGTCAAAAAAGTAAAGTAGCAGACTGCTGAACGTTACAGCAGCAACAATCAAACATAGAATTGCTATGAAAAACCAAGCTGAGACGCCATAGAATATAGACATGAATGAAAGACAGTGCACTGCACGCCTCCGTAGATTCACCGAAATTCTAAAACTCCAAAAGATAATCACGGCAATGAATGGTGAATACCAAAACTACCCCAAGTAGGATGACATTCATCATGACTACATGAGTCAATCTGAAAATGGATGACATGACACTTTAGAATTTAAAACCAATAGTTTTAACATCAGTCTGTTTTTTGGTGATAGCCAACACCACCCCTGGGAAGGGGTGTAGGGGCATGGGTGTCCGTCACAAACCGCGGGTATGCCCCCATGCTGAAGGGGGTGTAGGAAAATCCCTGAACGGTAATCGCCTTGCTCATTCAACTTGGTATGTACTCATTTAGTTGAAACACGATATTCTTTTGTACACTTCCACTACTCGTCCATGCACCATCCAAGACCATCAAGATGGGAGAAAGGTCGTTCACGCGGTGAAGCCCTACACTGTGGACATGCGGACATGGACACACTGTGGAATGTGGACACAGTGTGGGACACTCTGCCGGACAACGTGACCGGTACAGACTCTGCCGGACTTTTTTATTAAGAACTTAAAAACTCACTTATTTAGAGTGAGCTACTTGTGATTATTATGTGTGAAGCGCTTTTGTCGTGGGCCTTAGCCCTGCTACTGCGCTTAAAAAATTGGCCGAGAAGGCCTAAATAAAATAAATAATAAATAAATACTTCGCTCATTCTCACACAGTGAGAAATGATTTTATCATGAGAGTATAATGGTGCACATGGGAATAAGTAAGTTTAACAAAACATCTAAAGAGTCTGACATGAGAGCATAGACTCAAAGGCAATCTGCAAAAAAAACGAAGTGCGCTCTGAAATAGTCAAACTATCGCGATCCACTGAATATAATACAACTGAACTCCGTTTAAACTAATCGTCATCTCAAGAAACAGCTATATACGTTGGACCTGGGTCTAGTGGTTTAACAAGCACTCGCACTTTTGAAGCATTGGTGCTCTATATAGGCTTCCGCTGTCCGTTTCATCTGTTCTGTCGGTTCCAGTGCACGGATAATTAATCTTATGAATAAGTTACTGCACGATGAAGATTATATTCAGCAGCTGAGGCGCCTGATTTGATTTCATTTGAGCACAATTCTGCATGGATGCGCGGTGGAGCAGTGGTCAGCGCACCGGTCTGCCAATCTTGAGGTCCGTGGTTCAACTCCCGGCCGCGGCAGAAACTTTACCGTTGTTTCTGTCCCAAGCGCCCCCAGTCGACTCAGCTGTGAATGAGTGCATCGGATATTAGCTCGGTGGAAGGAAAGGTGGTAAAGGAAAGGCTGGCAATCCGCCCTCATTCCGCCGTTGCCGTGTATAACTGAAGGCGCTAACCTGACGCTTCCCGACGGGTCCGCGATGGCCTATGGAGTGTTGTACCTTTACCTTTTTTTAACAATTCTGCATCGATGCAACTATTGATGGCTATGAAGAGAGATGAGAGAAGGATAGTGGTGTGTGTGTTTTGTGTGTGTGTGTGTGCCACAGTGGTCACAACTTTCAAAATTATGATAGTCGACCAAGTTTAGCGAGTTGATGGCCAAATCACAATTTACAAACGAAATAATAAATTTAACAAATTTTCACAAAATTTTAGATAATTTCCTTAGTTTGCCAGAGACATAGAACGGTCTTAAGGCGATGGCCAATCGGCTCTGTTTAGTGGTTTATGTACTATAAGTTATACGCTTGAATTAAATTTATGGCACAGTATTTTTATCAGCAATTTGACAATTACCGTACCAGATCAGATCACACTCGTGCCGATAAAAATGGAGACGATAATAAAAACTAGTGCTGATGTATATAGTGCTGTACTATAGGTTAATAATAAACAATTGCTATCTGAGATTTAAATGGGTCAAATGAATCCGATGGAATCTCAGTTAAACTCCTTGCTTTCCAGTCATGCAGCGCCACCCAGAACAAATTAAAATATTCATAAGTAAGTAAGTAAAATCTCATGAATTTATATAGCGGTTTCGAAATCACGTACAGTAGTAGCTGTTTATTCATAGGCGCTTAATCTACGATTGAAACAACTAGGCCTGTAGCCGACATATATCTATATATTATGTATTGCATATATACACGCATATACATATTATACGGTATATGCGTACATGTCACATTCTTAATATACGCCACTGCTGTTGTCAGTCAATAATAATAGAGCCCAAAATAAGTAACCTCATGCGTTTTGTAATTGATTTCGTTCTTTACGTGTTTTAGAGATGCGGCCATCTGAGACGCCATTTTATTTTTGTATCAACCGTAATATTTCACACCATCACTTTATGACTAACATCTCAATAGCACAACAAATTATTTTTGTTTTGACGGAGACTGACGCCAACGCTTAATTAGACTCCAGAACAAAATGCTGCACGTATTGACCAACATGCACCGTGCACACTATATTCATCGAGGCATATATATATATATATATATATATATATATATATATATATATATATATGACATGCTTCATCTGCCACTATTTGACTTTTTGTTTCCCAGTTCTGAAACTACACCGGCGTGACTTGCTTCTCTCTGTCTCTCTGCTCTCTGTCAGTCTGCCTGCATGTCTCTCTTTCTCTCTTTATATATAATATTTGTGTATATGTGGTGTAACTCTCTCTCTCTCTCTCTCTCTCTCTCTCTCTCTCTCTCTCTCTCTCTCTCTCTCTCTCTCTTTCTCTCTCTCTCTCTCTCTTCTCTCTCTCTCTCTCTCTCTCTCTCTCTCTCTCTCTCTCTCTATATATATATATATATATATACTGTACATATATACAGATATTATATATAATATTTGTGTGTATATATATGTACAGTATATATAAAAATATATATGTACAGTGTATATATATATATATATATATATATATATATATATATATATATATATATATATATAAATAAAGAGACTTATAGGCAGACTGACAGAGAGACAGAGAGAGGCAGGTCAGGCGGATGTAGTTTTAGACCTGGGAGACAAAAAGTCAAATAGTGGCAGATGAAGCATATCAGGGTCACTGAACCGGAACCGACTCAGTGCTCCTTATCCAAAGGAAACAGCGCAATGGTGAAGAATAACAGCGTTTCTGTTGAGGGTCAATTAGTGCTTTCTTTATCATGACCTGCGATTCAAAATATAAGACATCGATGTGGAGAGTTACAACAGCAGCGGTTTTCACACACAGGCCTACACCAAGGCAACCTAGACCACGCATTAAAATCACATTAGGCCTATATTACGTTACTAAATGGCTTACCAGAGATGTTTAGGCGTGAAATTGAAAGGTTGTTCCGGCGGCCTACATCCCATGCCCCTCGCAGGCGCAACGCCGGCTACGTCCCGCCGACCCGCATGCGGTCCATAGAGGGTCAGACACGGACCTCGTTTCCACGACGACGATTCCTAGCGGTAAGATCTCCACGGAAGGCGCGTTCGAGGAGAGAGAGAGAGAGAGAGAGAGAGAGAGAGAGAGAGAGAGAGAGAGAGAGAGAGAGAGAGAGAGAGAACACCGAGGCGTCTATTGCGAACGCGACGGACGACGAACGCCGATCGCAGTTCTTCGAGCGCAGTCAACGACGGCAAGAATCGCCCGACAGGCGGCGCCACGGCGCTTATTCCGTAACGATGGAAGGGGCGAAGAGAACATGCCATCCACCATCACCTCCTCCTCCTCCTTTTCCTATTCCGCCCGGCGATTACTTTGCTACAGTTACCACAGCACAGCAAAAGTGACGACGACGACGACCAGAGAGCTGTTCGGTCATCCTCCGACGAGAAACTCCATTCGACTGAGATGATGTTCTCCTCTCTAAACCTTTCTCTCGTATTTTCTATTAAACGAACTTAACGGACCGAGACTTCAGAGTCAAACAGATGACCCTGTGTCCGTCTGTCGGTGTCTCTCTGCCTCGCTCGCTGTCTGTCTGTCTGTCTCTCTATCTGCGCAGAGCACCAACGCACCCGAATGGCATGCGTCTGGATCTCGCCCGATTATGCACACGCGCACACTCACAGCCACGCACACACACACGTGCAAAAATATAGACATGCACACACACAGACACACGGACGGCCAATTGATATGTATAAAAATAAATATGCGCATGTATATGTAGGCATGTATATTTACATACATAGGCATTTATGAATTCCTGAACCTTATGAACAGGTTGCTTTGTCGTTGAGTTCATTCTTGTGTCGAAAGCGGACGGCGAAGGAGAGAGAGAGAGAGAGAGAGAGAGAGAGAGAGAGAGAGAGAGAGAGAGAGAGAGAGAGAGAGAGAGAGAGAGAGAGAGAGACGGCACCGAGGAAATTCTATCGCTTCGAAGCAAAATTGTAACACGTAAACATATTTGATAAACACGATTTTCAGTTAAACCGCACTAAAAACACATACACACACACACACACACACATAGTGCACGTACCCACGCCGTACAGACCGGGTCATGGAAAAAGACGAGTGCATGGGGGAGGGGGTGTTATGTGGAACATGCGGAATGGGGGAGCGAGGGACGCTCGGGCGTCACGAAAAACGACGTTTCGGGACGAGCTGACGTACCATTCTGCCGACGTCACCTGAGATCTGTTGCTCTCTTTCATCGCCAGGTGGCTTATACGATACAAAGAACTCATCGACGAAGGGAGGTCTTTAAAATCGACCTCACATCGTGGACGACGGCGATGAAAATAATGGAGCGATCTCTTCGCCTTAAAGTTATGCACTGAATTTTACCGCAAATACGTCGATGATTGTACAGCGATGCATGAAAATTACTGTTCGTAGAATGAGCATGACTTACAAAACGTGTAATAATGTCACACACACACACACACACACACACACACACACACACACACACACACACACACGTCACACATTATATATACAGTATACACTATATATGCATATAAAGATTAAATCAATTCAATGTCGGTTCAGATGAGCTGGTAAGTAAGTAAGCGCTCGAAATGTCGAATTATATAGCGCGTTCTTCTTTATGGGGGTTCAGCTACTCGCCGACGAAATCTTTGTACCGGGTGACGTCCATTAGAAACTATTGTTGAGAGATAAACGTCGTCGACTGGCGAGGTTGAATCATTTCGGTTTAGTATTCTGGAAAGCAAACAAGACGACAGTCTTCGGCACTCACATTCACTCTGTGCCACAACAACAACATGCTTCAATTCTAAAACCCTGCCACAGTGGCGCCATCAGGTATTCAGACGGTGTGGCCCTTAATTTTTCTGCCACCCCACCGGATTTCTTGACCGTCTACTGTACGTCGTCTAGCATACGATGTCATGCTGTCATCAGCAGAGGCGTAGCGTGCACTCATACCGCCCATGGCCCATGTCGTCGCTTCCAAAATTTTCCGTCCCCCTCCCTGAAAAATCTCCCGACAAGCAAAAAAGGTCGTCGCTTCCAAAATTTTAACATTTGAAATTTGCCGCCCCTTCTAAAATTTGCCGCCTTCACTGACAAGCAAAAAAGGTCGACGCTTCCAAAATTTGTCGCCCCCGTCATGTGTACCGCCCATGGTTAAAGCCACAATAACCATTGGCACGCTACGCCGCTGGTCAACCAGATTTGGAACGCAGATCCAATGACGCCATACGTGCTATTAACTGCATACAGGAGTGATGCAGACATCATCTTATCTAGTGTACCTGAGCTTTGGAACTCAATTCCAATATCCCTTCGTTGTCTACATCAAAGCCAAATAACAAACTCTGAGTCACAATTTTCTCCCCTTCTTGCAACATCTCCTCATGTTTTTCTTTCCAAACTAAAATCATTTCTCTTTATAAAATCATTTCCTCCATAGCTATAGCGTCCTGCCCACTCGCCCTTTTGATTAAATGACCCGCATGAATGACCCACCTTTGGCTATAGCTACTTCATTTGAGATTGAGCGCGTAGGAATAAGGAGCTACTTCGGTGCATCTTTTGGAAGCGCTTTAGAAATTAACGAGATTTTACTTACTTACTTACTTACTTACTTACTTACTTACTTACTTACTACTCATGCGAAAGACTATATTAATTAATGAAAATATAGTGTGACGAGCTGCACCTAACTCTGACTCGTTTACTTACTTACTTGTCTAGGGGAAACTACTTTGGGACTAACTCGCACATTTTAACTGACAAAAATATTCTTCTTATAAAATCTCACTTTAATCTTAATTAAATATTCAACTCTTCCGCCATAGCGGCTATCAATAGGCAGTGCTATATAACTCTAATCAATGTTTTAAAACGTCCAGCGACAGCAACTATCTTAGCAACTAGTTACTAATATAAATAACAGCTGATAACAGCTTCCACAAAAATCAATGAAAATGAAACAAATGTGCCCTTGCACGAAAACCAATTCGATATACGAATTCACGAGTATTAAGCGAACTGAAATCTCGGTTCAGATTTAAACAATAGCAATTTAAACTAAAACAACGAAGAGCAGGAACGAATCGCTGCGAACCAACGTCCGCCTTCTTCTTCGGCCACCGTCGAACTCTTCTCCTTCCAAAAAGACGCACTTTCAAAACGTAACTGCCTTCAGCAACGGCTCTTGCGACCAATGACGCCCGTCGTCACATCACGCCTTCTATAACGTGAATTCCTATTTGCTCACATAAACATAGAAGCAACCACAGTAAACTTCACGTTCAAACCTACCAATATTCCAATCATTTGCTATCTATGCCTCAATATAGCACTCTATCACACCCCTAGCACTCGAGCCTACGTGGTGGATCACCACGTCAACTCAGATGCAATGGCTGTGACGACATCAAAAGGAAATTGCGAAGCAAACTTTGGCTTACACCAATTTCAACTTATCCAAAATGGAATTAATATTACAAAGGAATAAACAAGAACCAACCACTGAGAACAACTGCAAAATTATGCTATCTAAGTGGTTATATCACAAAACTATCCTAACTTAGCTTAAGCTACAGTAACACTTAAATTCTATTTTTACTTCCAACACTTACTTACAACGCCTAAACTAGTTACTTATCCTACCTATTCTTATGGCCAACTTAACTCTATAGGACATCCATACATACTTAAGTATCAATAAAGTAAAAGAGTAAATCAGTCTATGAGCAAAACTCATAATCATTAGATGCTGTATTAAGCATAACATAAGAAACTCAGCAAAACTACTGCACTGTACTGAAAAATATATAGGCTTCCTATCGGGTCTCAAGGGACTTACATATCTCACACATGAGAATGTCTTTGGCATTTCCCTAATTATGCGCTTCAAAGGGTCTTGACCCAACAATACTGGATCATTGCAACCATAATCCTCTAAATTATAGACAACTGACTTCCCATCAGCTTCCACTGAGATGCTATGTTTAGTCATCCAATCAACTGACAATTGGGTATTTTCCCCATTTACAACTTTTGTGTTGTCAGGACTTAGTCTATGTGATGAAACATATGCGGGTTGAGCATATTGTTTAAGAAAGATCTCATATGCGATAAGATCAGTCTGTCTAGGTTTATTGTTGAACATCTGTTCATGTTGCATAATCAGAGATTTCAATTTCTCTGTTAGACCTGACCTCAAATGTTTTGCTTTGTCCAGTACCAGTTCTTTAAAAGAACACTGGACATTCTCTGTTGTTTCTATTGTATTGGCAGTTTCAAGTTGGTTTCTAACTGTGCATGCAACAGTTTTAACAAATTCTTGTTCACTTTCATTGTGAAACATTTTCTTTCTACCAACATGAAACTTCGAAAGATTTACATGCCACAACAGCATTTGTTTTTTCTTGACTGGGATGAAGTCAACGTAGTTCTGCCTGATTTCTGACATGACATCACTACCTGGGACTGTAATGTACTCCTTGGGCAAACAACACCGAACAGGAACATCTGTCAACATCTTACATACTATCTGTCCTGTATGCACGGGAATGGGAACTGCATCTGGGTAATGAGCACACAAGTCCATTTTTGTCAACAACCACCTGTTGCTTGACTTGTTGACTTGCTGTACTCTGGAACTGATTCTACGACGTCTTTGGCAATACGGTCAAACACATAAGTCATTCTTGGTAAGCTTTGGGATTGTTCAATGCTACCGTATTTACTTGCATTGAGTTTCTGGGATATATCGCATGTGCGTGCATATTCCTTAACATCTTTGTTAATTGATTGCCAATAAAAGTGTTTAATGATTCTTTGTTTGATTTTGTGTATTACTATTTGTCTGGACGCCGGAATGTCATGTGACACTTCTAAAAGCCGCCTACGGATTTGCAATGGGGCAACAATCTGCAAAAGACCTACATCCGCCTCCTGTGGACACTCAGATTCCACAAATCTTCGTACCATACCACTTGGCCGATTCAATAAACCACTTGGCCGATTCAACATCCCTGAACCACCAACAACATCATTAGGAAAAACCTGTGGAACTACTGGGCGATTCAACCTCATGGAACCCCCACCAACAACAACATCATCAGAAAAACCATGTGGGTCCTGGACACCACTGGAGTCACACGACTCATCAAAAACAACCTCCTCATCAACAGTACTTGGAGCTACATCATCAGCATCAACACACTGTGAATTTACAGTAGACCCCAATAAGTCGTCCTCAAACAGACCCTCTAAATTAAAATCAAAATTATAATAATCATCTGGATTATATGTGACCTCTGCTTTCTTATCTAATGAATCTTTCTCAAGATCAATTAATGATTTGATTTTAGCCCGAGTCACCACACACAAATCCATGAGTTCCTCATCAACTCGACAATCCACATCAGCTCCAATCAAAACATCAATCGAATGGGGCAATTGATCGATGAGACCACACAACACTTCTCCACGATGAAAAACACAATCAAGATTCACCAACACCAAAGGAATTTGGATAACATCCCCAGTTATACCTTTGATCAAACGACATTCGCCTGTATCTTTGTATTCATCAGGATTTATTCGTTCTTTACTGATTAGAGTTTGTGATGAACCTGTGTCACGAAAGGAAATAATTTGTCTTGTTTGTTTGTCTGCATTTACAATTGTAGCTTGGGAACAGTAGGGTCTGAAGCTGATTGGTACTGTGTCCAAACTATGTGTAACTTGTTGCACAAAGTTTACGTTTGGACCAGCAAAATTTGAGCCTGGCTCAAAATTTGCCTTTTCATTTCTCTGTCGTTTTAAAGCAAAACATTGGTCTAAACCATGTCCATTCCTATGGCAGAATGCACATTTCTGGGTTGAGGGTAGCCCATTTTTACCACTCCTGAAATTTGAATTCCTCCCCTGTGTATTGGAATGTGGAAAATTTCTCAAATTGGCATTATTTTCATCTGGCAATGTCTTAGAAGTGACATTTTGATTGGATTGATATCTCCAATTAGTGCAACTGTTGGCATTGTCTCTATCAGTGTTGTATCTATTTGTTTGGGTTGCATTGTGCTCATGTCTGTATGCATTTGGAGCAAACTTGTGTCTGTTGTAAGTGTCACTGCTATTTGAATAGTTTCTGTGAATAGCAACAAACTGATCAGCAAATCTAGCTAATTCAACAAGTGAATTGGCTTGTTTGTCCATAAGCCAAGTTTTCAGAACATTATCATTTACTTTGTTCAAAAATTGTTCCATTTTAAACAATTCTTTGATTTTTTCTGGGTCATCTTGAGCCTTATGACCAAGCAAAAATCTCTGAAAAGGCCAATTTAACCTAGTTGCAAAATGTGTATACGTTTCAGATTGGTCCTTGTTGAGCTGCCTGAACTTTAATCTATACGCTTCGGGAACTAATTGAAACATATTTAGGATGGCTTCTTTGATAAAGTCATAGTCTTGGACCTGCTCAGCAGTCAGTTCTACAAAGACTTTTAAGATCTTACCACTTATCTGAGTTTGAAGCATAGCAGGCCATTTATTTTCTCAATCTGGAAGTTCAGCATTGTTCGTTCGAACAGAGTCAAGTAGGAGTCAATATCTGTGCTCTCATTAAACCTAGGGAGTGCTTTCCTAGCATTTTCACTAGCTTTATCAGAACTACCTGCACTATTCCTATCACTACTTACTGACTCACTTTGCAAGGTCAACTTATGCAACTCAATCTTCTCATTGGACTGGATTTGAGCTTGTTGAATTTGAATTTGAGTTTGGGTCTGGGCATCAATTTGAGCTTGTTGAATCTGGGCATCAAGTTGAGCTTTTTGGGCATCAAGTTCTAACTTACGCATCTCTAACTGTACCTCTAATTTCTTAAGGACAATGGCCTCAGATTCTATTGGATTATGGTTGGAATTTTGAGAAGTCCTACTGCCAACACTCTCAACATCTTGTCTGTCTTCACCCAATCCTGTCACACATAATTTAATCAGCTTTGCCCTCAATTGGTCCTTGTTACCCTCATTTCGACCCCTTTTGAAAGCAAATTTTCCCTTAAGTCTTCTACATTCATAGATAAAATGTCTTCAACCGACCATGCATCAGGGAGTGCTGGGTTTCCATACTTAAAGTTATGCAGAATATACAAATTCAATGCAAAACAACTAATCAAAACACACAGCAATATTCAACACAAAAGCAGTAATAATCAGTTTAAACTACTGATACTACTTACAATGAACGGGGAGACAAAACTCAAACCCTATTTCACTCTTAAAATTCACTAGGCCTCCTCAATTAATTAAATAAAAGAGCCTAAAATTCTGCTTTTTCTTACTACACGGAGTGGAGCAGCGTCGCCCGCTTACCCTTGTGCGACGACAACTTACAACTAGATTCAACTCTACCGGACCTGAGCCTACCCACATGTGACGAGCTGCACCTAACTCTGACTCGTTTACTTACTTACTTGTCTAGGGGAAACTACTTTGGGACTAACTCGCACATTTTAACTGACAAAAATATTCTTCTTATAAAATCTCACTTTAATCTTAATTAAATATTCAACTCTTCCGCCATAGCGGCTATCAATAGGCAGTGCTATATAACTCTAATCAATGTTTTAAAACGTCCAGCGACAGCAACTATCTTAGCAACTAGTTACTAATATAAATAACAGCTGATAACAGCTTCCACACAAAATCAATGAAAATGAAACAAATGTGCCCTTGCACGAAAACCAATTCGATATACGAATTCACGAGTATTAAGCGAACTGAAATCTCGGTTCAGATTTAAACAATAGCAATTTAAACTAAAACAACGAAGAGCAGGAACGAATCGCTGCGAACCAACGTCCGCCTTCTTCTTCGGCCACCGTCGAACTCTTCTCCTTCCAAAAAGACGCACTTTCAAAACGTAACTGCCTTCAGCAACGGCTCTTGCGACCAATGACGCCCGTCGTCACATCACGCCTTCTATAACGTGAATTCCTATTTGCTCACATAAACATAGAAGCAACCACAGTAAACTTCACGTTCAAACCTACCAATATTCCAATCATTTGCTATCTATGCCTCAATATAGCACTCTATCACAATAGAAATAACAGAGGGTTAAACGCTCTATATCTTATCAAAAAGATAATGGAATCGAGTAAAGTGAGATAGAAAAATTATCGTTGTTACATTAATAGACCTAATAATAATAATAATAATAATAATAATAATAATAATAATAATAATATTATTATTATTATTATTATTATTATTATTATTATTAATTTATGATTATTATGATTATTATGATTATTATTATTATTATTATTATTATTATTATTATTATTATTATTATTATTATTATTATTATTATTATTATTATTAGCGTAGCCACGAGGGAACGGAGTCGCCCTTATTTGCTATTCGGACTGAGACCAAAAACGATGAAGAAATTCTATTACAGAGAAGGGGAAGAGTGATTGCCGATATGCTGCCATATAGTCTGAAAACATGCTCCAATTTCCAAATTTCAAGCTTTTGACCCAGATCACGTTAGGGAAGCCGACGACGCCCCCCCCCCCCCTCTAATCGAAACTGGAATTATCACACTGTTGAGTCCTTCGTGCCTTCTATTCAGGAACCCGGGTTACGCCAGTGATAGTAGTAGTATTAGCATTAGTATTAGCATTAGTATTAGAAGTAGTGGTGGCGGTGGCGGTGGAGGTGGTGGTGGTGGTGGTAGTAGTAATAGTAGTAGTAGTAGTAATAATAATAATAGTAGTAGTAGCAGTAGTAGTAGTAGTAGTAGTAGTAGTAGTAGTAGTAGTAGTAGTAGTAGTAGTAGTAGTAGTAGTAGTAGTAGTAGTAGTAGTAGTAGTAGTAGTATCATCCTCGTCCTCCTCGTCCTCCTCGTCCTCCTCCTCCTCATCATCATCATCTCCATCGTTATTATCATTCTATACTCGTTCAAAGAATTAATACTCACTCCAAAAGCGAATATTTCTGGACTAATTTCGCAGTTATCTTGTTCCCTCAGCTTCTCATTAGCCTAAAGCACATTAAACAAAGCGAAGACGATTTACGAAACGGAAGAGATGAAAATACTTAAAACCAGGGCCATCTTAAGGCTTAGGCAGTTTAGGCACTGCCTAGGGACGAAAACATTTTAGAGGCCAAATAAAACGGGACAACAATTTTTGAGGGCCGTTTTTAATAGAATAGTGAATGAATGAATATAACTTTGCATTATTTTATTTCCTTTACTATTATTGGCATAAATAATAGCGGGTTGCATGACGTCACTGACATGAGCACTGTTGTAAATTTAATCTTGTTTGTCATAACACATAGACTGAAATTAATGGGCACTTCCCTCTTTTAACAGACTTGCTATTTGTTATGCGAAATACCGTCTTACGGTAGGGTTTCCCAGACAATTTGGAACCGCGGCCCACTTCAGCGGCTTTGTAACGTGCCGCGACCCTTATCATAGCATGTAATATTTTAAAATGCATATGGCCATCTGGCGAACGTTAGTTGAAAGAGTCTTCTGAGTTTTGAATAAATGGCAAAGGAAAAGCTCTGATTCAATTCGAATGAAATTATGGCAAATATATTAGGTAGAGTTACTCATAGTTTTGCCAAATAGGACAAAATGAGAGAAATAAATATTGAAATTTCTTGAAAATTACTTTCTTTAAAATTTTGCCACGAACATACCTTTATTACGCTTCCTAAAAATCCTATGAGTATGGCAAAATCGCTTAACCGTTAGGTGCACTACCATCGAACTCAACGAGATTCCCTTAATTATATTATAAGTGGAGTTTCAGAGCAAAATGGTCGGAATAGGATTAATTTTTAAAAGCACTATAGGCCAGGGTTTTCCAATTTTTTTGAAAGTTTGCGACTCCTTTAGCGGCTATATAACATGCCGCGTCCCTGCAAACATATTGTCAACTAAATTAGATAGAGCACTAATCATTTTATTATAAGCCGTTTATGGAGTGAAGCAGGCATATAATTTTTTTTTTATCAATCAAGTTTATTTTTCTCACATACTGATGAGTACAAATCAAGAAAAAAAGACAAGCTTAAGTTAATTAAACTATTAAAGTATAATACGTGAATGTCCATTTGCTTGTACATACTTTAAAGAATAATGTTTCAAACTCATAGTACAGAAATCAGTTGAGAGAAAAAAAGGATTGGCCTAAAGGATTTTGTATCCCGTACAATTGGCCAACCTCAAAGTTTGTAATAATATGACATATAAAAGTCTTTAAATGATGGAAATTAGGAATTATTTAGGGATCAAGTAGGAAGTGATTTAGTTTATTGGATGAAAGTAACCACAGATAGTACATATAGTCATATTGATTGTATAAAATGTAGTTAGTACATATAATGTATAATAAATTTCTTTAAACCTAAGCCAAATTCCAACTTTCAAGGCTTGTGACATTGTGGTATTGGTTAGAAAATGACACTTTTGAATATAATTTCGCTCTACCCCGGGACCCACGAGACTGATCCCTGCGACCCATCACTTTTGGGTCGCGATCCACAGTTTGGGAAACACTGAGCTATAGCCACCATCAGACCCACAGACGAAATGTCAATAGACTGTGGACTGTGAACAGAATCGAAGCCGCAATTTCCTTTCCCGCAATTCCCGAAAAGATCTCTGCGGTCGTTGACAAACTCGGGTTCATGTATTGCAAAATCTAAAGTTAAATTCAGGTTAGTATGTTTCTTAGTTAAATTTAAATTCTGCCAACATTTTCAAGATCATACTGTTCTTTAGATTTTGCCCTTTTGCAATTCTCTCTATTCTTTCAAATTATTTGCAATTTATCACAATTTGTTTATAATAGTGCATTGCTTTCTTTGCAGAAATTAAGATACAAATGTCGGGTATTCCATATTATAATAAGGTTAATTGAGCTAAAAGACGTGTTGAACAACGGGAAAAGGAGATGTCCAAGAAGAAGTTATTGATAAAATGCCCAAAATTTCTGATATGCTCAAATCAAATACGAACACTGAGCATAGATACAGTCATAAAGCATATCTGCATGTTTTCAATTGTCCTTGATCCACGTGGTGCCGTGTGCTAACGTAATCGATTTCTGTGAATGGGCGAAAATTCATATCTGCCTAGGGCGTCCAAAAGTCAGAAGATGGCCCTGCTTAAAACACCACATATTGTCAAATATGATTTGCCAATTAGCGAAACTTCTCTCCTCTTTCTCTCAGGATCCGATTAGAAGATCTCGATTTTAATCTTTTTTTGCTTGAAAAAGGCTGCGAAATCGAAACTGATGGGAGAGTGTTACAAAAAAACTATTTTCTCATTTAACTCGAGAAATTCGTCGACTGAAACGCAAAGTGTTCGAAGTTTCACTTATTCCACGTTACTACGTAGCCTACTATATGCAGTATAGTCTATATTATATTCAGTTAGATTCAGGCAGGGCAGTGACTTATGTGTCCTGATTTGAAGACCCTGGTCCAAATGGATCTAAACATATAATATTGGTTTTGCTTTACCACGATACAAAGTCCTCTCAACTGTACACTCAGATAACCTTGATTAGAACCACAAAGTTCACAGCGCCTTGTAATGCATCTGTCTCGCACAACCACAGTACAGCGTGATGTGATAGAAAGAGAACACGTGACCTTTAAAAAATCACCTTTAAAAGAAAATATTAAACTTCGATTCTGTAATTTCACACACTTAGCATTCTGCTTACTGCCATTGCCAATGGAGTATATAAATAACGTATTTGGTCAGATTGGCTTTAAACGTTGTTAGAAAGGAGCGGACTGGATTGGTTAAGCTGACTCAAAGCAGCCCTCGCCTGTGATACACCTTTGTTTCATTAACCTCGTCGTATAACCGAGAAAATAGATAAATTCTTAAGACAAAATCAATAAAATTATTTTGAGTAGAACATTGATTTCTTGTCAAACGAACAATTTTCGCACACAATTTTCACAGTGTTGAAGCTGGCGGAGGGAGGTTGGGGGTTGAACCCCCTACCCACCAGTTAACTTTGCAACCCTCCCAAAAACCGCATATCGAGTATTTAAAGGAGTTTCTGCCATTCATTGAATTTCAGTCTAATGAAAATCTCACCCCCAGCTCAAATTTCACAACTCCAACGCTGGTTTCACAGACTATCCTTGAAACTTCTATTGAAATCCAGTTTATTCACTTATATTTGTGGTAGAATAGAGAGTTTTATAGGTTTTGAAATTAGACAATATTTTATTGTCACAAACTCTGACATCTGACATCTGCCGAATATTGATGATATTATCAACATAAGAAATTGCAAATCTCGTATTCTCACCTTCACATCAGATTTAACCGTAGACAACTGAAAAACGAATATAATTGAAAATGAGTAAAGTAATAAATTACATTAATATTTCATTCATAAGATAATACTTTATAGCAGTGGCGTCAATCCAGTGAGGGTCCTTGGGTCCGGACCTTCACAAAAATGTGGCTGTGAGGGTCCAAAAGGCATCGGACCTCACAAAAATCTGAATAAATCTATATATTGTACCGTTGAACGATTATTTGATAAATTGTTGCATTGGGCAGACGATAGATAAAATCAGCAAATGGTATTTTGAAACATTAATAAGTAATAAGAATTATGCTAAAAGAGTACTTGGTGTACATGCAATAGCACCAGTTAGCGCTTGATTCTTACTTACTTGATGCTTACTTAGTTATCAGAAATTCGCCGTAATTTGCTCGGATCTTTCACTTCTTGAGCATGGCACAACAACAGGTGGACTCTCACAACTTTTACTACAGATTGACGCCACTGCTTTATAGCAGGCTGAATTTTAACCCTTTAACTGGGGATCCCGGATATATCCGTGCATTTTACATTTAGTTACAGTTAAATACACGGTTAAGTGGTTAAATTTACCATATCTCCGGTTATATTATTATATAAAAGCTAGGAAGATCAGTTATACATGCACCATTGTTTAGCTTTTTAGTGCTCTTTCTAACCATCCGTGCTAAAATAAAAAATTGGGGTAGGGGTCCACTCTATGGCGTCAAAGATGTCACCCCTTTACCGGCTTTGACGTCTATAGGCGATTGATGCCCTTATGGCTAACGAAGCATTCTAAATCGCACTTGAAACCATTACTATAGAGCATGATTTAAAGTGGCTTCCGATGCATTACTGCCTGTGTGAAAGCCACTAGGGGCGCTAACGGGATTTGAACTTTTAACCCATTCCGTCAGCCCACCGCACCAGCGCCTAACCCACTCTGCCATCTTTCGCTTTATACAGGTCTATAGCATGCACTGCCATCTATAATATTAAGATCCTTATCTGTATGTCTCTCTGTTACCTTCAAGCGTTCTGATTGGTTGACTATTGGTAGACGGTTTAGTCCTTACGCTGCGATGCGTTGGTGGGCGAGCGTTTGACGAAGCGTACGTTTAATTGTTCTGTCAACGTCGCTATGCGTTGGTGGGCGATGTTCGAAGACGACATTGCTATTGGTAACCAAACGGTTTAGTCGAAGAAGCGTTTGACGAAGCGTACGTTCAATTGTTCATTGCAGCGTCATGAAAATACATGTACAGCGTCACAAATGGTCACAGTTGCGTGATTTTAACGTACATAGGCCTAATTATTACGTGGCGCAGAGCTTGGCTAGGTGGCATATGTACATCATTGAAATGTTGTTCAGCATGAATTCAATGATTGGGTATTAGGTATAGGTATTGGATTAGTATTATCCTGCACTGCGAGCGAAGCGAGCGCGAGCGAAGCAAGCATCTTTCTAGTACTGTATAAAATATGAATGCGAGAAAAAGTGTGCGGCTGAAAATAGGAAATTTGATGGGGAATTTTAATTTCTATCAGAGTAAAGTGCACGGAAATCAACTAACCAGACACCAAACGACAAAAAAGAAGGTCAAATGAAGGCCGATGTAGAAAGACGACAGGACGAACAGAGCCGTCTTGTCCAGCCAGTCGACCACGTCCAGTGAATAACTGTTGCTAATAACCGGAGCAACGGCGTGCCATACGCAAATGAAACAGAGGATGACCATGCAACCAAGAATGTACTTGTCCTATAAGACCATCGTCGAACAACATACACATTAGAACACATATTTTAGCGGTAGCCTATATAGGCCAGTTTGAAATTTAAAAAGGCCACAGAACTAAATTTGGCATTCATTAACTTATTTAATTATATAATTACTTAATACAGCATTAATTAACTTAACATTTAATCGACGAAATACATTGCTATCAAAATCCAGGACGCCTATATACAATTACAGTGGCGTAGCGTGACTTTTGGGGGCCCGGGGGGCATCTTTGTCATGGGGGCCCCAAAGAAGTTTCAAAGTTTCGGGCTGACGAGCAAAAAAAAAAAGGTCGTCAGCACGTTAAGGAGTTAGGGTTAACCCTAACCTAACCCTAGCTTAGACCCCTCTTTGGGGGCCCCCCCGCCCGGGGCCCGGGGGGCAGTCAACAAAGTGCCCCCGTCCCCCCCCCACGTTACGCCACTGTACAATTATATATATATATATAATCAATTAAATCAGTGGCGTAGCGTGACTTTGAGGGCCCGGAGGATCCTTGATATGGGGCCCGGCTGACGAGCAAAAAAGGTCGTCGTCCACGTTTATAGTGTTGACGAGTAAAAAAGCACTCTTGGGAGCCCCCTCTCCCGGGGCCCGGGGAGCTATCTCCAAAGTGCCCCCCGCTCCCCTCGTTACGCCACTGATTCAAATATATAAGTGTATATATTGTATGTCATATAAAAGTAAATTTTAGTCTATATACAATACAGGGCTACAGGTTCAGTGGCGCTCTAGGGTGGAGCTGGGAAGCTGTTGCACCCATTTCCACGCTTTCTCCTTTGCCCCACCCCAGATTTTAGCTTTGCCCCAGATAATAATCGTGGACGACCTCTTTTGCTCGTCAGTTATTTCCTGGAGTACGGGGGCGCAATGTGTTGGACGACCTTTTTCTGATTTTTTAGAAGTGGAGAATTTGGTGGTCGTTGACTAGAGCATATTTCTCCAATTTTTCCGGCAAAGACCTCCATTCTACAGGTGATATGAATTCAAATTAAATGCAGGTCTTCTTTGTAGAAAAAATTAATTTCAGCGATTATTACGGAGCCTTTCATTGTCGTTTGATTTTTTTCACCACATTTTGATATTTCGCGATGCTTTTCTGAGTTTCTGAGTATTCAGCAGTTGAGTGCTAGACTTACGAGATAAGTAAGATAGGAGATCATCGGTAAGCTTTGGTTTACGACAAATTTGAATGAGACGGTCGTCAGAAGAAGAATGAACGAAAGCTGAATTCGATTCTGCGGCAGCGAAAAATCGACGGAGAAAGTCGTAAAAGACAAACTGCAGATGAGACACTGAGAAATAGAACCAACAAATATAACAGTAAATACTCGGGACTCAACTTTAAGGGACTATAATTTCCTCAATTGAAACGTAGGACTTGAATAAAAGCAAAGCTTTAGTCTGATTACAATTAGTTCCTTATTCTCACAAGCTAAACGATCGAAGTTAAAACGAAAGCGTAGCCTGTACCATGACAAGGATGATGTTCCAAATGAAGAACTCCGGTCTTCGCGACGCCTTACAGGCAGCGCAGAAGGCGGAGTGAGTCGTCTTCGGCTTCTTGTTCTCGTCCGTCCAAGTCTTCGACCAGGTGTTGAGGAAACTGTGGACCTTCCACTCTTGAAGCTCAGACGACGAAGCGGTGCTGAGAGAGCATTTTTCTCGGACGTCCTCCGCGAAATCCACTTCCTTGTAGCTTCTTTCCGAAGTCAACGTAACTGTCAAATCCTTCGAAACGACAGAGGCACAAAAAACCGAACACGTGGATCGGAGATGTCCACGCCTCCACGGGTCCATTTTTTAGAACCCAATGCAACTCAACCCATCAAGTTTCCAACTCAACCCATGCCAGTAATAGGGTTATTTGACCCAACCCACCAGAACACATTACAATTTCGTAAACCATGACACAGTATTTTCTGATCCAACCAACCCAACCCACCATTAATATGGAAAAGTCTTACCTAACCCAACCCAACCCAACCCATGGATATCTCTGACATGGACGCACATATGCATATAGGGGCCTATAATGTCCTATATATTACACCCAGATCACGAAATTGATTCGGCTTAATGTTGTCGTCTTTGAAGCAACCCCCGGCCAATCGATCCGAAAACGCAGGCTTTACTTAACTTACGGCCTAAATTTCAATATAACAATTAAATTTCGGAACCTTGTTTTAGAGAATTGCTTGACATATAGACGTATCGTTTATTAAAAATTTGTTCGAATGGGCAAAATGTACTCTGATCATGAATTGTACAAGACCACAATATAGGAATAACACGCACACACGCACGTGTAGACCTACAGTGTACACACACACACACACACACACATACAGCTGTGCGCGTCTTAGCAAAACAAAAAATGCAGCAACATCTAAAAGCAGATGAAGACGTAATCTTACTTTACATAAAACTACGACGACGACTACGACCAGGGGCGTAGATCACGTGGAGGGATTGCGGGGGACGGGTCCCACCCAATAATTAGTGAAGGGGTATATATTATCATTTATTCCTCCCAATGTTGTCGACTAAATTTCATTGAGGAAATTCACAGTAGGCCTACTACAGCAGAGGTGAGACCATACCGCAAGATAGTCGCTTTGCTTTTGCATTGGTAATTATTACGAGCATCAAAATGTTTGTTTATGTTATGCCTTTTGGCAGGGGGTGGGCAAATTGCGACCCGCGGGTCGCATGCGGCCCGCCACCGGATTCCAAGCGGCCCGCGAGATCATTTATAAATATGCATACGACCGGCAGAAAGCGAGACAATTTTGAAATTATTTTACGGAAACGTGGCACTTTATTTTAAAATCTCCTCCGACTTCTCTCCGAAATGTCGTAACAAGCAAACAAGGTAATCTCAGTGATTGAATCGTATTAGGACATCGCAATACTGGACTCTGATTCGAAAGAAGTACTTAAAATTCTCCATTTCCCCACTTAAAATTATAAATATTTTGCCTTTTGTAAAAAAGTTAACAATCCCGCCAGAATTTTCAATTACCCCAAGTGGGGATTTTTCATAGCTATACGTGGGTGTACTTTCAAAAAATTATTCTATCCGCCCAATGGTGATGGGAAGATTACGCCCCTGACTACGACGATATCGACGATGATGATGATCTGAGATTATTAGGGACCTGAGTGTCGAATGGGAATTGATAAAGTTCCATGAATTCCTGGAAGATCCCGGTGATTCTCCTCCTATGCAGCACCGTTGCTCTTCCCTGTTTGTCGAAGAGAAGCGTATGCGCTGAGAAATCCTTCGTCTGTACGACGCTGTTCTCGACGTACAACTTCGGCGACCAGTAATCGCTCCACGCAATGTCCTCGTCCTTCTGAAAGGCAGATCCAAGCAGGGTTAATTCTAGGATTATCAATTTGGGCGGGGGGAGTGTCCGTCCGTAAATTCTGGGGGTCCCCTGCCAAAAAGTCTGTCATGCAAAAATAGGTCATCCCATAGCTGAGACTGGGTGGGCGTTGGGGTGTCGGTCGCAAATGGGGGGAGGTTGTTAGGGGGTGAAGAAATATCCTTGGATCCAAGAGACGCTAGTGAAACGTTCCGCGTATTCTTTGAAATAACGTTTAGCTCGGCTCGAGACACATCTGCGGAACATGGCCAAGTGGTCTAAATTTAGACCCTATAGCTGAAGTTAGACGTTCTTTGATTCGAAAACTAACTGCTCAGCAGAAGAAAGTGTAGGCCTATAAGCAACACGCTGAATCTCCATCAGATGCATTATTATAGCTCTCCGGGGCTCTCAAAGACCAGCACCATCGATACATGGGATTTCTGGGAAAGTCTTAAGTTCAAATGCCTCAAGAGAGAGACCTATTTGCTCATTAGATTTTATGGCTGGGGGCGGAAGATGGCCGAGTGGGTTAGGCGCTTGAGCGGTAGGCTGACGGCGCGAGGTTCAAGCCCCGTTAGCGCCCCTAGTGGTTTCACACAGGCAGTAATGCCTCCTAAGCCATTTTAAATCACGCTGTGGTTTAATTGGATCTCAGAGTTGACAAAGATTCATGGAAAAGTCGGAGCGAACGATTGAAGTCGATTTGGCGCGGTTGACAATCGCACTTACCAGATATGGCAATGGGTCAGTAGGTCATGGGTCAAATGGGTCATCAATAATTGATGAGTCACATTAGCCATGGGTCACAATGATCATGGTCGAGGGAACTCCGTGGGTAACCTGAGTCATTTTTGGGTAACCCAATGCCATCTCCGATGCATGCTAGGCCCTACATACTTACTGACAGATGCGCATATATTCCAGTAGGCATTTGGAAAATACTTCAGTACAATGGCATGCATCGATGGTAGGCAGGGCCGCCGAGAGAAATTCCGGGCCCCTGTGAAAAGAGTACCCGCGGGACCCGTAGAAATTTTAAAATCTGGTGACGACCTTTTCATGCTATCCCAAACCATAACCTAACCCACCCGGACCCCCAACAGGTCGAAGGGCCCGTGCCTCCATCTCGGCGGGCTGACCGACGGTAAGGTTGGAAGATCGATTTCGCACGAAGAAAAAATATTTGCTGTAATGGAAGAAGTTTCTAAATTTGAAAAATGAGGGCTTTCTCTTCCCCCGTCCCCCCACACAATTGGGATTTCTCTCGTGTTAGCAGGAGAGGGACAGAACTTCGCAGAAGTCAACGTCTGAACACAAAGAACGATTTTCGACTGACCAGATCTACTTTTCCGTCGAATGCCGGTTCCCTCCACTTCGCCTGAATGTAGACGTCGGCCGAGTAGCGGTCGTGGAGGGTGTCGATGTCGTTCAGCTTCAGGAACACGATTCTCACCCGTATCATCGTCTATGCAACACAAGTATATATCGGTCTATGTATGGTCCATTGAAACGAACGAACCGTCTATGCTGCCCATACAATAATCTCTCGTCGTCTTCAAATAATTAAGTTGTCAATAATAGCGTGGACAAAACGATGTAAACACTTTGGACATTTTAGCGACTGCAAATATTAGCGTAGCCTCCGTGGTCAACGTCTCATTAATTTAACGCTCCGTCTCAAGCCCAACGTCAATACTTTCTGATAAGTGGGTAGTCTTTAACAGTGGCGTAGCCAAGGGGGCGGGGTTGGAGGTTAAAACCCCCTTGGGCGCCGGACGAAAAATTTTGTAATGTGTTTTCAAGCATTTTAAATTTTCTGACGCGGTTTTGAGGGTCAAAACTCCCCTTGGGGCTGCAGACCAACATTTTTTAAAGCGCGTTAGGCATGACGACCTTTTTTGCTTGTCAGCATGTGAAAGGAAAATTTGAGAAGGATTAAAGACTTAGGAGAGATACATGGAATAACTTTTTTTGCTTGTCAAGATTTTTCAAAGTTGGTTACGGTCAAAAGTGCAAACCAACCCCCCCTTCCGGAAATCCTGGCTACACCACTGGTCTTTAATATAATAATATGATATCATTAGCTTCTCAGTGGTTTAGCAGGATATCTCCTGTGTTGAAGCTATATTGCGTCTCAAATAGCCTTCTATAATTTTCTGTGTCAATTTGGTTCTGTTTATCAAAAATCACATTTCCTATATTCGCGTCTTCGGGTCAACAAAATAACAAGACACGTTTCGCAGTGACACTTAGCCTACAATGCCCTCCTAACAGACCACGCTTTAAATTGCAATACGCCTACTTATAATTTTACAATACAATCACTAAAGATAAAGCAATAATTAAATCCTAGCTATCATTTTGCAGCATCTCACTTTAACAGCTTATAGCATCACTCCTCTCCCTCGTCAATATCATAGATATCTAAATAGGATGTAACATTGGGCGACTGTTGCTTCAATGAGTCGCGATTTTTTTTTTATATATCATTATCAGTAGCATCGATGTCAAATTTGATTAAGAAAAGAACCTAAATAGATAAATATATAAAAGCATTGGCATAGCCAAGGGTGGTTTGAGGGTCACCCCCTTGGGTGCCCGACCGAAATTTATTTTATTGTATTTCACATATTTGTTATTTTCGAACGCGGTTTTGGGGTTAAACCCGCCCACCTTGGCTGCCCGGACCCAAGATTTTTGTGGAGCAAGCAGCGCAATTAAGTAAGGTGACGACCTTTTCTGCTTGTCGGCAATGGCGAGTGAGAAATAACATGGATGACCTTTTATTGCTTGTCAAAATTTATTCCGAAGTTTGAAATCATAACCCCTTCCGGAAATCCTGGCTACGCCACTGTATAAAAGTCATTGAAAGTCGAAATTACATCTCAGTTCGTAGCCATAGATCGATTGATAAGGATACCATTTCAGTTCTAATTAATCAGACAAAAACACTATTACTGGCAATGGCATACTACCAAAAATTATGACCTTTTCTTTTTTCGAAATATTCATAGGTGCCTTCGAGCTAGCGGAAACGCTTTTCGCCTGTTGTAGGTGCACGCTTCGAGCGACAGTTATCGCATTCATGTTCCTTCGAATCGCCTCCAGGTGCTGCCTTGTAGTATCCTCCAAGCACATCATCGACTCCGCCAGATGGCGTGTTAGGACGCTCGTTGAAATTTCATCATTGTCCTCATGCTGCGACGCCATGAGCCCACGAGAGGCAGCGGCAACAGTGGTGGGGGTCGAAAAGGTCATGTGGTCTCTGCAGAGGTCATCCGACATGCGCATGGTAACCGTTCCGTCGTCGTATGCGTGCATCTCTTCCAGCCCATCGGAAGGTTGTCTCTGTCTGCTATCCTACAACGAATTAATATAAAATCTTCCGAAATAATGATCGGTTATTGGTTAAAATAACGAGTTTAATGATATCTTCAGATTTACTTTGTGTCATCTTCTGATATAACGGTCTCAAAGAGAAAGCGATAATCTGCCACAGATTTCCGGACTGGAGGAGGCGTTTGGCCACGCATTCGAATGCATGTCTGCGGCCGCGTATAGTGAGGAGCGCTACTTCTGGTGCTGGACTCT
The DNA here is from genome assembly GCA_018105865.1 of Metaphire vulgaris. NCBI lineage: Eukaryota > Metazoa > Annelida > Clitellata > Crassiclitellata > Megascolecidae > Metaphire > Metaphire vulgaris. The sequence goes on from CM030843.1 coordinate 11,391,158, forward strand.
AGACCTTCTGACTTCAAAAAAACCGAGACTAACCCAGGCAGTCGGATCGATTGAGACAACACACTCGTACAACATCTAAATTAACAATTGAACCGGCGCTTTTTAAGCAATCGTTTCGCCGCTAACTTAGAGGCGAGCGTTTTTTTCGAACGACAAACAGACGACCGCACGGGTCAACTCTGAGCTGAACTAATTACTTTGTCAGCTCCGTTGGATCGGTGGTTTGCCTATTGATTTTCTTATTTTCGCGCACCTTCTGTGCCGCCGTTGCACGGTTCCGACTTGGCAGTTGTGGCAGACGTCGGAGGCGCGATTCCTCAGCAGACGGTTAATAATTGATTTCGTTGTTCGTTGTCCTTGCATGAACTCGCGATCGGAGAGCTCTCTCGGCGGCTTCTCCACACGCACAACAACAACAACAACAACGCACGCCAGCGATCGCAAATATTAATTGCTTCGAATTTCACTAAGTCTTAATCAGGTGAGATTCATCGCATCCGCAATGCAATGCAATGCAAATCTGCTAATCACGGGTCACTTTCATAGGCCTATTGCTCCTGTTCTCGAAGGCTGATTGCTGCCTAATAACAGGACTCGATATTTAAAGCAGAAAGGGTCTCGTTATACCGAGTCGCTAATTAACCAACTAGTAAGACGACCTGTTGACTGGTTTTCGTTTTTCATGTCAGAATGGCACCCCGGTCTCTATCTCCTGCATTATTTCCTCGTGTCTTCAGAGCTAAGCTTAAATTCTTCCTTTTTCTAAAATCATTTCCTCCATAGTTGTAATAACCGGTCTTATAGCTAAAATTTTTATTTTCCCAAACTCGGTGGCGGGCCGAATGAAACATGCCCAAAGTAACTCAGTTTCCTTGTTTTTACAACCCTCAGCCCTGGGCTAAACGCCTAAGAATAAGCAGCCACTGTTGTGCTGCATATCTAAGCGCTATATAAATCCACGAGATTTTACTTACTTATAGCGACTGATCTAGGCACTGTAGAGATGTTCAGACTTCAGAGGGTCACCATTGAAGAAAAACCGCAATGAAGTACAACCATGGAGCTATTATAACTCCATGAGTAGGGCTGCGCTAACCGAGTAGTTTAGGAGTCGAGTAGGAGTCGAGTAGCTTAGCGAGTACTCGAGTACTCGCGTAAAACCGGAAATACATGATTTGCAAACGTTACACTCACATAATGCGTATTATTTGCCTCATGACCCCCATCTAACCAAAGCAGAACACTAAATGCAGTAACAACTCAATTTTTCGGATATTCAAACAAATAATAATAATAATAATAATAATTATTATTATTATTATTATTATTATTATTATTATTATTATTATTATTATTGTTATTGCTATAGCACCATTTCTAATACTCAAGGGTATCAATCGATGGTACTTCAAATCCATCCGCAATTAAGAGACCAGGTCATTCCAGAGATTAGTCAGAGGGAAACAGCAAGACAGACTATGGAGGAAATGCTAGTTAGAAGAGATGTGTTTTAAGCCTAGATCTGCAAATACTCAGTTTATTGGAAGATCTGACAGCTGGACGGAGAGAGTTCCAGATTTGTGTGTGTGTGTGTATATATATATATATATATATATATATATATATATATATATATATATATATATATATATATATATGTGTGTGTGTGTGTGTGTGTGTGTGTGTGTGTGTGTGTGTGTGTGTGTGTTGTTATATGGCCAGAAACTGTTTCCAGTGGAATACCGTACGCTACCGTACCCAGAGAGAAGCCCATAAATCACGGTGTGAAGATGACCGCGTTTCATGTAAGTGAAATTAGTGAATTCTCCAAGGCGCAGATCTACTACCGCTGTTCGCCGTCTCAATTTCCACATTACTATAAATCTATCATCATTGAATTTAGGCATCTGTCAAGGCATCTACTGCAGTCTAAACTCTCAGGCATCTTTAAACGTAGATTTCGGATTCTAGATTTTAGATGCCAGCTTTGATCGGGTAGCCTATGTCCACTGGATACGGGTGCGGTGAAGCTGTTAGTTAGGTGAGATGACATGGATCATACTGTATGGTGGCGCTTTTAAGTTTTAACCTAATCAGGTGCGATTTGTGACCTGGAGCAGTGTGGGGATATAGGGTGACCAGATTAATTTCTTTTACGCCATTCCGGGACGCCATGATAGTAGTAGTCATAGTACTGTAACTGTCTGAGGTCTAAGTCAAATACAATAATAAATTTATAATAATAGCAATTGGACATATTGGTAAAGTATCACACATGCGCAAATTGCGCAGTTCCTCAACTTGAAACTTTCCTCAAGTGAAATATATTTGGAATGCTTACTAATTTATAATTTTACTAATTTACTGTTTAGCATTCTACATGTACTTGTATATGATTTCCATGGCGAAATGCCATGGGTCCCCGACCTGCAAAGGGCCTTCGCCGACCCGAGCCAAATTTTTTTCCCCAAAGTGTCATGCAGAGATCGAAAGACGTAAAGTTGTCACTTTCCACACGTATTCGGGACAATGAAATTATGAAAACCAGACCAGTAAGAAAGCAGGGCAAGCAAACGGTTCGGCTAAACCGGTCGGACACAAGCGCTAATGTGCAAATTAGTAATCACAAATCACGTTTGATTTGTAAACATGTTGCGCATCATCAGCGACGTCAGTTCAGTTGACTGTTGTAGCACGTGACGTGATCTCTGAAAAGTAAACTTAAAGATGTGCGGAAAACCAGAAAAGAATTTTCAAAAAGGGCTGCATGATCAATCATTCATAACAATTACGAATAACTTAAATAAAGCCATCAGTGGTTTTCACACAGGCTTACTTAGCCTCCTAAACCACTTAAATCACATTATTATTATTATTATTATTATTATTATTATTATTATTATTATTATTATTATTATTATTATTATTATTATTATTATTAAGTTTGTAACAAATAACGGTTGGCCAAATTTTAATTAATTTTTTGATTCTTTATTTATTTAACTATTCTATGCGAGTACTCGACTCAAAAATTACTCGACTCAATTTGGAGTCGAGTACTCGCGTTACTCGAGTTACTCGGCGCAGCCCTATCCATGAGTATAACTATAGAACTGGCCCAACTGGGTACGACCGATTTCGCTTTCATATTTCATAGACTTCTAGTGAATTTTACAATTCTATGGAGAATACGTGTTCGTTTCCTTTGTTTACGTTATAACGTCGAGTCAGGCCGGAGTTCATCTGACATGCGCACTCAGCAGAGATGACGTTTTGTGAAGATAAACAAATAACAGAGACTGAGACGGAGACGGAGACTTTTGGAGACGGAAACATCAGGTACAGAGACTGAGCGACTGAGACAAGCACACGGAACGGGTCATCGCCGCCGTAGAAGGAAAATCGAAAAGGAGATTTTGGCAAGTTTAAACGACGCAGTTGTATTTTGCTACTTCGTTTCGGTTTTCTGTTGCTACAGTATGAATTTATTTTAATTTTATTTTTTTGATGCAAATGCGTTACAATATTTAAGTATAAATCAATTGACACAATAATAATAATAATAATAATAATAATAATAATAATAATAATAATAATAATAATAATAATAATAATAATAATAATAATAATAATAGCAAGAGGAACAACAGCAATGCACTGTTATGGCAAATAATATCAATGTTCGTTTCCGTAGCCATACTTAGAACTTCAAAAGTCGGTATCATTGTTGAAACCAGTTATTTTTTAAAAGTAAACGATGCTTGAGGCATCTGTCGCTAATTAAGACTTTAGCTCAATGGCTAAATCGCCATTGACCTTAATTAGGGCCTGAAAATTCCTCCAGGGGGAGTTATTTGCTGATGAGTATGCAAAATATAACTAATATATTATATTTACAGGACTGTAGCAAGAATCTTCATAAAATTGATGACCATGATAGTGTTGACTGTGTTGGCATTAAAGATTTGCTATGCATTTCTAGGTTACTTGATATCACCATACTCACTGAGTCCTAGAGAGAGTGTTGAATAAATTAACAAACTGATGCAATGAAGAGAAATGTTTTTAGTCATTGCTTGAAACTATCCCGAGATTGTGCTTTCTGGCTTTCTTAGCAGTTGTCCTATGCTTTTTGGCTAGCAGTAATAAGTGAATATTCTCCAAACTTTGTAACAGTCTTCAACGCTCCAAGGTTTAAGATTTAAAGTCACTTATGAACTCTTTCTAGTTTTAATAATCATAATTGTAGTTTCATCTCATACTTCAATATTGTTATTATGTCACTTGTCATGTAGTATACTTAAAACTTTGCTATGTAATTACCATATGGGGCTGTTTGTTAATTACATCAACAAAATACGGGGGGGTGTGGAAAAAGTTTCACAGTTGTTGACAAAGGGAGGAGAGTCAAAAGAAGTTGACGTCAACAATTTAAATTTTTGCAAATCAAAAAATAAAAAAATTCATGAAATTTATTTATTACAATAGGAAAAAACCTGACAAGCAAAAAAGTCATCACCATCACATTTTCACACTTGATGAGCAAAATAAGGGGAAAAGGTCATCACTGCAAAAGTAATAACCTTCTAAACTTTTAGGGGGTCTCGTCACTGATCATGGGGGGCAGGTCAAGAGTTTTTGACATAATTATACGGGTGTCACTGAAAGTTTGACAGTTGTTGACAAAGGGGAGGAGTCAAACATTGCCCAAAAAGTTGTTGATGTAATTAATGGACACCCCATAATCCTATGCAGAACAATTATTTCAGTTGATCCAACAATAAGTTCTGAGTTGCCAGGAATGGAGAGTCAACATAATGAAGCTGCTGAAAACATCGACCCACCTCCATTGGCCTCAGTAAATGAAAAGATTTCGTCAGACGTGATTCATTCAACTTCAGTTGAGACAACTGAAAATCAAGAATTTTCTGATGCATTTTCGAGTGGATCAAGTTTTGAAATCCTATCAATGAAGGAAGGTGCTGGAGAAGCTCAAGAAAACCGATCAGACAGCATTTCATCCAGTTTGGAAAACTGTGGCATTGAGTATGATACAAAAAGGTGTTACAGTAAATTTATATAAACAATGTTTGTTGCTGTGTTTATGATTTCATATATACTAAATATTTGAACCATATTTTATTCTGCCTGGATGTTATATAAGTGTCAATTATAATTATTCATATTTGGTTAACTATAAGCAGATTAATATTTGACTACAGGCAATAGTACATTAAAATGAATTTTGCACAAAAATCACCAAGAAAGTACTTCTTGGTTTGAATTTCTATGGTACTTATCTTTGAGGAATATTATGAAGATGTTATGAAGTTTTCTGTCCTCAATTTTTAAACTTTTAATTCCACTTTTTGATTTGACTTTGAATTTCAATATCAGTTTTTGCTGCCTGTGTTCAAATTGCAGTAGTTGACATAAGGATATTAAAGATTTTATTTAAGATTAAATAGAACAAGTAGTATTTAACCATTTCAAGAGAGCCTTGTTATGAAGATGTAATTGATTATAGTGAGAACTTGATTATAATGAGACATCAGTTTTTATCTTAAATGTTTACCATTAAAATGTCATAGTGTATGCAAAGATGTTTAAAATGACGCTCGGATCTGGCAATGTATTTCTATCATCCTGTGATTGTCATTATGATGAGATTCTACCAAATATATTTACTAGTAAGAATATATAAAACTCTGCCCACCAACAGGATAGAGGCTTCGTTTGACCTATAACCTAATTATGGCCTGCCACCTGGTGTTAGCAACTGGCCTTCTGATATCATCTGTTGCATGTGATGCACAGTTTGAAATTCTGTAATAACTATATATCGTGTTTTGGCAAATATGCATTTAAGACAAATTTATATTAAAGGCATACTCCATAGGCCAGCACAGGTCCTTTAGAGAACCAAAGGGCTAGGGCCTTCAGTTATACACAGCAACGGCTGAATGAGGGCGGATTGCCAGCCTTTCCCTTGCCACCTTTCCTGTTGAGCAGAAATTTATTATCAGAATTATTCTTTGCTGATGCAAGTGATTACAGTCTATAATGAGCCATTAGAATTTTTTAATTTTTATTTTACTAAATTGATATCCGTATCTGCATTTGTTACTCATAGGTGGCACTGTGTTTGACCTGTTTTGCAAATGAGGAAGGCCTCATTGTATAGTTGTACTATTAAGTATATTTGGTTCTTGTGCACATACTGTGAATGTAGTAATATAATACCTGTTTGTATATATCTATGCAAACATTCACCCAATACTATTTTGGCTGATTTGCATTATATTTGTGTGTGTGCATGTGCATGTGTGTGTGTGTGTGTGTGTCTGCATGTGTACTGTACAGTAAAGAGATGCTTGGGCATTCACTGAAATAGGACTGTATAAGCTTTGAATTGGTTTTTATAGGTGAAAGCAAATCTGAAGAGGTTGCAAAAGCTGTGTACTGGTAATGTTTTCTTTCCCAACTGTTAATTGCTGCAGTTTGTCTACATGTAGGCCTTCAATTTCTAGCGATGAATCCTACCGAGCAGAGAGAACTAAACAGTATGTCATGGAATCCGAATTTGATTTTGTGGAGGATGAAGGAAGCAGTGACTCTGGTATCAATTAATCAATCAAATTTCACTTTCTAGACCCAAGAGAAATTGAATGATTAATTAAATAATAAATAATTTTTTTCAAGAGTTATTTAGGACAATTTTATTCCTTCTTAAATTCTGATGCTAATATTTATATGCAGAATTGCTTTTACTGAAAGAGGAGACTGTTAACTATTGAAATCTGATTTGAGATTTAACAGTTTTGTTGTTTGATTTCTTTTGATGAGATCTTTTTGTAAAAGTTTCTCGAGTTAACAAGATGTCCAATGATGGAGGTGAAAATTCTGACCAGCCTTCCTCTGCTGCTCCAGAATTTTCTGAACAGCCACTTCCTACTGTTATTCTAGAATCTGACAGAGATAATGATGGAGCTGAACACCGCCCGATAGGTAATACTGAGTGTATCTCAAACTCATTTTACTTGCTACTTTTGTCAAAAGAACACATTTAAAATTAGGTCATAAATAAACTGTCACTTACTAGGATTATTTCATTATAAGGTTAAGTATGTACTAAACTGAAGCATATTCCACTCTAGTCTATTTGTGTATGTATGTATGTGGCACCAGTGTGCTCCTGATCAATTGATGAATTATATGAACATTTGCAGTGATCGTGAACAAAAACTTCACTTATGTGAATTAGCATATATATTCTATTCCTTAGCAATCAAGTTTTTCTTCTGTTTTGTTAGTGTCATTCTTTATGGTCAGCCATTTAGTACACTGATTACATCACAATTTGACCGTGAACTAGGAATATGTAAGGTTTTATTAAATATTTTTATACCTGTAGTTACCAATACATACCTAGGCAGAAAATTGTGAACTGTGTAATGCTTGACTCATCTAGTCATGCTTTCTTTTCTAGTGCCTGAAGTTGAAATCACTGATGATCGTATACCGGTAGAACAGAATGAATCAGATGTGATAACAGCTGCTCAGACTGCTTTATCCGAACAAACAAGAGGTATTAGAATCTTAATCTGGTTTTTTAGTATTAGTTTTAGTCTTTTATGTGACTAAAAGTAGATTAAGGAAATAGTCTTTTGATTCTACTGTAACAAGGTAGTTTCATGAGATGAATTCTGTAATGAATGATGATGTGCAAGTTATGGATCGATAATGAAAGCAGAGGTGTTATTTATTTTAAACTTACTTATTTAAATTTATCATACGTTGTGATGACTGCAGGCAAAAGTCCTGAAGGTTGTGTAGTGCAGGGGTCTCCAAAGTACGGCCTGCGGGTGGGATACCCCACCAAGGCCTTTAATCTGGCCTGCAGCAAGAAATGTGGAACGTGCGCAAATCTATTATAGGAATATCTTCTTTCACCGTCTGTGTCACAGAGACAAGCATGGAAACAAGCATGGAAACTTCAGCTTACAGCTATCTTACTCTTTACCATAGATATATGCTATCTCATAGACTCAGTCATCGCCAATTTCGTGATATCTTGACACAAATCGAATCTGAGTTTCCAGACCTACCTTGCCATACTTCTGCGAGATGGCTTAGCTGTGGGAAAATCCTGACTCAATTTTTGACCTTCAACGTGAGGTTGAAATATTCTTAAATGACAGGAACCGTCCACTGGTGTTGCCCACAGAAAGTGAATGACTTTGGAAATTAGCGTTTTCAGCAGATCCATTCATGCATCTTAGTGATTTTAATACTTGAATAAAATGTGAGGTGGGACTCATCTGCAATTTGTACTCGAAAGGTTAAAAGTGTTCTGTTCAGAAATTGACACTTTTTGAGAATCAGTTATGAAGAAGCTAGCTGCTTCAGTCACTTTTCACGTTGTGACAAATATCGCCAAGAAGCTGTGACTCCCTTTCCATGCTTGTTTGCTCAAGATATCATTTCAAGTTTCAGGAACATTTCTCTAATCTGGATGCATGTTCGTCGAAAATAAGACTCGTTGAGAATCCTTTTGACTCTGTCATTGAAGACTTATCTTCTGATTTGCAAATGGAAATTATTGATTTGCAATCCAGTGATATCCTGAAGGACAAACTTAAGGAAGGAAATTGATAGAATTCTATCAATGCCTTCCTTGTGATCAGTTTATTCATTTAAAAAGGTGTGCTCATGAATTCATTGCTGCTTTTGGAGCTACATATTTGTGTGAAAAGACATATTCTAGGATGAAGTACGTTAAACCCTGCTGCTAATTAGAATTACCCGATGAGCATTTTAAATCCTTACTTGTTATAGGGACTACACACATGAACCACAGTTTCATGTAATTTTATCTCACAGTAGTTAAAAGACCATTTCAATTGCAACTGATATTCTGCAGTCTGCATTTGTGTGCTGCATCATAAATTAAGTCAGCAATAAATAATCTGTTATTGTCAGTTATTAAATCGCTCTATAGCGTATTTAGCTAAATTTAATTTCTTGTGCATGTGGCCCGCGTGGCCGACAGAAGTCGGCAATGTGGCCCGTGGCTGAAAAACTTTGGAGACCCCGGTGTAGAAGACTGTGTCCAGATAAAAATCAGAAAAGTTTCCATGACAGAGAAAGCAGAAGTGTTGTTGTCATATGAAGTCTGGTGCAAATGAAGGTGACATTAAAATCAAATGCAGGACTATTAATTAGTTAATGACAATGATTCCTTTGAGATTTGACAACGAATGAATTGTCAAGCGTTGTTTTAACTTGAAATATGATTTGAAAGATTAAGCAGATTGAATGTGATTTCTGTGATAACTTTTTCTGTTTTATAGAACCAGAAGAGAACAGAATTGACGTTATTGTAAGGGGTGATTCTTTGCCATCTACCACTGCTCGCCGGATCATCATCTTTGCTCATTGGCTGAAAAACCGTCCGTTACAAAACCAGCGCATGTGGACGCTGTACAAGTGGCTTTCAGGAGTTTCATATTTCAGTGTTCTGAAATTTTGTTTGGGCCTCATGCTATCAGTCATCGTGACCATTTGTCTGCTAATGCTATCCGTAGGTGAGTAAATTCTGCAAGAGACTTGAGGCCTTTATAAAAAACCCTTTTGTCGTGGCCAAATTTATTTATAATGGTCTGACACACTATGAAAAAAATTGGAATTTTAGAGGATGTTGCCAAGAAGGTACAGAATAAATGAAATAGTTATTGCTAAATAAATTATTTTTATTGTGTATATTTTGTTTAGCATGCATATACATACATACTTACATACATTAATACACAAATGCATATATATATATTATTATTATACAACGTAGAGATTTATGTGGCAACTAATACAGTAACTGCGTGGACACATTACAAATTATAAATTACAATAGCTCGTGCAAAATAGCCAAGTTTTAAGATTCTTCTTGAAGGTGTCTGGCGTTAGGGAGAGTTGAACTGAAGAAGGCAGGCGGTTCCATGCCCTTGCAGCAGTCACGGGAAATATATATATACAGTATATTGTATTTGTTGATTATGAATGTTATTAATGTATAAAAGATTGATATGAGAATATTATCTTGTTTAGGAGAGCAGAATGGCTGTACCTACAAGGACATCAATGAAAGTGTAAGAATGTAGTATTTCTTTGAGACTAAATGAAAATATTTAGTTATTCCGACATCTTAGGTGGTCATTTATAAACTTACACAGGGAAGTATAAATTTGTTAGTGCATAACATTTACCTTACCTTTGCTGGCAAAAGTGTATGTTTTCTGCATTGTACGATACATTTATATATATTTCCTGGAATTTTAGTGGTATGGTGTGAATGTTTCAATAATGAAAATATGCAAAATTTTGCAGAATTGATCCTTAGTGCATGTGTCCTTTATTCATGTGTGACTGAATTTGAATGTCTGCAATCATTAGGGCTGGACACAGCTGGTGACCTGACCTGACCTGAATCATTCGAGAAAATAACCAAATGAATTAGACATTTGGCAAATGATTCTTGTTCTATTGTTTATGAAAAGTACTAAATGCAGAAGAATGCAATAAGCACTGTGTGGAAAGCTAGTCTATGAATCGATTTGATGCTTAAGTGCAAAAATAGAATTTCTTCTGTAGAATCTATGCTTGGAGTCTTGGCTGATGCGATGGTGAAAAATTGAAAATGCAACTGGAATCAGTGCCAGAATTGTACTTAATTCAAAAAAGTATTTAAATTTTATTTTAATGTGTTGGTGAACGAAAGTTGTTACCATCCGATTAATTGAATTGTTCCTTCTCTGATTTCAGTTTCGCATTGCCCGTAGAAATAACGAGTCTTCATTCCCAAGATGCATGGAACATTCGATGGCAGCAAAAGAGCTATATCATTTGGCAGCTACAGTTCATGTTGACCAAATGGCTTCTCTTAATATCAGTAATGTTTCGCTGAGCCATGAATTGTCCACGCTGTCCAATGCTAATCAGGTATTGGAGGATTCTCTTGGCGACATGAAGACCCAATTTACAGAGCAGTTGATGAAAAACAAAGAACTCGAAGACCGTATCGCAGAACTGATGGCAGATCTTGAATCTCCTTCTTCAACTCGTCTTGAAGAATTGATCAAGCATAAGCCAGCCGAAGGTTTGCAGAATTTTTGCTGTTAATTTTTGCCTTCTTTTGATGTAAAAAATAAAACAATCTATGAATATAAAGTTAACGCAAAGATCATTTTGAGTGCAGTTTAAGCAGACCAAGTAAGTTGGTAAGTAGCGGAAGTAATATTGACTTTTTTCAGATTAAAATTTGCGGTAAAATTATTGACTTAGGTGATCAGAGACAATGATGGAAGTTGGAAACTATTTGTTTAATCAGTATTTTGCTAATGAGAGGGAAATCTTACCAGGAAATCTTCCTTATGGTCTTTTGGTTGGTCAACTGTCATGAGGAATTGTAAAGTGTTTCATAGAAGAAGTTCATCTGGAAGAATGTGTATGGGTACTTATTGGATCAGAGAGCCATGGTTCACATTTTAAGTTTTCTGTGACTGCAACAACACTACAGATCTCAACTTATCAGTGATTCTGCATGGTTAATTCATTTGGTCTCAGGGCTGCTGAGAGAAGTTCCGGGCCCCGGTACAAAAAAAATTGTGACGGGTCCCAGAAAAAAAATCGTTATCGCCTCTGCAAAATGAGTCTGACAAGCAAAAAAGAGTTATTGCCTCTCCAAAAAGAGTCTGATAAGCAAAAAAAACTTATCGGGCACGGGCCCCATGGGCCCCGGAGCAATGTACCAGCTGCACCTCCCTCTCCTCAGGCCTGTTTGGTCTCTCTTGAATACAAGACATGTGCAGCTAGTTAGTCTGGCATATGCAAGGATTATTCTATGATGTTTTTGATGTTTCAGGTCTTGGTATGCATAACGATGAATGGGATCAGTCAAAGACACCGAGTCCACAGAACAAGAAAGAGTCTCCTGATGTCGGTGACGCATTTATCTACTTGATGAAAATGATCAGAGACTTTCAGAATACTGCAGGAAAACGAGAACAAGGGAATCGCGATGATAAGAAGAGAGCTGTGCAAAAACACCCTCCAGTATTTCAAACATTTCTTCATTGGTTTGTAGAGACAAGTGCCAACGCGTCTGGCAGGAATTTTGCTCATCAGCTGACTGTCTTTGATAACATGTTCTCTGTGATGGGACAATGTGTAAATAGACTTCAGATTTTGATGCCATCCAAGACAGTTGATAATATATTTAATCTCAGCTGGCAGCAGGTCCAAAAGATCGTATCACTGGAAACATCTGGAAAAGAAAAAGCAACCTCTAAAAGAGAAAGTAAATTAAAACTAGAACCGTGTCATGTGTTTATGTCCAAACCGAGCAAAAGTTCATCGGCAGGTTTGTACAGTTACGGAAAGAAAGAGTTGCAAAAGTACATAAACAGAACTCTGGAAGCAGTGGACAAGATCGATCAGATGGTGAAGAGTACTTTGGAGGCAATTAAGACTCTACCAGACAAATTTTTGAACGATGGAGGAATATTCAATTCATTTGGCCACAGATTTAATACTACCATTGATAATATGAGTAAGAGGTTTAATAAGGCATATGGTAAATTGAAGGAAAAGGTGAATAAAAAGTTTAAAAAATCATTCAGTGACTTAGGTAAGAGTGCAAGAGCTGGTTGGAATAAAATCAGCAAAAGAAGTAACTCTATTGGAGCTATTTTAAGCCAGGCTAAGAACAGAATCTGGAAACAAGGTACAAAATGGACTGAAAAGTCAAATCAGCCTATTGCCAATGTTGCTGAAGATGGATCAATGAAGATTCATTATGACACAGAGATGGAAATGAAACGTTTTGAAGAAGTAAAAGCATTGGAAGAAGTTGATGTCCAACCAGATGTGTGGACATTTAACATCCAAAGTGAAAAGGTAGAAGCTAACACAAAGGAAGATGAAACTGTGAATGAACTGGATTCACTGCATCATAATCACACATCTGATTGGCTTGACGAGTCCCAATTAATGAAAGAAGTGAGTGAAATGAGAGCTGAAGGAATGTTTCCAATGGAGAAGGTAAGTTTTGAAATTTTGAAGCTTACTGTAAGTGACTTTAACTCTATGGATTCATGGAAACGGAAGGATTTTTCGAGGAGGTTTTCAGAGATCTCGGTAGCAGGATCTGATATATCAAATTGGATGAAGAATTGGTTGAGCTGTCAGCAGAATTGGTGGCATGAAGTGAGCTTTGGAGATTCTGCCAGGTTGAGGGAGGTGGTTGCTTCATGTAGCTCATGGCTCTTGAAATGGCAATCAGAGGTGCAGGATGTATTTGTTGAAAAGAAACAGATTGAACATTCTTGGGATAAAGGACTGCTGTCATTTGCCTTGTCTGACAAACTGAACTTGAATAGATTTTGCAAGGGAGATGATGGCTTGGATTACAAGCAGAATGATAAGGGAAATGATAATCAGAATGCTGCGTATGTTTCACCAAAGATGATTAATAAGAAACTGAGGCATAAAAATAGTAAAATCAAATTCGATGACAGCAACTATCTTGATGCTGATGATGACAGAGATGCAAAATGGTACTTCAGACACTCAGAAAATCACGACTTTTCTGATCCAGTTTGGTATTTCAAAATGATGGAAGATCGAGAAAATGGCCGTCATAATTCTAAATGTTTCAGCAATTATTTTGATGCTGATGATGGCAGAGATACAAAATGGTACTTCGGACACTCAGAAAATCACGACTTTTCTGATCCAGATTGGTATTTCAAAATGATGGAAGATCGAGAAAATGGCCGTCATAATTCTAAATGGTACTTCAAAAACAGACGCAGTGCCACTAAACAGAATCATAAGTATCGTTACAGAGGTTATCGAGGCCGATAATGTTTGCTTAGAAAAGGACCATGTAGTGTTATATATATTATATATATAATTATATAATATACAGCATACATATGTATGTATGGTGTGTGTATGTGATTATAAATGCTGAAAATGGATCGATTACAGGTTATCAGTTGCATTTATATGTTATATATTTTTCAATAGAGGTTGGTGGATCAAGCATTTTGGAGTTACTCGATTATCTCTTATATATTTCTTGTCATATCAGTGTTTATCGGCAGTTTTCTTGATGCTTTGGTAAATAAACTGATTGACGTCATTAAAATAGCACAGATGCTGGTCTAATTTGATAATGACTATTAACAACTTTCTATTTTATCCACAAAATTAATGGCTTCTCTTGTTGTTGCTGCTGTTATCAGTTGTAGTTGCAATGTGTTGTTTATACTTTTGGCTCACATATTGATCTTTGTCACTCAATTGGTAGAAAACATGAATTTTTATGGTTTGTTTAGCATCTACATGTTTATTCATTATAGTAAAGGCTTCTGTATTGTGTTAATCGAGTGATACTGGTGAACTTGTGAATTAATAAAGTTACTTGCTAGTTTCTCAGCTATCGATATTGCTGTTTTATGAATTTCAAATTACTAAATTTTTAAACAGATTAATTATATTTTCGCCGTGTAAAGTTCTCTTTCCATAATGTTAATTCTGGCTGTTATATGTATACTTTTCTGAATAGTTTGTATGAATGTAGAAAAAAATTGAGATTAAACATAAAGGAATACATACGCATTAATCATTTCATGTAATCATTTAATTTTATTCATATTTTAATTTACTGTATGTGTTCCGGTATTCTCTTTGTGTCAATAAGCTGTATTTTGAATATTTTGTTTTACCTAAGTGAACAATTAGACTTTTCAAAAAGATTGATGTAAAGGTATCTTTGTGGAAAAGTGATAATCTTAGGCTTAATCTTGGGTCATGTCCTAATTTCACCCTTACCGTATGCTGACACTTAAATAAGCCAATAACTAGATTGTACTGAAGCTTAATAGCTTGGTCATATTGTACTGATACACAAATGTACTGTACAAATGCACACACATGTACAGTGCAAAAATTTTGACAGAAGATTTAATTGATGTTACTCGATCGAAGCCTCTGCAGCAGTGATGCCAGTCAACTTTTTGAAAAAAGCCCAGATGGCGTCTTTAAAAAAGCCCAGAAAAGCCCAGATTTGCAAAACAGACTCTAATCTTTCGTCACTGGGACTCACTGCTATATAAAATCATCAAAAATGTACTGTCGGTCTATGTATTTATTTAACAATAAAAATTATAGACTCAATTAAACTGAAATATTCGAATAACAGCATAATATAATCATATGAGAAAGTTAGAAACGAACTCTGGAAATTGAAAAAGTGTCAGACTGTCAGTGATATAATATCATGTATTCATGTAACATCAGTTACATCACATGTGTAAAATGTTCAATCTTCATAATGCATTGCTATTGGCAGTTTGGGTTAGGGCTAGGTAGGCTTAACACGGGAGTCTGGACACTGGAACAGTCACCGGTAAGTCCTAATCATTCCCGCCTCGTCCCTGTCTTCGCCCCACCCCCACCCCCAACTAGAGTTGGTACTCGGTAGCACAGTGTCAGGAGCAGTCACCACTGCCCACCAGCAGGAGATAAATAAACTAGATCATCAGGTCATCAACTCATCACTAGACTCACTACATTCATCAGGTAATCCGATACAAAAATTCAGCAAACCGGTATGTGACCCAGACCCTTTACTTAGCAACACTCCATTAAGGCCCTGTAGCCACCCTCCATTAAGGCCCTGCAGCCCTGCAGGTGACAGGTCCAACGGACAACGTGTCAACGTCAGTTAGGTGACTTAGGTCACAGCGGGAGTACAACGGGAGTAATTACGGGACAGACAGTTGAGATTTGAGAACTTGAGACAAGCTCAGGCAAATTGAGACAACGGCTCAACGGAAATGACTGAGATTCACTAAAGCAAATGCATTTTCAAGAACTTTTTTAAAAAGCCCAGATTTCGGCAAAAAAGCCCAGCTCCCCAGACGAGGTCCGAAAAGCCCAGATCTGGGGAAAAAAGCCCAGCACTGGCATCGCTGCTCTGCAGAAGAGTGCATGGGCAGTAGGCTTCTAGCCCGTAACATAGTAAACCTAATTTCAAACGTTCTGATTTTACTTATAACTGATTTGCCACTGCAACTCAGCAACTGCCTGCAAATTTACTTTCTAGCTGGCCGTCCAAAAAAAGGCCTCGGTCTAAAATCATTCCGTGAGGCGGATGGTTTAACATAGATTTTAAATACTGATGTTGGCCAGACTGCAGTATCTTAAAAACCAGGAGACCAGTTTTGAATACAATTCTCTGTTCTACCGGCAGCCAGTTTAACTTTTGCACAACAGGTTTAATAATATGATCATGCTTACAAGTTTCTGTAATGGCCCAGACAACAATTCTGAATCCCCTGGAGCTTTTGCTCATTAGACTTGGCCATACCATTGATATAATCAAGTCTACTGCTGACAAGGGCATTGGCAAAGAGGAATCAGAGCAAATGTATCTAGAACCAAAACTGAAATTGGCAAGAGTCTTTTCTATTTCCGGGCCAAAAATCTGGAACTCTTTCCCTCTGGTTGTCAGATCTTCCAATAAACATATGGATTTTTAGATCTAGGTTTAAAACGCGTCTGCAATTGGCATTTCTTCCACAGTATGTCTTGCTATTTTCCACTGACTCACTGATTGATCTCTGGAATGACCTGGTCTTTTGCAGATGAATTTGAGGTATCATCAATTGATGCCCTTAGTTATTAGAAATACAGTATACTACTATAGAAATGCATCATCATATTCATCATCAACATATTCATATTCATCATCACCATTATTATTATTATTATTATTATTATTATTATTATTATTATTATTATTATTATTATTATTATTATTATTATTAGGTCGGTTGTATAGAATAATTTTGGCTAGTCAATTTCTAAATCGTAAACCATTATCAAGGATTATTATTATTATTTCTAAATTATTATTATTATTATTGAATTATTATTATTTAATTTATTTTTAATTATTTAATTATTTCTAAATAATTAATTATTGATTCATTTGGTTTTCTCAAACCGCAAGCGGGAACATCTGTTCACGTGTGGATTTTGGCTTTTTAGGTCTATGATTTTAGGAATTTTGTTGTTGTTTTCAATTATTAGAATTATGTCAGAGAATAAAACTGAAGCAGTAGTAACTGACTGCTGTAACGGAGGAGAAGAGAACACTGAGAGGGCGACGACGAAGACAAGAGAAATCACTCAGACTGATCATATAAACAAACATCTGCTCAACTCTTTTCTACAGCACATTAATCAGATCAATCCTCAGGGTACGGGACAACTGGACAACGACAACAGTTCGTTTGCAGAAGACAACGCCCACTGCAGAGACAACGATAATTAGCAAGTATATTGGGTAATTGTGAGCTTACCAGAGATGTGCGGATCACGGATAGATCCGCAAGCAGATTCAGATCTGCAAGGATTTAATGGATCCGCGGACCTCGGCGACCCAAGTATCAAATAACCGTCAGACGCGGATTATCCGCGGACCCTGACAACTGGCAACACACACCGTGTCACGCACACACCGTGTCACGCACACACACACATACACACAAATACATACACATTGTGCATTGCTATTTACTACCTTCTCAAATTACCTCCCTGAATTGTTTGGCTATGGCATGGCTTCCATTGATCAACAGAAACGCTAAGTTAGGTGCTTAACATCAGAGATCAGACTTACTTACGGGAAACAACTTCAGACAAGTCCAAAGACCAGGCAACCCGCATCGTCTGTGTCTGTGCCTGCCAAATGGGGTTTTTAATTACGCATCATTAATAGATATGTGACACTCAATGACAATGTGTTTGAAGAGGTATTGGGGTATTTGGAGCTCCTTGGTTATGAAGTAACCAATTTATTGCCTTAATTTGCTTTGTACTGGTCGAGGTGTGATGAGGTGATGTGATGAGGTCGAGGTGTGATGTTACTCTGTTGCCCAATATACATTAATCAGGTATGACATAGGCACATAAGTTTACTGCTTATAATATTGAAGTACAGTCCTAGGCTTGCGAAAATTATGGGGGGGGGTGATAGCAAAACATCAAACTTATTTACTATCTGCGGATTCGGATCCTCCGCGGTTACTGACAGCGGAAACGGATCTAAATTTGGCGGGTCTGGATTTTCCACGGTCTCAAAATGTTTGGATCCACACACCTCTGGAGCTTACCTATTGAGCTCCCAAGATGTTATGTCTAGTTTTGAAGATGATTCATATACCGGTAGCTCATTTTTGATGGTTCACCATGTAAATTTACCTAATAGGACTGTAAAAAATTATTAGTAAGCATACGATTCGAGTTTGATATATCGGGATTCTACTGTAGTTTGGTTTATAAGTAGCATTATATTACGTTTGAAAATAAATTTATTAATTTTGCCGACACTGGTATTGATGATGATGATAATAAAGAAGAGTTTTGTGAAATTAGATTGACATTTTGATTCTGCAGTTTAAGGCATTTTCCCATTAAAATATTGATTTTACAGTATAACTTGCTTAGCTGCAATGCCTTGGCTGGAAGGTCAAATTGCAGGTAGACAGATTGCAGCTAAGTGAATTTGGCCTACATTTATACCATCAGTGTTATGCTCTGTCACAATCATCTCCTAAAGACACACCTATTTAATATATTTTATAAGTGATTCCTTTGTAAAGCGCTCTTGACTTTAGCTCCAGTTATGTTACTGCACTATATAAATTGTCGTGAATAATAATAATAATAATAATAATAATAATAATAATAATAATAATAATAATATCATTACTAAAACACAGCTAGTGTGCTTGCTTACCTCACACAGATTGATTATTTGCTGAAGTTTGATTTTTATTACACTGTAGGACATCAGCATCCAGTAATAGTTTTATGGCTTTGAAACAAATTTCTTCTCAACATGAAGTAGTGGATTATGGGTTAAAATATAGCTTCTGTTTTTGATATGAATGATGTACTGCTGATATGTTAAAACATGGAAGAATGGATAATTGCTTGTAACTGTACAAATGGACCTGTAATTCAATTTTAGCTGCACAGTGTGATTAAAAGGTACATAGCCTGTCTATGTAAGTCTTGGAAATGTTATTTTCAGTGATGTGATATCTCAAGACACTGTCTCGTCTTGAGACAGTCTTGAGACAGTATGTTCAATGTCTTTGTCTTGCTGGCCAGTGTCTCGGTCTTGGCCTTGGTCTTGTCATTAACTGTCTTGGTCTAGCGATTCAAGACAGTGGGTTTTTTCCAAGGACATGCCTTCGAGTAGAAGCAACTTGCAGCATAATCTTCTATCATCAGAAGAGTTATTACATGAAGTTCAACCCAGCACTAGCAGTTCCTCCACTTCTACATACTTCAGCAAAGAATCGGGAATTCTACCCATGAAACATCAATGTCTTTAAGAAATTTTTGTTATAAGCAAATTCCAAATCGTACACAAGTTTCCTCAGAATCGTTAGAAAGCCAGCTGATAAAGTACTTGGACATGATCAATCAACAGGACTCGATCTGGATGATCCAGAGCAGCTACCTGCATATGCACTACCACAGTTCAGTGGACTGTGGTCACTGTTTCGTAAGCTGTGATGCGTAACTGCCACCTGTGCACCAGTTGAGCGTAATTTCTCTTAAGAGTCGCATGATCACATCATAATAATGAGGCCACACAGGGCAAAGATGTCAGATGAACTATTGGAACGCTGATGCTTTTAAAATGCAATGCTCATTTGTGGCTGGACTTCGGTTGACTGCATAAAACTGTTTTGTCTGTTTTCGTAATGTTTAAAATTACCGGTACTGTATTGGTCTTGGAGAGTTAGTGTCTTGGTCTTGAGGGTCAGTGTCTTGAGCTTGGTCTCGGTCTTGCCACCTATTGTCTTGATCATATCCATGGTTATTTTAGGTTATTATATGAGGACACCTGTTAACACACTGTAATCTGTTTTTTTTTCTTCTGTTTGCATCTTCTTTAAGGAAAAGAGTGTATTACATTCCGGATCCAGTTGACTACTTTGAAAACGATATCTGGCCTTATTACATCAAACATAAAGAAGCTCTTGCTGATTAGACTGACATTGGTGAGTTTGCAACAATTTCAACCTGTGCAAAATTGCTAGAAAATGTTTTTCCAAGATAAACCATAAGTTTTTATATACTTAAAAAATGAGAACAGATAAATTACCGTACATACAGATGACCAACAATATTTAGAAGAAAAATTTTGCATTTAACCTTTTCCTTAAAACTAACCAACTGGCACCGTGGCCGGACAAAACGTCTGCGGACAAAATGTCATGGGAACAAAATGTCACGGTTTAGGGTTAGGATGACATTTTGTCCGCTGACTTTTTGTCCGTGACATTTTGTCCTAGCACCACTGGCACGGTATCAAACTGACTTATATTTGCATTTACAATCTATCAGAATGCATAAACTTTTTTGAAATAGAGACCACTACTTATGCTTTGAATTGCAAGACCTGGCAAAAGAAGTGCAATGTGCACTGAAGAAATGATTTCACTTCTTTTTGTGTCTTATATTGTTCCTCAGTTGTAGAGTTTCAAGATTAAAGATGAAAGTCATTGAAGCTTTTGAAATGAAAGGGATCATCAAATTAATTGGATAGAAAGAAATGAACGGGAAATGGAAAAAAACTGAAAACAGTACACAGCTTTTGGAGCAAAAAAATAAGGTGGAAGCTGACTGGACTGACAATGGAATAAAATGTTACAGAAGTGGTCCATAATAACATAATCAAAGATATGACTATATATCTTTGACATAATTGTTGAGCAAGACAAGACACTGTTAGCATCTGGAAAACACACAATATATACTTACTAAGCATTACATTGTTTGAATTAATAAATAAATTATTTTCTTATATTCTTTTACTGTTTTTATATTTAAACAGATCATCTTGATGGAAGCTTAGATATTAAAGTATACTTGGAGAAGATATGCAAAGATCTGGACAGTGTAACTGCTTCATCTACAGCCTATGCCTAAGAAAAAAAAACCAATACATTTTTTATCAAAGATCAAATATTTTAGCACTATTGAACAAACAGGTACTGGGTGCAACTTGATTTTAGTGACCCTTATGTTTGCCTAATTTCATTTTATTTTGTTATAACAGCCATGTTTCATTTTTTGATGTTTTAACAATTAGATTTACTGTAAATTGTTCGTTTTTGGTTAGTTTTAGCTACAGAGCAAAGCTTGATTCTAGACTAGATTGGCTTCTAAATGGCAACAAAGATGTAGATTAGGATGATATTCTCTGTACAGCATCAGCATGCAGTTGACCAAATTTTGCCAATTGGCTGAAATCACTAAAGAAATGTTTCACCCAAGTCTTGTATGCATTGGTTTATTGTGTTCATAACACAGAAACCTTTCTACAGTAGAGCCCTGTTATATCAAAGTTCACGGGGCTGTGATAAATACTTTGATATATCCGAGGTTTGATATATCCAATTCTGGGTCATATAAAGCCAACATTTAGGTTTTGGCAAATATGCATGCATAAGGTCTATCACTAAATAAACAAATCAAATGAAATTTTTAAAATATAAACCATAAACCACTTTTTAAATTATGAAATCTTTTTCCTCAAAATTTCAAATAAGCGAGTTCGATAAATCGATATATCAGTATCTCTTTTGTATCTATTAACTCTGTGTTGGCCGGGACTGGTGCTCAAACTTCAATATAAGTGGGATTTCGATATATGCGAGTTCGATATAACAGGATTCGACTGTATAAGTTAAGTCTACACGTGTTTCTTAATTTGTCAGTTAACAACTGTTTCAGGAATATTTAGAACCAGGTGCAAAAAAACGTATTTTGTATTCATTCCAGCTTTAAATAAACACATTATTTAGTCATCCTCAGTTACATCACATTGCTCATAACCTAATGGCATATCGGCCATATCCTTTAATGTTCGTCGCTGCTTTTTGAAACGCCCATGCTTGTTGGTCTGATGGCGTAAGAGATTGCTTTTGAGCGTAAAAGAACTAGTACAACCATCAATGTTGCAAATGAAAGTTGTCATTGTCTTAATCGTTTCATCTGCATTCAAAGCTGATGACTCGGCTGCTTTCTTTGGAAAATATTCATTGGTTGCTAGGTGTCGATGATGTGGAAATCTCTGTCCAGGATCTGCCAAGCCACATTGTGAGAAGCGGCTGCTAGATGCATTTGTCTTCTGTATCAAGTAAAACACAAAAGCATTGCTTTTACTTTGAATTGCCCTTAACCCCTTTACCGGGGATTACATTTTTAGATGACGTCACCGTACCGGGGAATTATTTTTTGGAAAAATGTTCTTCGAAAATGAAAACTAATTTTTTGAATTTGCTATATCTCAGGCTATATAAGAACTAAGAAGATGAGGTATACGCCATTGTTTAGTGTTTTTATTCCTATTTCTAGCCATCTGTGCAAAACCAAAAAATTGGGGGGTATGGTGCACTCTACGGCCTAAAATAAACCCCTCCAGAAAATTTTTTGAAGCTCCGCAGCTAAAAATTTTCCCCACTTTGGTCAACGGCAATGTAGTAGGGCAGTGGTTCCCGACCTTTTTTAGGCCACGCCCCACCAAAATCGTTTTAAAATCCGTATGTCCCCCGTGACACAAGTACAGAAGTAATCAAAGAAATTGTATTATCGGAATAAAATGAAAGATATGAAAAACAGCAACGACAGATACAAAACATGCAAAGCAGAACTGAATTGCATTAATATACGTTACTCATTTAGTAATGAAAGCTTCTTCTATGAATCTATATACCATAAGTTCTTTAACACTCATTTGAATTATCATGTTATAAAAATTTTAAACATTGAAATTGCCCAATTGCTCCCCTAAATAATGAAATTGCCCCCCGGTTGGGCGTACGCCCCCCGTTAGGAACCACTGTAGTAGGGGAATGTCAGTGGAACAAAATAAATGAAAAAGTTTGAAAATCAGTCAACATTTGGTAAAGATAGATCAATTCTAACCCGAAAAAGTTGTTTTCTGGAAGTTATTAGTCTGACCCCATCAAAGAATATGTATTCTCTTTTTCATAAGAGTCGATATAGCTGAAAAATAGGTACTATCTAGCAAATGGATGGATACTAACGTGATTTATAGCATAAAATGTGTCTGATACATCACATGCTTTTGACGAAACACCTCGAAACTTACACGACGAGCCAGGCTCGGGATCCCGGTTAAGGGGTTGAGCCGAAAGTTTCTTTTACAAAACAGCTTGAATGAGGCTTATAGCACAATAATATCACAATACCAACCAAAAATGATGCCAAGGAAACATATATACAATTTCAAGATGTCAATTTACTGAATACAAACCATTCTCTTATTGGCCTTTTTGTGACTGTACACAGCACTTCTTCTATTAGAAAAGTGATTGTGACTTGAGGCATATTGCATATGTTGTTGCTCCCAAGATGAAAATGATGCCAATGGAATATTTGGATCAGGTTTTACATCATCCTCGTGGACTTCTTCCTCTTCTTCTTCTGCATATTCTTCACTTATTGCCTGATAATCCAGCTGATTTCCATCATCAAAATCTTTCAAGTCTTGTCCATCATTGCTAGAAAATGTTTGGTAATTAGAAGTAATGCCAAAGTCATAATTTATTTCCATCTTTTGTTGAACAGTTTCAAATGTGCCTCCATCAGTTCTGCCTTCTGAGTCGTTCATTTCCTGCTTGTGGTATGTTGAGTAATTTGTGCTAAGCATCTGCTGAAATAGTAAATCATCTGATAGAGAAGCCGAGCTACAGTGTGTGATACTTTGTTTAAAACTGCTCTCCGGTTCCTCTTCCTCTCCCTCTGACTTGATGTTGATTACGTCGCCATTTTCACTGGACACTTCTGACATGCTTTGATTATATGTAACTGCTGAAGCATTCAAGTTGCTATGAATCTTCTCAACCCTTTTATTAGGTTTGATTGTTGTGTCTCCAGAGGTGGTGAACTGCGTATTAATCACAGTCTCAGCTGCTTGCACAGGTGCTTTGGAATGTTCTTCATTATAATTATTACTGTGTTTTTCAACTGTATTCTCATTAATATGAACAATAAATACTTCAGAGTCATCAATAGTAATTCCAATCAGTCCCTGCACTGTTAGTTTGTTCTTATATGTAAGACCATTTCGACAGAGTAATGTTACTGTGTCTAAAAGTAATGTCGAAATACGCTGTTGTTCTGGTTTCATGTTCGTCATGGCTACCTTTTATCAGTTCAACTGAAACAGTTTAAAATGACACAAGTTCATTATGATATATATGACAATAATCAATAAATACCCAAATTTCAGCATGACTATAGATCAGGGGTGACCAAACACATAGAAGGTGTGAGCCGCAAATGACAATTTTCAAAAGCTTAGAAGCCGCACTGCCACAATTACCGGTAGACACAAAAATGAGTTAGTGTGATCCGATTCTTTGCAAAATTTCATTAAATCTCTGTTACTACTGTATTTTTAAGGGACATGTAATAAATTTGACAAGCAGGCAGTATTATTATTGTTATGCTACAATTGTATGCTTCTGTTGATCTGTTAATCAGCTCACAAAATTTTGTTAACTTATCACTGGCTGCAGAGACTGATAGAAGAGCCGCATGTGACTTGCGAGCTGCAGTTTGGCCATCCATGCTGTAGATCATAATATTTAAATTTGCAACAGATGCTGATGTTTCCTAGCAATTTACAAATCATAATAGTCATAATAAATGCATACTAAATATACAGCTAAATGACAGAAGTGTGGCTTTCAGCTATGTACTGCAACACCTTAAAAGAATCTGGCACGAATAACTTCTAAATATTTATATTTGTTGGTCAAACAAATTCTTGCCTCAGTATCTCCTTGGTTGGATAATTAGGCTATAGCCAAGTGGGAAATATTCTAACTCGGAGAGACCATTGACCTATGCGAAGTGCATTAATAAAATGGTGCTATAGAAGTCCTATCGTTGAATAATTGATCTGCAATAAATGTAATGCTAAA
This sequence comes from Metaphire vulgaris, assembly GCA_018105865.1. Lineage (NCBI taxonomy): Eukaryota > Metazoa > Annelida > Clitellata > Crassiclitellata > Megascolecidae > Metaphire > Metaphire vulgaris. The sequence continues at coordinate 11,416,264 of CM030843.1, forward strand.
TAATGCAGTAGTTTGCCAATATTGACATTCAACAAGATTTGACGACTCATTGAACATTAAATGTACCCAGATCTAGAACTGGAACTGGCAAGAGAGCCCTTTCTGTTGCAAAGAATGGCAGCAAGCAGAGAAAAAGATGTACCGGTAATAACAAGACTTTACAAGACATTGTTGCATCCACATTTAGAGTATTGTTTTCAAGCATGGTGTCCATTCCTGAAGAAAGAGACCTTAGAAAGAGTACAGCACAGAGCAACAAGATGATCAAAGGGTATCAGGGACTAACCTATGAGGAAAAGCTAAAACAGTGAATTGACAACTTTGGAAGAAAGGAAGAACGAGGGGATTTGAGACATACAAAATACTAACAAACAAAGAGGAACTTTCAAATGAAAGGTTTTTTACAGTGACTGTTTAAGAAACGGTTTTGGAGATACAAACAACACTTTTTTAGTGCAAGAGTGGTGGACAGATAGAATGAACCGGATGAGAATATAGTAGGAAGTGTCTATTATGCGGGCTGCCCGCATTATAATTAAACCGCTGATTGGTCTAATAAATCACGTGGTTAGGGTTAGGTTCATTCGACCAATTAGAGGTTTAGTTAGAATGCGGGCAGCCCGCACAATAGACACTGCCAATATAGTAATGGCTAGAATGTGAATGAGTTCAAAATAAACCCCAGTAGATTGGATGGGTACAACAGTGGTTCTCACACAGTGCAGACCCTACTGAACCATTTTAAACCTTGTTATTATTATAAGACCAAGGTTTCGGAACTTGTTTCCTGTCTTTCAATCTTCCAACGAACTGAGCATTTTTCAAACCACGACTTAAAGCACATTCAGACGGCTGTTCCGAAATAACCTTCCTTGCTGTCTCCCACTGACTGGTACTGGATTGGCCTGGTCTTTTGCGGTTATGACTTGGAATATCGCCGATTGATTCTTAATGGTATTAGAAATGGTGCTATGAACGTCCATAATTATTAATATTAATAATAACAAGTGCGAGTTCCGCGCACAGAACATCAAAGATTCAAAGACGAACGAGATAGGGCGCTAGTAAATGAAATCCAAATACAAAATGCGTTTATCTGTTTTAAAGATTACCTTTCACCCATAGATTTTCATGCGTTCACCGATAAAAAAGCGATCGAAAATGTTTAAATTAAATTCCAAAAATGTCTCCACAACACGGCCAAAGCCAAGTTCTAAGCGTTTATGTGGCGCTGTATGCACGATATATAGGGCCTGCAAAAAATCACGGTAAAATTTGGTGAATTCAAAGGTTAATTTTTCGAAAAATAGGCAAAATCACGGCGCGTCACCTTTCGAGTGTACTGCACCTGTAACTTAGGACAAACAAGTATAAAACGCTTAGCCTTCGAACAGTCCCTCACACATACCGACAAGCGCTTCTTTACTGACAGTATCGACTTCTTGATCTGGTCCTCAGGTAAACTCTCCCAGATATTCTCTAGCACAGTCTTCAACTTCGTGTTGTTCTGTGGCTATGGCTGATACTTGAACGGGTAAGGGAGAAGGAGATGGAGAATAAGACGGAGAGGAAAGGCCGGCTCTGGCAGAGAGTGGAGAGGCCGAAGGAGATGGCAGCGTGCCAGAGCGGGGCTTATAAAAGAGGGAAGCGCGGGGAGAACAAGGGTCGTCGTCGTTGGTTGGTTGGCGTTGCGGCCGAGGTAGGTCTGCTAGAGACGCGGGAAGACGCGGTCAGCGGGAAAGACCAGGATTATAAGGAAGAAAGGACGGATCGGAAGGACAGGGAGATCCAAGGACGGAACAGGAGCGAGTGGTGATGGTAAGAAGTTTAATACTAATTTCGTATTGCGTAGTGGTCGTAGAATAAATTCAATTAGTTCACATTTAGACAACCTTGACGATTGTTATATGTTTATTGGAAACCTAATGTTAATAATAATCACACGTTAAAACCAAGAAAGTCTCATCCATATCTCTCTGTAATCATCAACTAAGGGAATCCAGCGGACGAACGACATCGGGTCAGGGGAGGGAGGAAGGAGCCGCTCTAGGGGAACAAGATTTAGAAGGGGAGTTGGTAGAAATAGAGGGTACCCCCCAGAGTCGTTGAAATACTTTTGATATCTGTCGAGCATGATTCCCCAGACGTGGAAGTCAAGTGGATTGATATCTGGGGAGTTGGGTGGACAGTCATCTTTCTTGATGAAACCTGGACAATTTTGCTCCAGAAAATCCTGGGTCCTAACTTCCTAAGAGCAGAGTGGGCAGGTGCTCCGTCTTGCTGGAATGTATACAATCTTCTCTTAGCAAATCATGTCGACAGCCCTGCAGCCAATCATAATGCTGCTGTGTTTATCAGTGTGATTCCAGTTGCTCATTATATTTCAGTTCCAGTTTCAGTTCCGTTTTGCAAAACTATTTTTCAGTTTCCATTTCAGTTTCAGTTTTGTATATTTTTCAGTTTCAGTTTCAGTTGCAGGTATTTTTCAGTTCCAGTTTTTAGTCGTTCTAATAAAAACGCAAACATAGGATGAAAGCCCTACATTTAAATACTGTAGCAACAGTAGCATTACAGCACAGCGTTTATTTGACATTTCATATTCATTTTTATTCAACTGGTTATAAGGGCACACAGCCTGAAAGTCTCTAGGCCTACATTACACATGTGAAGTTTCAAGTTAGTAGAAACAAAGTTATTTGTGAATGGGTTAATTTCTAGCAGAGCATCATACCAGTTACATACATAACTTAAGTAAATAAATTGCTTACATTAATCATTCATTTTCTTTTGGCTTCTTTCTCGCGATACTCAGCAAATGCAGCATTGTGACAACTCTCTAGATGACTTTTAACATTTGTTGAATTGCTGCCCGCAATTAACTTTCCACAGGGCGAGTTGTTAGACAGTAACAAGACAATTACTTTTGTCGGCAATCTTATCATACTGAAAATATTCCCAAATCACACTCTCTTTTTGACGGCCACTGGTTCCTTAAAGCTCATTGTTAAAATGTTACTATAATATTTGATTAGTTGGCCTATACAACTGTCACGTCAATGTGCAGGAAACTAGACCGTCACCAGCGACAAACAAAACAATACAATAAAGTTGGAACTTGCATCGAGTCCCGATCTCTGCTAAAGTAGGTCAATCAGCAAAGCAGCGTGTACTCCGTGTACTCCGTGCAGGCCTTTCAGGCTTGGTAGACGAATACCGTTAATTAAAGGGTCAAATAACTACTGTCACTGCGGGGGACGTGACGTCCTGTTGCCCAGGCCGGCAGCGAGCAGTAAACAACTGGACTATTGAGTACTGACCTACGTGTGGACATTAAATCAATAGCCAGCCTGCCATGCACACAGCTGCACTGATGTTCACCTACCATATTCAGATTACTGAAACTGAAACGATATCGATACTGATATGACTCGATTTTTCAGTTTCAGTTGCTTATTTTCCAGTTTCAGTTTTAGTTTCAGTTTTGCGTATTTTCCAGTTCCAGTTCCAGTTAACGGATTTATTATTTATCAGTTAACGGATATTTCAGTTTCAGTTTCAGTTAACGGGAATCACACTGGTGTTTATCTGGGATGATAACCTTTTTTATATTAATTTTATTTTTTGTTTGTCACTACGTTCTAGAAGGATGATAGCCTTTTTTGCTTACAGTACATAGAATAAAAGTTATTTTTCGAACTTCTTAAATTTCAGCGTACCCCTTTAAGCCTTTTAAAATACGCCCATGCAAGATATGAAAGGTCATTGCATTTTAAAAGTTGTAGATTTTTTTAAAATATAGACAGCCCCAAATTTCATCTTAATTCATTTGTTTATGCAGATACAGTAGTTATACATAATATTATTTTGGACGAATCCGTTCAATTCAATTGGAAAACGCTAGGTTCGATGTACGAAAATGCAGAGTTAGGCTATAAGAATATTAGTAGGCTACAGTAAATCGAATTCACAGCTCTTTGCTACAAAACAGGAATTTCAGGAACGATTGAGGTTTCTGACTTGCTTTGATGGGCTTAGGTTTCTCGGCGGATTGCTTAAAGTCACGCTGTTAACCTGACCTGTTGAATTGCTCGTGCGCTCTTTGTTACCTAGCAACTGTGCGCAGACGAGTCGTTGGCAACGAATGCGCTTAATTCTGTTTAAGTGCGTTCTCGTTAAAATAACTGGCTTCGCTTTTGATGTCTGCTGGAGGGAATTTATAATTTTAACTGATATTTTAATCAATTTCGACCATGACTCGGCTTTGCATTTGCCAGATTTGTACTTGTGGGTAAGTTAATGAATTCTGTTTGAACGAATATACTGTATTGCAGCTGATCCTGTATAGAGGCCGTCCATAAATTACGTCATGCTATTTTTGAGTTTTTGACCCCCACATCCGTTGTCACAACTGGTTACATGTCTCTGACCTTCTTAAATCGTCGTCCATAAGAGAAGTTAGTAAGTAAAATCTCGTAAATTTATATAGTGCTTTTTTAGGTAGTACAGTAGTAGCTGCTTATTGTTATGGGCTTAATCTTTCTTGAAATAGCTATAGTCAAGGTGGTTTGTCGGCCGGGCAAAGGTCAGTGTATCCATGAGGTGGCGGGTCAGGTTGTTAAAGTAAAATACCACCACATACTTGAAGTTTTATATGTACAGAAACTATGACGCCATGGTGGTCTTTACTCCTTCTCCCTGTCACAAACTGTCACCACATTTTCTTAGACCCCTCGAGCATGACTTACTTTATGGACGGCCCCATAGAGCTTGTAAGATCTGACAAATTTTGATATTGATAATGATTTTGGTATATCACATATGTGCATTTTCCCTTTATATATTGATTTATTTTCTTGTTATTTAAATTGAGCTGTCTCTTTGTACAGGCTAAGGTGTGCGTGTTGCTTAGGCCATTAGTAAAACAGATTTGTCTTAATTGTAGTATAGCCAGTATATGCAATTTTTATATGCAAATTTGTTATAAGAGGCTGTCCATTAATTATGTCAACAATTTTTGGCCAATTTTTGATCCCCTCCCCCCTTGTCAACAACTGTCAACTTTCACTCCCCCCCAGTAATTATGTTAAAAACTTTTGACCCCCCCAAGATCAATGACAGGTCCCAATAACAAGGTTATTTTGTGGTGATGACCATTTTTCCCTGTTTTGCTCAATGAGTGTCAAAATGTGGTGGTGATTACCTTTTTTGCCATGCTTTTTTCATTGTAGTAAGTAGTATTCCATGAAATTTTCTATTTTTTGGTTATTTGTAAAAAGTGAAATTGTTGACGTCAACTTCTCTTGACCCCCCTCCCCTGTCAACAACTGTCAAGCTTTTTCAAACCCCTCCCCCCTAATTTGTTGACGTAATTAATGGACAGCCCCTAAATGAAGATGACGTTGTTGTTTATATGTTGATTATATTGATGATGAATATGATGATGATGCAAAATATTATGGTCATAATAATGAGAAAAATACAGACAAATTTTGACTGGCATTCATGGAATTTTTAAATACTTGCTGAAAAGAAACTGTGACCATATACTTTGTCGCATTTTGCTTTTCACAGGCGACATCGATGCCCACACAATCCTCATGGACTGCCAAGAGGATCGGAGCCATGCACGTTTTCAGAGTACACCAACAGATATGTTCCACATCCTCTGGAAATGCGAAAAAGTTACAAGCCAGATGAAAAACCTGCCGGAAATAATGGACCAATGGAAGACAGGACAACACATCGGTATGCGTAGTGATTTATTTCAGAGTTCCCCAAGACCAGTGGTTCTTTACCGTTCTTAACCTTGTTATGATTACTTACTCCTGAAAAAGCATAAGAAAGCAATGAACATTGAACAGCCTACCAGCCTGACATATCTGTAGACAAAAGTTTCCGCTCCAAAATTTATAGAAAGAGTAATCTGCAGCATACATCTATCACAGATTGTGCACATGCCAGAAAGTGGAATTTTTCTTTAGAATTTCTAATAGCTGCAGTGCCTGTACAATGTATGAATGTATGGAGTAAGTTGCATTTCAATACACTTCTATACAAATTGTAAAGTCTGTCTTAATGCCAGTGCTGTTCTTGTTTGCTGTCTACGAGTAGACTATTGAGAACTGCGATTGCATTTGGCCAATGGCCAAAAAATCTTTAAGTCTTTCTACTGACAGTCTTCAAATTGAGCGATGTTGAAAATCCAGGTTCACAGAAGAAAGTAGTAGCAAACTGAACAAGTACTGTCATGGCTCTGTAGTCAGCAATAATAATAATAATAATAATAATAATAATAATAATAATAATAATAATAAATATAATAATAATAATAATAATAATAATAATAATAATAATAATAATAATAATAATGATCTAAAGTGGTTTCGGAGGCTAAGTAAGCCTATGTGAAAACCAGTGGTGGCTCCACAGGGGGGCCCTTAGGGGCCCATGCCCCTATTGAGTGCCTGGCCCCCCAGGGCTCCCTGTTGGGACCCTATACTTAATACTACATACCTAACAACAAATGGTTGGTCCCCCATGATTAGAAGTTGCCACCCCAACGGCCCCCCTCCACTTGCCAAATCCTGGAGCCGCCACTGGTGAAAACCTATGTAGTAATTCTCCACATTCAATAACCTAGTTTTCCGAGATAGCCTTTGAATCCGTTTACTGTTTCAACTGTCACTCCCACTGCTGCAGATGAACGCCAAAGCATGTCAAGACTCTTAGTATGAAACTCCTTGCGCATCATTTGCTTTGTTCTCATGTCAGTAACGTTGTTTTTAACTAAGTCACTGTCGTCAACGCTATTAAGATCCACCGTTAATGATTTCGAATCCAAGAGTCAAACTTCGAGCCCTCAAATTACAAATAGCCATCAAACACCATTGCAAGAGTTTCCAGACGGATGCAAATGTCTTGCTTTAAAGCCGCTTGCAAGGCATCATCCGTATTGTTTGTCATTTGGATGAAGCAGTTTCTTGGGATTTGTGAAGACAGTGTCATTATCTTTCTGATGCCTAATTGTCCAGAGTGGCAAAAGATTGACAAATGGCTGCACTTTTTCACTTACACCTATGATAGTGCCATCTGGCATTGTCATGATAATTGATGTTATTATGGTAGGCAGGAAAATGTTAGCTAATCATGCTATTGATAAGCTGAACTTGTTCTTCTAAAGATTTCCAACAGACCATTGTCATGTTGCCTCAGAAAAACATAAATATGATCACAGAGCTGAAATAACTGTATTAAAGTTTTACCTCTGGACAGCCAATATACACTGAACTTGACTGAAGTAAAAGTCTTTAAAACAAACTTGATTTCCGGATCATTCTGTGCACTCCCACAACGTCCTTCAAGTACCTCCAATTAAGGGGTACAAGTAACCCCGGTTAATAACCACTGCCCTAGATCAATTTAAAAATCATTTTAGCGCCGTTATCACTGTCGTTTTACCTGAAAATTATATCATTATGTGTAGTGATACTGGACAGACATTTTGAATTTATGAATGATCAAAGTTTAGGCTAAGAAAAATAGTTTTACTATATCTGCTCACTCTGGTTTTGTCAAATTATATTTGGAACATGACTAAATTTTAGAGTGGACTTCATTCCTCATCCGCTGGAAAAGCCGTTTGTGCATCATGGCGATGAGTATAAAGCTCCCGAGGGCGATATGGATATGATGACTAATTACCACAAAGAATACACCAGTAAGACATCATCGAGGCCTTCGTTCAAACTTGCATCTTAGTGTGTGTTGTAAACGTCGTGGCAGTCTTACTCTCATCTGAACGAAGACAAGGGGTCAACACTCTTCTGTTTTAGACTTCTATTTTTATGTTTCATTTAATTAATTATGATAAGATTTAAATTTCTTATATTTATGTGTCCCATTAGTCATCAGAGAATCAAAGTTGACCTGTTTTCTATTATATTTTTATGATTCTGAACTTCGTTAGAAATTTATGATTTTGATTGACTTCTGTTCCGTCATTTCATTTTCTTATTCATCATGTTACAATACTGAAAATTTGTTCACTGTCTCATTCTACACTACATATTTATTGTCTTTATTTTTATTCATTATGCGATACATTAATGCTGATATTAAATTTTGTATTTGCATCAAAGCAACTGTAATAAATCAAGTTTTGTTGTCTTTCATTAACCTTGAATACACACATTTTTATGTAATCACATCTAATCACATCTTAATTCAATGTAAAGCACTCTTGACTCAAGCCCGCTAGGACAATAGCGCTATATAAATTAGCCTATAACTAACTAACTAACTAATATGTAGTGACCATAACAATTATCTCAGCTGTTCCATAACTGTGGTCTTATTTTGTTTGTCAGAGAAACCTTTGGAAATTGTGAAACCAATAAAAAGAGACGATCAACGCAAAGTTCCAGGAAAATTTGAAGGAGAGCCAACTTACCAAGGTAACTTAACTAAGGTTCATTGAATAATTGAATTCATGAAGAAACGTTGGTTTATGAGCAACAGCGTGACGCTGGAGTTTCTAGTCTTATGTTGATCATTGCAAGGAGACTGCAGACAAGTCACTCGTCCTGTTATTCATCAGTAATTTATATATCAATGTTAAGTGTAACATTTTTGAAATTTTGAATTGCTACATGTAAATCATCAACAGTCAGAAGCATGAAATGTCTGTGTAATGCAACCCACTTAATTTTATTCTAACATAGAGTGCGGATTTACCACAGTGCAAATGGTACATTTGTACTGGACCCACCAGCAAAATAAAAATTTAGGGGACCACCTTTTCTATTAACAATATCTTATAATGATTTTTTTATGATTTATTTGTTTAAACAATTTATTTTCAAAATGCAACCATTTGTCATGTAACATGTCCTGAAAAAAAGAAAAAGGTTATCACCACTATTACTCATACACCTGATCTGTAACTCTTTCGCTCTTCCGAAAGTTTCCCGAGAAAAGCTTTAAAAACTTGATAAGCAAAAAAGATTATCTTGCCACTTTTTACACTTGATCTGTAACTTTTTAGAAGAAAGTGTATCTTGGATAAAAAAATGTAAATCCACCACTGCTAACATACCGCTTAAAAATAGTGACCTACATGTATCACAGTATCATTAGCTCCTTATGCCTGTGTGATTATTGTTTTGCTCTGGAAAGTGGAACTTGCTCTAAAATAGTATTATTAGTGTAGCATATGCTATATATATATATATATATATATATATATATATATAATGTTATACCCAGTAATGTGTATGTGTGTATGTTTATTTGAATAAATAGTTTTATTGTCTCATCTTGTTTTATGGTTCAAAATAATTGTACTATTGCAGCTGATTATCGAAAATGGGGACTGCAGCCTCGTGAGAAAATAACAGCCGACGTACCGTATCGCCCTCCGAGTGCTCCATTCGAAGGCAACACAAACTACCAGCATGACTTCATTCCTCACAGGTCAGCTCCCCGTCAGAGCATGAAGCCAAATGACACAGCAAAGGTTTCTGATCAACCATTCGAGGATCAGACTGATTATCGCCAAAGTTACATAAAGCATCCGCTGGCTCCACGAGAGGTAAAGGAGAAGCCCGTGTGGGAACCAAACAACGCTCCGCTCGACGATCTTTCTCACTACCGCAAGGATTATACTCCGAAGGATGTCGGAAAAACTCAAAGTTGTAAGCCAAATGCGGCTCCGTATCAGTCGGAAGCACCTTTTGAGGGAAACACCACTCAGAAAGTGGATTACATACCGTGGCCGACTGAGAAACCTTTTGTCAGAGAGCATGATCTCTACAGAAAACCAGAGGGTGAGATGTACATGAACACCACCACCCAGACTGACTACACCAAGAAACCTATGGAGCGTCAGATGGCAGTGAGACCGCTGGAGTCCAAAAAAGTACCAGGTAAGTTTGATGACACCACAAACTACAAGACAGAGTACCGCAAGTGGGACCTCGGCGACCGTCCAACGCAGACGATGCGCGACCAATACGTGCCAAACGAAGCACCGTTCGACGGAATGCCCACTTATCAACGCGACTATATTCCCCATCCGACGGAGAAGACGCGCAGTTTGAAGCCCGTTGATCTTGGCTACTCCAGCAATGCTCCACTTGAGGACGGAACCGAATACAAGAAGGAATACACTCGCAAATACGTGCCACCGTGTCCCGTGCCAATTATCGAGTCTGGCGTTGATATCGGATACACGTACAGAGATCAAGACGATGTCGGTCACAAGTGGTATGACTTCGCAGCAGGCACTGAAAGGGCCAGAAGAATCAACTCGCCAGGGTTTATGAAGCAGTTGGGCAAGTAGTCGAAAAAGAAAACCAAAGATGTGTACTAAGAATTTACTCAGAATTGCAATCCATTTTAAAGCCACTCCTAGGTCTTAGATTTCGAAAGAATTCTGCAATCAATCACGTGGATATATTTTTCTTACTTTTATTAACATTTTAATTCAAAATTTGTAAAATGTGGCCAATTGCATTCTCAGTGACATTTGTTTTTGATGTAGCAAATTGCATACCAAACACTTGTGCTATAAATTTAATAAAAATCATAATATGATCGATATTGCTTTATAATACAACAAATATTGCCTACTGATGTGTAAAATTGTGTAAATTCGTGTTATAAATTTGGTAGTAATTGTAATATGGTCTACATTGTTTTATAAATTATAATGCAACAAATGTTATATAATTATGTAAAATATTCAATGATGAGAATTTTCAGAAGGGACAGCAAAGTTTCACCGTAGCCACAAAGAAGGCATTAGGAACCCTGTTTGGTCTGGGAGACTGGGACCAGTCGTGGAATTTGCGCAAAACTGATGAGAAATTTGGGGCAGTGGTGGTGGTGATATGTTGGTGATTGGTGGTGGTGATTGTCGACAGAATAGATGTATTCAGTTATGTTAGAGCCTTTGGCCACTTGGCAATAAAATTAAATCACAATTTAAGTATTAAACTATGCCCAAACTCACGGATCAAATCTAATGTTATTAAGAATTTCTACGGCTGGGACTACGTTAAGCGGCCCAGACCCCACTGGAGTTTTTTTATCCAGGCCTGTCAGGGCTCGTCCACAAATGACGTAACGCGCCTAGGGGGAGGGGCCCGGACATTTGTTACGAAGGTAACGAAGTGTGACGAGGGGTTCCGTAAATGTGACGTAACGGCGGTAACGCAACACAAAATTTTTAAGTGACGACCTTTTTTTGCTTGTCGAGGTATTTGGAGAGGGAAAAATACAAGGATGCCCTTTTGTTTTGCTTGTCAGTATGTTTGGAGAGGTAAAAATAGAAGGATGAATGACCTTGTTTGCTTGTCAAGACTTTTCGGAAGACAAAAAAGGGGGTCGGCCCGTTGTTACGTGACTACGTCATACTTTAGGGGGTCTGACTTTGTTACAGCGCGTTACGTAGGGCCAGGGCAGTGGCGGCTCCACAGGGGGCCCCGTGCCCCCTATTGAGTGCGTGGCCCCTCTGTTGGGACCCTATACTTAATATTACATACCTAACAACAAATGGTTGGCCCCCATGATTAGAAGTTGCCACCCCAACGCCCCCTCACTTGCCAAATCCTGGAGCCGCCACTGCGTAGGGGTTAAAAAGTGCCAAAACCGCGTTACGTCACTTATGGGCGACCCCTTAGGGATTTCTCCCAACCTCAACCCTCCCAACGTCAACCTCCCCCCTGCAAAAATTTCGTCACTGATATGTTTTCATCAACTTTTCGTCACGATGAAAAATTAACAAACAGAAGTTTTTGGTTTGGGGTAGAATGCCCTGTTAGTTTAGCCAGGGCCGTCGAGAGAAAATACGGGCCGGGGGACAAATATTGATTCCGGGCCTCTTAGATCTTGAAAAACAAAAAAGTTATCCTTTACCCTCATATTAAATAAATGATGACAAGCAACAGTAGCGTCATTTCACACTTTTCTTGGGGGAAGATGATTTTTGGGCCAATTTTGGGCAATTTTTGCAAATTTTGGGCAATTTTTGCAAATTTTGGGCAAATTTTTTGTCAATCTTTGGCAAATTTTGGTCCAATTTTGGCAAATTTGTATATTTTTACATGTTTTGCAATTTTTGGCGATTGTTAGCTATTTTTGCACATTTCACATTAATTTATTTATTTATTATATTATAGACTATTTCTTCATTTATTTTACATTTAAATATTTTTTTCTGGTCAGCGCGGGACCGCGGGCCCTTATTTTGCTTATCGCCGGGCCGGGGTACAAATGTACCCTCTGTCCCCCCTCTCGTCGGCCCTGAGTTTAGCCTCTGGTCGCAGGGAATAAAAACCTCTGAGCATAGCTATTAGCTAATTGATGGGTATGGTGGCTTTCTCGTTGTCGTCTGTTGTCTATAATATTAGGTCTACATCTTGACAGTTGAAATTTTGTGTTTTACTTACTTTGCTTATAGCGTATCCAGTGTTTATCAACAAGGTCCGGTTGCTCCGCCCACTGGTGAGCAGAACGTTTCCAGAAACCATGGATTTATTATTAGAGGATACGGCATTACGTCATTTCTAACCAGGCTGCGTGAAGCCAGTAGCGCGTAGGCTAAAAATAGCACCTCCATTGTTAGCGGCCATTGTGGTTGAATCGGACGTGGGGTAACTGAAATTTGACAGTTGATGACAAGGAGGAGGGGCAGTGTTATTTCTAGGATTTTGAATTTGGTGGGGGCGTCGGGAAAATGAGGGGGAAGTGTCGGAATTTTTAAGTCTCTTCCCGGAAAAGGCTGACAAAAAGGTCATCCGACAATAAAAGTTTGGGGAAGGGGTGTCCTCCATTGGGGAGGGGTGTTCAGAGCTAATTAGTATCCATTTTGCATTATCACATTACCAAATTTTGGGGGTGTCGACCTCAAATGGGGGTGGTGGTGTTGAGGGGTGTTAGGAGGGTGTAAAAATATCCCTGGAGGGGTCGAAAATTGCCCAAAAATTGTTGACATAATTAATGGACAGCCCCCATGCCTTATTGAAAACACGATTAGTGTCATCCAATAGGCTGTCCACTTGCTATTTTTCAAACACAAATTTCGAACAATAGCATCTTAATCAGTGGCGGCTCAGTGGCGGCTCCACAGGGGGGCCCCGGGGGGCGTGCCCCTATTGAGTGCCTGGCCTCCCAGTGGCCCCTGTTGGGACCCTATACATAATACTACATACCTGACACCAAACGGTAGGCCCCATGGTTAGAAGTTGCCACCCCAACGGCCCCCACTTGCCAAATCCTGGAGCCGCCACTGGGCCCAGGGTGGGTCCGTGCCTCCTATTGAGTGCCTGGCCCCCAGTGGCCACCCTGTTGGAACCCTATACTTAATACTACATACCTGACAACAAACGGTAGGCCCCCATGGTTAGAAGTTGCCACCCCAACTGCCCCCACTTGCCAAATCCTGGAGCCGCCACTGGGCCCAGGGTGGGTCCGTGCCCCCTATTGAGTGCCTGGCCCCCATTGGCCACCCGGTTGGAACCCTATGCTTAATACTACATACCTAACAACAAGCGGTAGGACCCCTGATTAGAAGTTGCCACCCCAACACCCCACCACTTGCCAAATCCTGGAGCCGCCACTGGGCCCAGGGTGGGTCAGTGCCCCTATTGGGTGTCTGGCCCCAGTGGCCTCCTGTTGGGACCCTATACTTAATACTACATACCTAACATCAAGCGGTAGGCCCCTATGATTAGAAGTTGCCACCCCAACGCCCCCCCACTTGCCAAATCCTGGAACCTCCACTGATCTGAATCTCCATTTTCAATACATACTAATAAAAAGTTCTTAGATCATTGATAAAACATATCCGCAGCTATTCCCCATGGCTCAGCTGATGATTTTGGGTCTACCAATGTGGCTGCCGTTTGGGAATTTCCCAAAAGTTGGCTTCAGCCAAATGACATAATGCCGTCTCCTCTAATAATAACTCCATGCCAGAAACCATAGAAACCATTGTTGTCTATTAATAGACGCCAATGGCAGAAGCAGATTTCTTGCCCACCAGCATAGATACTAGCTATGCTGGTGGGCATAGAGAGTGTTCCTGGATACTCTCATAAGCATTGATTTTGTAGATTTTGAGATATTGCCTAAACTGAAGTATTTCTCGCTTTAAGTTTTAACCCAATTCGAAATAAATAAATAACAATCGACGGCAGTGTATATTTGCACAGCAGTTTGTGACTTTAATTATTGAAAGATCTAACCTCGTCGTTTCGTTTCAATGCCTCATTTTTTGCGTTCTGTTCGTCACCACCTTTTCAAGCGAAATTCGATTGACAGATGAAGTGCTAAAGTTTTCATACGTGCACTACGTTGGATTTAACGTTTTGGTCAATAATAGTCTAATAATAATAATAATAATAATAATAATAATAATAATAATAATAATAATAATAATAATAATAATAATAATAATAATAATAATGTGATTTTAAGTGGTTTAGGAGACTAAGTAAGCCTGTGTGAAAACCACTGATGTAACCATCTGCATTCAATATATATCTTTATTTCGCATTAGCTGCAGCTAAAAAAAAGACAATTAATTACCAACACAAAACCAAACCAAAAAAGAAAACAAAAGAGATAAGCGAGAATAATAATACAACACAATGCAAAGACGCAAAGAGACAACTTAGACCTAAGGAAAAGACAGAACTATTTAGTCGAATGGCTTACTTATTGACTATTGCCTGGCTGATCCCACACCTTTCCTATAGCTATTTTAAGAGAGGCTGAGCGCCTAAGAATAAGCAGCTACTGTTGTGCTGCTTCCAAGGCGCTATAGAAATCCACGAGATTTTACTTTACTTTACATGTTTTGCAAAAATTACACACATATTCAATGTCTCTAATATTCTCAAACACAGACTGACCATACAAACTATCCAGAAATTTAGCATACCGATTACTAACAATCACTTCAACCTGATCAAACTGTTTCAAATAACCTAGTTTATCGAGATAGCCTTTGAATCCATTTACTGTTTCAACTGTCACTCCCACCTCGTCCAAACTGTTCCATTTGTCTACAACCCTTGCACTAAAAAATGTTTCTTTCTTGGTTAAGCAAAGCGTCGTCAACTAACATAGGCTACATTCCAGCGCATTCTATACCAGATCTGCTTTAAGGGGCTGTCCATTAATTACGTCAACAATTTAGGGGAAGGGGATTTGAAAAGTTTGACAGTTGTTGACAGGGGGAGGGGGTCAAGAGAAGTTGACGTCAACAATTTCACTTTTTACAAATAATCAAAAATAGAAAATTTCATGGAATACTACTTATTACAATGGAAAAAAGCTTGGAAAAAGGTCATCACCACCACATTTTGACACTCGATGAGCAAAACAGGGGAAAATGGTCACCGCAAAAATAATAACCTTGTTATTTGGACCTGCCATTGACCTTGGGGGGTCAACAGTTTTTGACGTAATTATGGGGGTAAGTGAAAGTTGACAGTTGTTGACAAGGGGGAGGGGGTCAAAAATTGTCCAAAAATTGTTGACATAATTAATGGACAGCCCCTATAAGAGCCAATTCTATTCATTCTGAAACAGCATTGCCTAGAGGCCGGATAGGGGAATTCTCCTCCCCCCAACGTCTTAGAACCCCCAAAACAGTACTAATTTAGGAGTTAACGTAGTAGGGTTGCCAGATGACCGGTTTCTAACCGGACTGTCCGATATTACAGTATGACTATTTGTCCGGTGAAAAATTGAGGCAATACCGGACATGCATGTATCCGGTATTTTCTGGCAAACTACCAAACTACAACAACAAGTCACTCCCAGTCTAGTATAATGCAACATTTTGGCTATAATTCCGACATAAATTAGGCCTATATCATGTGTTTGGGAAAACCAAAATCCTAAATGCATGTTAATCATGGCATGTAATATAAGAGCATTAGCCTCCATTAGGCCATCTGGCGAACGTTAGTTGAAAAGAATCTTCTGAGTTTTGAATAAATGGCAAAACAAGCTCTGATTCAATTCGAATGAAAATATGGCAAATATATTAGGCAGAATTATTCATATTTTGCCAAATAAGACAAAAGGAGAGAATTAATATTAAAATTTCTAGAAAATTTTCTTTCTTAAAATTTGCCAGGATATAAAAGCAATAATAGGAATGGCCAAAGCAGCCTTGGGGAATCTAAAACACATACCGTTATTACGCGTCTTAAAAATCATATGAGTATGACAAAATCGCTTAACCGCTGGGTAACACAGGCAAGTATGTATGAGCTTCCCTATTTGCTTTTGGAGCTTCAGAGCAAAATGGTCGGAAAACTCTTTCCTTGCATTATTGCAAAATGAGTCAAGGTTAAGTCGAGCATTTAAGTGTGTAAAGCGATGATAATTTATTACCACGTACCCCACCCTAACTGCCATAAAATTTCCCCATCAGTGGCGTAGCAACATGATCGGGGGCCCGTGGCGAAAAACGGGAATGGGCCCTTCCAAAAGGAGTTTCAAAAATATTGACGACCTTTTTTTGCTTGTCTCCAGTTTCTCACGTTAAATTACATGACGAAAAGGATTTTTTCATGTGAAACTATATCGCGAAAAAGTTGTTAACAACCTCTTTTTTGTACTCGGGTCGGGGGCCCTTTGCAGGTCGGGGGCCCTTGGCATTTGGCCACCCTGTCCATATGGCTGCTACGCCCCTGTTCCTCATTGCAGAAGAGAGTATAGGCCTATACAACGCAGAGATGGACATGGGTCCATTTTTAGAACCCAACCCAACCCATCAAATCTCCAACCCAACCTAACCCATGCCGGCAATTGGAAGTATTCACCCAACCCAACCCAAAAAATAATTACCTCTCATATGTCGCTGTAGGGCCTATATTTTCCGCCATTATAATCATCAGTGACGTGCAAAGGAAGGTAGACGTCCGAGTTATGATTTGTACTTATACTCTCTAAAATTCAGCTTCAAATGTTGAAAGACCAACGAATAAGGAACCCTGGAGTCATTATAGCATTTGCTTAGCAAGTTCGCACGCAGTAGCTCATAAATATTATCGGAGGCAATAAAGGGATTAAAATGGATTTACAGTGGATGGTTCCAAAGGCGTCGATCCACTTAGAATATTGGGGGGGGGGCCCAAACCTCTGAAGTTAGGCACATGAAAAGTTGATGCTGTAATTTCTCGTTGTCCTGGTCGCTCATATATATATATATATATATATATATATATATATATATATATATATATATAGTATCCAACGTTATGTCTTCAACGTTCTGTCTCCAACGTTATGTGATATATATGTATATATATATATAAGAGAATAACAAGATTTTACTTACTTACTTTGTTTATATCAGGAAGTGATATAAATTTAGCCATAATTTTTATTTACTTTTGGGTTTGTTCAATAACTTACTTTTAATTAATTAAGCTATTTAATGTTTATAAAGGCAAAATTCATAGTTCTGCAGTCTGCACTACTAAAAATTATTACTGGCCAATTATATTAAAACGTAGGCATGTATACCTTACCTGCTTGAGTAGTCTATCTCGTAATCTCAATTAGAGTGTTGAGCCTAAGGTGCAGAGCAAAATGAAAAGTTTGACAAATAAAAGAGTCCAGGTTTCGTGGGCAACATCTTAAATGATATTGCATTGTCGCTTACGAGACATTATTAAATTTTTATTTTCTACTACTCGGATTTAGACGTCTAAACAGTTAACTGTCTAGTTCAAGCAAGAGAAATGTCTTAAATGCAGTCAGTTGTCTCAGTTCCCGTAATCTTCATATAATTTAGACGCTTCAGCCGTGATTTCGATAAACCCATACGATTTATCTTAAATTATCTAAACTTCTAAAGAGTTAAACGCCATTCTCTCAGCAGGGTGGCGCAGTTACCCTCCTCCATGTTACTAACGCATCAACGCTGTTGTACAGCCATCAACTATCTACTGTAAATCTAGTAAATTCGGCTCAAAAGCAACTTGACATCGTTCCCATGATGACCGTTAAGTGACATGAAAGTTTACACTTAGAGTCAATCAGCCAGATACCAGATTCCTACAGTGCAGTGACGGCTCCAGGATTTGGCAAGTAGGGGGCCGTTGGGGTGGCAACTTCTAATCATGGGGGCCAACCATTTGTTGTGTAATGTATGTAGCATTAAGTATAGGTCCAAACAGGGGCCACTGGGGGACCAGGCACTCAATAGGGGGCACGGCCCTCTGACTCCCCCGGTGGAGCCGCCACTGCTACAGTGTGACATGAAAGTTTACACTTAGGATCAATCAGGTACATCTTATATACAGATGTCCCTGGGTCAATCAACCAGATACCAGATTCCTACAGTCGGACTGCTTGTTCGTCCCCAGTGTATTAATTATCGGTTTAAAAGGTTCATATTTGCAGGCAATCTGGATAAACGCAGTCACGGTACTCCAGTGACTGTGTCAAACTACTGAAACTGAGCAAACGTTAAAGGGCCTACATGTTGGAGTGGGGGTAACATATGATGAACAAATGCTGAGCCCACTCTAAATCAATGGAGAGAATCGGGCCCCCGTGGATCGCCATTTCTGAACCGAAACTCCAAAAATATTAAATTTCAAAAATAGAAATTTCAGGAAGGGCATGCATTGAGACTGGAAAATGTGTTAACTGGTATATAAAAATGTTGAAATATTGGGGGGGCCCAACAAGTGCTGGGCCCCCCTGTCCGAATTATTGGGGGCCCGGGCCCCCCGGGCCCCCTATGGATTGACGCCTATGGATGGTTCAAAGAAAGTGACTATATTAACATTCATTCATTAATTTCGATTCTCGATTCCATTGCTCTGAATTATTTACTCCCACCGGTTTTATGCAACTATCTTGTGGCTGCGGATAAACAACTACCTATAGGCATATGACGCTGCGCAATATCGAGAACGCAACGGCCACAACGGCGAGGATGGTTTTATGTATCAAAGGAGATGTGACTTTAATGCTTTATTATATAAGAACAACTGTGTTTGGATCAATAGTACCAGAGGCTCAAGACAGTGCTGATTATAACCCACCCCCCTAATCGCTTAACTTAATAGCCGTTATAAGCCAGTATTGCCAGCGACAGTTCGGCAGCAATTGTTAGGTGAAAATGCGGAAAACGGTAACCATTTTTAAATAACCAATATAGGCCTATGGTGTGTGCACTGTGCCACGTGCAAATCAGCGTTTGCAACCCACCACAACTGCCTAAATTTATGACCCAACCCAATCCAACCCAACCCAAACCATGTCCATCTCTGATACAACGCTGTTCTGAATGTAACGTCAATTACGGTGTTCTGTTTCGCTCTGCTGTGAAATTGTCTTGTTCTCTTTCAATTTCCAGTTGATTTGCTTTTATAGAGATACATGTAGGCGATGAATCTTCCTTAGTGCAATCGACGGATGATGTTCTATTCAGATTAGACGACGATTCACCCGACACTACGTTAGGACCAATCGAAGAAGGTTCCTGATCGACCGTGACCTTCGAAAGCCCGCTCGTTTCGTCATCGTTGACGTCATCCGGTTCGCTGATGTGACGTCGAATGGCGTACGTGACCGGTTCGTTGAAGTCTCGCGCGCTTTCTTTCAAAACTACTTTTGTCGCGTAGCCGTAGTATTCGTCGGGCGTGGCGTCCCTAATTTGCGCCAGATCTAAACGGGACTTCTTGTGCTTCGGTTCGTCGACGACTTTGTTCCACTCTCTGCACTGACATCTCTCCAGTTGAATGACGACCAGCCTGTAGGTGAGCAGCATGCAGACCAGCGTGTTCTTGCACGTGAAGAACATGTTCGTGTAGCTGACGACGCCGTAATCGAAGATCAAAAGCAGGCGCAGAACGAGAAAGGGAGCGTCTTGCATAAACATGGATATGATAATTCCGTAGAGTTCCGGATTGTTCGATGACTTGGACGTCCCTGGTGTGTTTGAGACGACCCCCGATTGGTCTTTGCGAAACTTGGTGGCCGTTGGAACCATCGTGAACTGCAGTAGACTCCAAGACCAGATTGACAAAATGACTATGCAGAGAGGTTCGTTGTACCGAACCTATACAAGGGGTAGAAATTCTACCGTAAAATAACCGATTGTAATTTCATTTCGAAATGAACTTAGATTAAAGCCAATGTATGCATCGTGAACTCACAAGCCTATTCGTTTGGTCTAACTGATAAAGAGCATGATTATGATGATTAACATATTTAGATGACAGCACTTAACCCGAAGCAACGAAACAACTTTTCACATTTTTGAGCTTTCAACATCTCGCCAAAATTTTTGCTAGAACAGTGTTTCTTAACCCTCTTTGCCTTGCGGACCACTTTTGAATTTTAAAATTTCTCGTCGACCACCTGATAAATTGAGCAGTCATCTGCTCTTAAAAAGCGATGATGACCTTTTGTTCTTTTTTGCTTGTCAGACTTTTTCACGTTGAAAATATACAAAATACACGCAAAATGTGCCGCTAAACTTTTTGTGCTGATGACCTTGTTTCGCTCGTCGCACTTATCAGATTTTTCACATGGAAAATATAATATCTCTAATTTTGATTTACGTTTTTTCAGACTTCGCAGCGGACCACTAGACTCACTCTCGCGGACCACTTGTGGTCCGCGGACAACAAGTTGAGAACCACTGTTCTAGAATGAGATGACTCGGATTATGGAACGTTAAGTTTTGCATTTCAGCATAACGAGTACCAGAAAATAACCTGTATTTCACCTGAATTTCTTTAAGATAAATGCACAACTTGTGCGATCAGGTCATATTTTTCCTTTTCTAATTTTTAATCAGGGTTATTTTTAAATCTGCCAGCGACCTTTCAGTCGAGTGTACAGATAAATGGCCAAGTGAATGGTCTTGGCCTGGCGATCATACAAGTCCTCGGCCTTGGCCATACCTTGGCCTTGGCCTTTTCTCGGCCTGGCCATTTACAAGTTTAATCAGGATATTCCTCGGCCTTGTGTACTCTGGCCAAGCCCTCACACCATGGAATTAAACAAGAAAATCGCGCATTCAAAATGTTGGAAGTGATGAATAATATCTGAACAAAACGTCCTCTGTTCAATCCAAACGGTAGACCCTAAATTCTGCTAAGTCTAATAGCTTGTAATTATGTTGCTTGCAAAAAGGCTGCATTGTTTGGCATTGCCTCAGGGATTGAAGTAGATTTGGACCAGATATTGGGTTTTTGCTAATAAAAGTATTAAAAGGCGAACCTCTGGATATATGGCGTCTTTTTAGAGCAGTTCTAGACTGCGGCGGCTTCACAGGCCGAGGTTTATTGTCTCTAAAGTATACCAGAGACACATGCGAGGCTGCATCTGCTTAGGCTAAGGAAGTTGTAGACTGATCGCACTTGGAAAAGAAACGGTGCCGTAGTGACAGCAATCTCTGCTGTAGGCCTACCTATTTTAAAGTTTGTAAGTAAAAATACGCTGGCCACAAATGAGCCTAGCATTTTTATAAGTTTGCTTTCACCGATTTCAAAATAATAAATGAAAGAAAGTGGTCCGCGAAATGCAAGCAATGTCACGAAATAATTGAAACTCGAGGAACTTCAAGTTTCAAGAAACATCTGGATATAAAACACGAGACTGGCAAACAGCTACAAAACATCAAAAGGTTTTTAATTTTATTTTTAAAACATGGTTGGTAGTAGGTACTGGACCCTCCCCATGGACGCCAATCCATAAGGAGCCAGGGCACCCAATAATTCAGGTAGGGACCCAGCACTTGTTTGGCCCCAAAATTTCAATACTTTGACGTTTAATCTGCCCAAATCGAGTGTTGGCATTTGCAGGGAAAGGGGGGATTTTATACTGTCCATGTACATCCCTTCCACTGAGGTGGCTACTGCAGGGGATTTAAGGTCTTCGTAGGCCTTGGGCACTCTGTTTCGTAAACTTAAAACATCCAAGTTGCCAACTACGCAACCAACTGTGGATTAAACTGTAGAGTTTAACACTTCTGCATTATTTCATGACTTCGTGTTTAACGGGGGCGTCATTTGGGGGCAGGGGCGTGGCTCCAAGGAAATGAAGAAATAATGTAACAAATAAATAAATAAATGTAAAATGTGCAAAAAAATTGCCAAAAATTTGGCAAAATGTACCTAAAAATTTGGCCAAAAACGCCAAATATCTGCTGGCCTTGGCCTTGGCCTTGGCCTCGAACCTGCTGGCCTTGGCCTTGGCTTTGGCCTCGGACCTCCTGGCCTTGGCCTTGGCCTCGGACCTCCTGGCCTTGGCCTTGGCCTCGGACCTCCTGGCCTTGGCCTCGCCTTGGCCTCGACAGTTGTGGCCTCGACTCCAAGTCTGGTGTACAATGTGCTAAATATGATATTAATAAATAATGGAGAGCTTTTTTCAATAATGATAACTAACTATACATAGGAAAATTGCATCTGACATTGTAGCGAAAGATATTTTTCTACGATTCTCGGTTGTTAGCGTCTTTTACTTTTATTATTGTTTGAAGCAGAATTTCTAGTCTTGATATATTTTTTATATCGTAAATAGACTTTTCATCCGAGCTGTTTTCCTTGTTTGCCTTGTTTTATTTATATAGTTGTTTTAGTATTCCCTACCAATGCTACCATTGTAAGCCTATGTCAACCATTCCTGACATCAGAACTCAAGGGAGCGCAATTTTCTGTATAGTATCGCCAGTGTAACAGTGACGCTTGTATGGCGGTGCATATACATGTACGTACTGCATCTTCCTTGAATGCGTCAAAGAATTCGACGATATCAGCTGCAGTTCCGATGTAGGCGAGAAGGAGTTCGGAAAGCTGCTCGTGAGTCATGTCGCCCTTGGGGAGCATCCAGCGACCAAGGATGAGCAACAGGAGGAGCAGCTGCTCCAGAAGACGAACCACTTGCTCCGAAGAGAGACTCATCTGGAGCGGAATCTTCTGCAACGCATATTATGCCCCCCACATCCTTCATTTTCACCGTTATTCGTAATTGAACGTCATTCCTGAGCAGGATCTCTATTTGCAATGTCAGAGTCAGATCGAACAGATAGGGGCCTAACACAACTGAAGCTATATTAATTCTAATTAAAGATAAATTAATGTGAATGTTTCCTATTAAATTTTCTAGCTTAAAAACCTAAGGAGAGACAGCTTTTAAAAAGCTGATGTATCTTAATTAACTAGAGAGATCTGAACATTGTCATTTGTCATATCATCAAATAACAACGTTTCAGTTTCTTTCAAAAATGCAGGTATTTGTGCTTTGCTACAAAGCGAATGTCGAAATCTGTAGCACCAGTGGCGGTTCCAGGATTTCTTGGTGGGGAATGAATGAGTTCATAGAAAGTTGATGGGGGATGAAAATAGAAGGAACAAAAATAAAAATAAACTTTACCAAAAACAGCTGGAAAATGCAATATTATCGCTCATTTTACTACACTTTTACCGAAAAATAGGTCGACAAGCCAAAAATTGATAAATTTGATAAAAGTTGATAAACAACAGTATCTTTTAAAAAGTTTCCTTAGTTTTACTAGACTTTTACCCAAAAATAGGTTTCACAAACAAAAAAGTAAGTCCGAAAGTCCGATGTGGGGATGCATCCCCACTCATCCCCACGTGGAACCGCCACTGTGTAGCACCAAAATGCATGAAAGGAGCCTTGTGCTGGAGCAGTGGCGTAGCCACTATTTCCGAAAGTGGGGTTTAGTTTTTGGTTTTCACCGTGACCAACTTTGGAAAAATCTTGGCAAACAAACAAGCAGGGCCATCTTCTGACTTTTGGACGCCCTAGGCAGATAGGCTATGAATTTTCGCCCATTCACAAAAATCGATTACGAAAGCACACGGCACAATGAGGATCAAGGAAAATTGAAAACATGCAGATATGCTTTATGACTGTATCTATGCTCAGTGTTCATATTTGATTTGAGCATATCCGAAATTTTGGGCATTTTATCAATAGGCCTAACTTCTTCTCGGACATCTCCTTTTCCCGTTGTTCAACACGTCTTTTAGCTCCATTAACCTTCTTATAATATGGAATAGCCTACCTGACATTTTTATCTTAATTTTCTGCAAAGAAAGCAATGCACTATTATAAACAAATTGTGATAGATTGCTAATAATTTGAAAGAATAGAGAGAATTGCAAAAGGGCAAAATCTAAAGAACAGTATGATCTTGAAAATGTTGACAGAATTTAAATTTAAGAAACATACTAACCTGAATTTAACTTTAGATTTTGCAATACATGAACCCGAGTTTGTGTGACCGACCGCAGAGATCTTTTCGGGAATTGCGGGAAAGGAAATTGCGGCTTCGATTCTGTTCACAGTCCACAATCTATTGACATTTTGTCTGTGGGTCTGACACACACAGCCGGTGGCTATAGCTCAGTGTTTCCCAAACTGTGGATCGCGACCCAAAAGAGGGTCGCAGGGATCAGTCTAATCACTCTAATGGGTCGTATTGTAGCGCGAAATTAGATTCAAAAGTGTCATTTTCTAACCAATACCACAATATCACAAGCCTTGAAAGTTGCAAGTTGGCTTAGGTTTAAAGAAATTTATATGCCTGCTTCATTCCATAAACGGCTTATATTAAAATGATTAGTGCTCTATCTAATTTAGTTGACAATATGTTTGCAGGGTCGCGGCATGTTATATAGCCGCTAAAGGAGTCGCAAACTTTCAAAAATTTGGAAAACCCTGGCCTATAGTGCTTTTTAAAATTAATCCTATTTCGCAATGACGCAGCGAAGCGTATTCCGATCATTTTGCTCTGAAACTCCAATAATAATTAAGGGAATCTCGTTGATTGCATAGAACATCACGTAACGGTTAAGCGATTTTGCCATACTCATAGGATTTTTAGGACGCGTAATAAAGGTATGTTCGTGGCAAAATTATAAAGAAAGTAATTTTCAAGAAATTTCAATATTTATTTCTCTCATTTTATCCTATTTGGCAAAACTATGATTAATTCTACCGAATATATTTGCCATATTTTCATTCGAATTGAATCAGAGCTTTTCCTTTCCCATTTATTCAAAACTCAGAAAACTCTTTCAACTAACGTTCGCCAGATGGCCATATGCATTTTTAAATATTACATGCTATGATTAGGGTCACGGAACGTTACAAAGTTGCTGAAGTGGGCCGCGGTTCCAAATTGTCTGGGAAACCCTGCCGTAAGACGATATTTCGCATAACAAATAGCAAGTCTGTTAAAAAAGGGAAGTGCCCATTAATTTCAGTCTATGTGTTATGACAAACAAGATTAAAATTACGACACCAGTGCTCATGTCAGTGACGTCATGCAACCCGCTATTATTTATGCCAAGAATAGTAAAGGAAATAAAATAATATAGGCCTAAAGTTATATTCATTCATTCATCTATAATATTAAAATCCTTATCTGTATGTCTCTCTGTCTGTTACCTTCAAGCGTTCTGATTGGTTGACTATTGGTAGACGGTTTAGACCGTTTAGTCCTTACGTCGCGATGCGTTGGTAGGCGAGCGTTGACTATTGGTAGACGGTTTAGTCCTTACGTCGCGATGCGTTGGTGGACGATGTTCGAAGACGACGTTGCTATTGGTAACAATTGTTCGTAGAACCGGTTTAGTCGAGTCATTGCAGCGTCAGAGGGCTGGGCGTGCGACGACGTGGCTATTGGTAACAATTGTTCGCAGCCTGAAGTAGTTGCAACAACGTACATTTTAACGTACACAAAAATACGTGTACAACAAATGGTCACAGTTGCGTGATTTTAACGTACATAGGCCTAATTATTACGTGGCGCAGAGCTTGGCTAGTGGCGATCATTGAAATGTTGTTCAGCATGAATTCAATGATTGGGTATTAGGTATAGGTATTGATTAGTATTATCCTGCACTGCGAGCGAAAGCGCGAGCGAAGCGAGCGCGAGCGAAGCGAGCATCTTTCTAGTCTATAATATTAAGATCCTTATCTGTATGTCTGTCTGTTACCTTCAAGCGTTCTGATTGGTTGACTATTTTGGTAGACGGTTTAAGACCGTTTAGTCCTTATATTATAGATCCTTATCTGTATGTCTGTCTGTTACATTCAAGCGTTCTGATTGGTTGACTATTTTGGTAGACGGTTTAGACCGTTTAGTCCTTACGTCGCGCGATGCGTTGGTGGACGATGTTCGAAGACGACGTTGCTATTGGTAACAATTGTTCGTAGAACCGGTTTAAGTCATTGCAGCGTCAGAGGGCTGGGCGTGCGACGAAATAACAATTGTAGCCTGAGGTAGTTGCGCAATTTTAACGTACATTTTAACGTACACAAAAATACGTGTACAGCGTCACAAATGGCCACAGTTGCGTGATTTAACGTACATAGGCCTAAAAAACGTGGCGCAGAGCATGGCTAGCGATCATTGAAATGTTGTTCAGCATGAATTCAATGATTGGGTATTAGGTATAGGTATTGGATTAGTATTATCCTGCACTGCGAGCGAAGCGAGCGCGATTTTTTCTAGTTATTCTATTAAAAACGCCCCTCAAAAAATTTTCTCCCCGTTTTATTTCGCCCCTAACAATTTTCTCGTCTCTAGGCAGTGCCTAAACTGCCTAAGCCTTAAGGTGGCCCTGCTGACAAGCAAAAAAAGGTCATAACCTCTTAAAGCGTTACATTTTAGCCAAGGGGTTTTGACCCCCAAATTCGCGTTAAAAAATAAAAATGCATAAAAAATCATTTAAAATATTTTTTCGGCAACTAAGAGGGGTTTAACCCCCAAACGTCTTGGCTACGCCACTGTGCTGGAGAAAACAGCTATCAGTCGTTATTGTTTACGCTTTCTAGGCAGCAGAACGTTTTACCTCGAGCATCATTGAAGGGAGTTTGTTTAGAAAAATATGACTAGTAAATTGGGTTCAATTTTCCGGCTAGAATGTAATTAGAAATCAAAGAATATTTAATATAATTTTCAATAAAAATTAGTTTACCTGAAAACAAGAAGCTTCTTTCGTAGTCATGCTCAAATATTTTACGGCTTAAATTGATTGCGACAGTCCCTGTGTAAATATTATTGATACAGGCCTCAGGGGCGTAGCGACGGGGGGTATATCGGTATATATACCCCCAAAATCAGTCTACCTTAAAGTTTTTATGTGATTTACATGTGGTTATATGTGGTTTATATGGTTTATGTGGTTTATAGATAAGATTTATACCCACCCAAAATATTTATACCCTCCCAAATCAAATTCCTGGCTACGCCCCTGATAGGCCTAATAGAAACTGCTAAACTTTCAACGAAACACTTCGTTCTGTATTGCTGACAATCGAATAAATTATAAATAAAAGCCACGGTCTATTATGACCTATGAAGTTTTAGCTGTACCATTCGTTTGAAAAATTCCGGGAACATTTCGACGTCCGTTCCATTAAGAACGACTCGATCCCGTCTTCCAGCAATGCTGGAGTTGTGGTGCTTCCAGTGGTACTCGCGTGTCCTCTGCTCCAGCTCATGCAGCTCGAACAACCAGATGGCAGGAACAACGCAAAGCAGATAAAACAGAACGCTCGGGCAAAACCTGCAGAGATAAAGTTGTTGCTTCTCTGAGTTTCGATCAGGGATGTTTTAGAATCGGATCGTTTCCATTCGACAAACCGATTGCTGAACTTACTAGTCACATAGATCAGTGGTTCTCAACCCGTGGTCCGCGGATCACAAGTGGTCCGCGAAAGGGGTCTAATGGTCCGCGGCGAAGTCTGAAAAAACGTTAATAAATATTAGACATATATTTTTCCATGTGAAAAATCTGAAAAGTGCGACGAGCAGAACGAGGTCACCAGTACAAAAAGATTATCGGCACATTTTGCGCGTGTTTTGTGCATTTTCAACGTGAAAAAGTCTGACAAGCAAAGAAGAACAAAAGGTCATCATCGCTTTTTAGGAGCAGATGGCTGTTCAATTTATCAGGTGGTCGACGAGAAATTTTTAAAATTCAAAAGTGGTCCGCGAGTCAAAGAGGGTTGGAGAACCAGTGACATAGGTCGATGCGTCAAACATGATGCAATGCTGTTTTCGATTATATATAGTTATTCATTGGCGTGAACAATGGCGAGAGTTTCATTTCCAACCTTCCGGCAAATCGAAAATTGATAAGATGTCGCCGCGTTTTGAATTAGGCCTACTTCACTGTCCTGCAGTATGTACCAAACTTTCTTCTTCACGTGCCATGTATTGCTATGTCGACGATCATGGATTTCCACTCTTCTCTGTTTCTGGCTTTCCTTATCAGTTCGATGTCGTCTTTAGTTCTTGTTGCTTCTCTTAGGCTGTCCGTAAACTTTATTCTTTGTCTTCCTCTTGTTCTTTTCCTCTATTTTTAATTTTAAAACTATAACATTATTTTCCAATCAGTCCTTTCTTATTAGACGCCCGAAAAATTCAAACTGTTGCTTACTTGTGACATTTAGCCATTTTCTTTTTACACCAAAGGCTTTTAGTGCTTCCTCATTGGTTATTTTTCTGTCCAATGTCCATGAGATTTTTGCATAAGTCTGAGAAACCACATCTCTGCATCTTCCAGTTTCCTTTCTGTTGTTTTTATCAGAGATGTAGCAAGTACACAGTGCTTCAAGTGCGTCATTTTGAGTTTCGATGAGCAGTTGGCTTAGTGTCATTTTGTATTTTTGCTATGTTACGTTGACAGTACCTAATATTACAACAAGGCAATTCTGCTATACTTCATAATCGTCATATAATTATGCAAGCTTACGCATATACAGACTACTGTTACAATATACAATGTTGAATGTAGACACGAACTTTAGAAATATTGCTCATTTAAGCCGAAAAATAATCAGGAACAAGCCGAAAAATTATTAAATCTCGCAAATTTTTAGCCGAAAATTCTAGTTCGTTTGTTTTTTTGGCTAAGTAAATAGCAGTCGTAATTTCTCTTAAGCCAACCGACTGACTACCTTAAAATTTCGGCTTATGGGTCTTATAAGTGGGGAACTGTAATTTCCCCAGTTTCCGCTTTCCCTTGCTATTTAAAGAGTAGACAAATCAGTAAGCATTGTTCACGAGACACCTCTTGTCCTACAAACAGAGCACTACATTTTTAATTAGTCAATCTAAGATATGATATTTATGTCCCTACTACTCCCTATGGATTGGAATAGAATTAATACAAAAAAGACGTAGACTACACTATGATAATAACAAAAACGAAAGAAATTCCTAGGTGTAGACTACAATACACGGGATAGAAATAAAATAGGTAACACGGTTCAATTATCTAGGAAGCATTTTCACAAGCGATGGAATGAGTGAAAAGGACATTGAAACCAGAATAGGTATGGCAAAGACAGTCTTCACACAACTTATAAAGATCCTCACAAAAAACGTATTTCAGCCATAATTAACACGGCTAAGAATTCTTCAAAGCTACGTGTGGGCAGTTCTGATGTACGGATCAGAAACATGGACGTTGACAAAAACCAGAGATGTAGTACTTGGTACTTGTACTCGAGTTGTACTCGAGTACAAATTTTAGTACTTGTACTTGTACTTGTACTTGTACTTGGAGGCCAGGTACTTGCACTTGCACTTCATTCATCAGAAAAAGACTTGAATAGCCGGACAAGGCATTACGATTTAAGCTTCAAAGTGACTGTTACATAAACAATCCGAAGTTATCGCGAATAAATGACACACGATGAAATTTGTCTTCTTTTCTTCTTTCGTTCATCGTTTGTTATTGCTACCGAGACCTCTGGTAGAGAACGTTGACTCTGCCGGTACAACAATATTGTCAGGGGCGTCGTGACAGTGGCGGCTCCAGGATTTGACAAGTGGGGGGGGGTGCCGTTGGGTGGCAACTTATAAGCGTGAGGGGCCAACCATTTGTTGGTAGGTATGTAGTAGTAGGCTAAGTATAAGGTCCCAACTGGGAGGGGGGCAATAGGGGTCAGGTATTTAATAAAGGCACGAAACGCCGCACACCCATGTGGAGC
This sequence comes from Metaphire vulgaris, assembly GCA_018105865.1. Lineage (NCBI taxonomy): Eukaryota > Metazoa > Annelida > Clitellata > Crassiclitellata > Megascolecidae > Metaphire > Metaphire vulgaris. The sequence goes on from CM030843.1 coordinate 11,446,291, forward strand.
CGCCACTGCGTCGTGAGCCTTACTTGCGCCCTGAGGCACCTTTATCCAGTGCTGCCTCTCCGGCGCCCGGGGGCAAAACGTCTTGATGGCGCCCTCAACTTTCGAAAAATCCTGACAAGCAAAAAAAGGTTGTCAACTATTTTGCCCAGTTGCGTTACGTGGGGCGCGCGAACGGTGTCGTTTAACTAAGCGAAATAGATTATGGCCTTTTTTACTTGTTAGTATTTTTCGGAGGTTACTGAGGGTCAGTTTTTCAATATATATAAATATAGGCCTATGTCCAAGCGAGTAAACACTTCAAAAAATTTGGAGAGAATCGATTTTGGCGTCTCCCTCGGCGGCCGTGGGGGGCGGTGGCCTTCTGCCTTCTCGTCACTACGCCCCTGGATATCGTAATTCACTTCTTTAACCCCTTAACCGTGTATTTAACTGTAACTCAATGTAAAATGGACGGATATATCCGGGATCCCCAGTTAAGGGGTTAAGCGGAAAGGCCATGTGGGCATAACTTATATGGGAAAGGCCTGCTATTGATATTGATTGGTTTACCGTTGACCTTGATCAATAATTATTATTTTCTCTACCTGCATAAGTGCGCTGCTCTGCAGCCTCCGCTGCACCTACACTTTTGTCTAAATTTTGTCTGGCCACGATATTTTCGGCGGTTTTATCGTTACGACTTTTCCAGTTCGGCTTGACGTCTAGCCACAAAAGTTTATCGGTTTTACGGCTGCTACGACGAAATATCTGTGGCTCGACGGCTCGGAGGCTTGGCTTACCCCCACTGTCTATCTACCAAATGCCACTCTGTCAACTCGCAAGAAATATTGTTGTGGCAGAATAATAAAACTGCAAAGTTAGCATCGGTTCGATGCACTCTAATGATGATGATGATGATGATGATGATGATGATGATGATGATGATGATAATAATAATAATAATAATAATAATAATAATAATAATAATAATAATAATAATAATAATGAAATTTTATTTTAATGACGGAGAATCTGTAGTATAGACAGACTACAGTTTGTATAACGTAACAGCCTACCACTTCCATTCTTGTCCCTTTCTTTTATAGATCGTGACGAACGCTTCGAGCAGAAGTCCGCTTAAAGAAGCGGCGATGTACCAGCAAGTGACGTCATTTGTGACGACGGTCAGCAGCCAGATGACCAATATCCCGTGGAAGGCGAACGTCGCACGAACTAAGATGGCGCGGACGACTATGAACCATCCCATGACGCGTCAGATAACGTCACGTGACGAAAGCTCTCAGTAGGTTTTTCTTTTATAATTTCGCAGATCTTTGCCGAATGCTCGTTTTCGACTCTATGGTTTAGTTCTTTCGTTCGGTGGCAGGAACGATGCAACGAAACTATCACCAGAGAGAGAGAGATGAATCTCTGGGCGGTCACTAGAAACAAAGCGGCACTCATTTGAGATGCAGACGACGGTCACGGATGGCTTACCGTTGCCAGTCATCCGTGACTGGATGGCGTGCGGCTGTCCGACAGAACTTACTGGAAATGCGTCCATTGCACCATGCACACTCTCCGCCGGTGCAGTGACGGTTAAGAGTGCATCGACATGACGAGGCTGTCTAATGGCATTGCACCAGTCTCGTCACGGTCATTTTGTCAATGCATTTTGAATGCAGAATTTCGTTATGTAGTTTGTCGATGACTCATGCTGCTGATCCGGCACCGAATGCGATGCCATCAATATAGCCTGGAAGTTAATTTTTGTCACAGCTGTTGTCGAAAGGCGAAATATTCTCTTAGCCTTACACAGTATCACCCGATGACTGTTTTGAAAATTTTCGATTCAACACGTCCGTCACTGTATAAAGGTCGCAATCTTGCGCCTGTCTAACCACTCAGTTCAGTGGCAATCCTATTTTTCGGACTGATAGACCACTAGGGATCACATCCCATGTTGAAAATTTTCAACATAGATGCAAATCCCTTGGTTATAAAATCCAAAACAGAAAACACATAGGCCTAATATTAATAGAGGCCTAATAGTGGTAATATATAGTAGCGACTGAAATCCGGTCTATTTACTGAATCGGTCTCAATTCACACTGTTCATTATGCTGCTGATCTCGGTAGACTGGCCAACGATTTATTTTAAAAACCTTTGTCGAAAATTGGTCCTCCGTGCAGACAGTTTTAGCATCACTAAAGATGACGGCATTATCCCGTACACAAATATACATGTACAGTGTAATGCTTAAAACTTCCATTATAAGCAGCGTCACCTACCGAAGACTGTTTGGAAAATTATAAGCGACATGATAACACGAGCACTCGTTTCCATTTAGATAGGTCCCTACTCGAGTCCGAGCGCTGGGTTCCGGCGCTTATCTCCGGTCTAGGCAATCAGTGACGTAGGTGGTATAATCCATTAATCTGGAATAGGTTGCCATTACTTTCCCCAGACCCACGTTCTACCTCGCAGCTCAACGCTGCTCCTCATTTCGCCACCGCCCTCTAGCGAGCAAGGCTGAGTCGACCTTAGGGCTCCTGCGGGAATTGAACCCGCGACCTTCTGCTCCATCGTCCAGCGTTGTTACCACTCTTACATTTAGAGTCTACTTTATTTGAATTGAGGGTAAAGATAGACAACCGCCTTCATTCGCCCGACGCTATAAAAATCGAAGATGCTAACACATCAGTTAGGCCTATCATGGTGGCGTTGAACTCTCGAGTCGTCTCTGACCTCCATCTGTTGCATCTATTATTAGACCTATGCATGAACAGCAGCACAGAAAAGATTTGCATCCGAAGGATACGGGGGAATAGTCTCAGATGGATTCAAAAATTGGTTAAAGGGTAGAAGACAGAAGGTTGGCATAAGGGGAGGCCATTCGGAATGGGCAAGAGTTATTAGTGGAGTGCCTCAGGGTTAAGTGCTTGGGCCGTTGCTTTTTCTAATATATAAATGATATCGATGAAGGATTACTATCCAAAATTTCAAAGTTTGCCGATGATACAGAGATGTGCAGAAATATCGACTCTGATGATGATGTTAAAATTTTACAGGAGGATCTAAGCAGGCCCGCCGCAAGTGGGGGTGCAGGGGGTGCAGCTGCACCCCCTGGAAAATGTAGGTGGTGCAGTGCACCCCCTGGAAAGAAGATGGGTGCACCCCTCTGTACCCCCTTTCAGCTAAAATTCGTCAAAAAATTGCCAAAATTTGCTAAAATTGGTCCAAAATTGCCAACATTTGCAAAACACGTGCAAAAAATCGCCAAAAATTTGCTAAAATTAGCCAAAAATTGTTAAAATTGGCCATAAAATTGCCAAAATTTGCGAAAATTTGCAAACAATTATCTTGCCCCAAAGAAAAGTGTGAAATGATGCTACTGCTTTTATCTGGAGAAAATCTGCACCCCCTGATGAAAATTCGTTCCGGCGGGCCTGGATCTAAGGAAATTGTTCCAGTGGTCTGTGGACTGGCAGATGCTTTTCAATATTGATAAATGTTCTGTAGGCCTAATGCATGTTGGGAAATCTATTAATGGCAATGAATATGCTTTAGGGAGAAGGTCCTAACAACAACAGAAAAAAGAAAGAGACTTGGGAGTAATCACCCATAGAAAAAAATAATAGAAAAATTCTTTAAATATAATTATTAAAAATGAAATACATTTAGTACTCTGTTTTTATTAAAATTCAATGTTCGTGATTCAATAAAATTTATTTATTTATTTATTTTAAAAATAATAAAAATTGAATCAGTGGACCTGACGCAAGTGTGCCAGTTGCGCCATGGTTAATACGACCAGAGGCGTAGCGAGGGGGTCAGAGGCCATATGCCCCGGGGCGCCGAGGTGAGGGGGCGCCAAAAATCGGGGTTTTAGGGTTAGTTAAATAAACAAGAAGCAATTGCGACGACCTTTTTTTGCTAGTCAGGACCACAGGGAGAGGGGCGCCGTAGAGAGTTGAGGAGGCGCCGAGAGAACTCAGGCGATTACCTTTTTTGCTTATCAGCAGTTTGACGGACGTTGTTGTGCTGTCGAGGCGGGCGTCAACCAGTGGCGTAGCTAGGCAAAGTGCCGCCTGGGGCGAAAATAACAAATGCCGCCTTTTCGCGGCGAAAAATTTTCTAAATTTCCAAATTTCCTGAAAAAACCTTACCAATCAAGTCTTTAAAAAAGTCTGACAAGCAAAAAAACAACGTTATCGATTCTCTAAAAAGTAAAGGCAAAAACCTAATAATAATATAAAAAAAAATTAGGAAATCTCGAAAATGCCGCCCCAGGGCAAGTGCCGCCTGGGGCGCTTCGCCCCCTCTGCCCCCTCGCTACGCCACTGGCGTCAACAGTACACCTTGCCCCCGGGCGACGGATACCCTCGCTACGTCTCTGAATACGGCACTGGGCCTAATTCCCCTTTAAATAATATCATATGATTGGGAATACCAAAATCTTAAATGTGTATTATTAACCCCTTAACTGGGGATCCCGGATATATGCGTCCATTTTACATTGAGTTACAATTAAATACACGGTTAAGGGGTTAAGCAACCTAAAGCAGGATTTCGCAACCATTATGTAACTGCAGTCCATTTCAAAACGACTTAATCATACTGTAGCACAGTGTTGGAGCTGTGAAATTTGAGCTGGGGGGGGGGGTTGAGGACTGAAATTCAATTCATGACAGACAGTGTTTATTCTAGCCATCTTGACATTGGAAGAGGGAGTTTGAAATGTTTGGGAGGAGAAGGTTTGTCTGCCCAAAAACCTTGACGAGCAAAAAAAGTCATCCTAATATAATTTTTTTCTCGAATGTGGTGACGATCAAAAAAAGGTCATCACATCCTTCCTTTTCTTTCAAATACTCTTCTATATGGTCATGTCCTTCTCTTTTCCCCTCTCCAAAATAAAAACTCCCCCTCGTCACACTTTTTGGGGGGAATTTCCATCCCTCAATGCAACATATCGAAATGGTTTTTGGGAGATTTTCAAACTTGGGGGGGAATCCCCAAAAAGGCCTAGAATAAACACTGCATGACAGAAACTGCATGTACCATATATGCGATTTTTGGGAGGGTTGCAAAGTTAGCTGGGGGGTTCAACCCCCATGCAACTCCAGCCCTGCTGTAGCATGTAATATAAAAAAAAGCATGAGGCCATCTGGCGAACGTTAGTTGAAATATTCTTCTGAGTTTTGAATAAATATCAAAACAGAAGCTCTCTGATTCAATTCGAATGAAAATATTGCAGAATTTAGGCAGAATTTCTCATATTTTTGTCAAATAGGACAAAAGGAGGGAAATAGATATTGAAATTTCTTGAAAATTATCTCTTTTAAAATGTTGCCAGGAACATACCTTTGTTGCGCTTCTTAAAAATCCTACGAGTATGGCAAAATCGCTTAACCTTCGGTGTATAATCCATGTCAAATGTCCACATTGTAATTGGAGTTTCAGAGCAAAATGGTCAGATTACGCTTTCTTTGCGTTATTGCGAAATAAGATTAATTTTTTAAAGGACTAATGGGCCTCTAAAGTCGGTTGGGGCCGTTACGCAGACTAGGAACTTTCAATTTTCGGCTACCAAAGTATTGACTGGGACCAGATCGGAAGCGTCAAGTCTACACCCACATTCAATTTGATTTTAAATTTGCACATCTTATTTATCGCATTTGGAAACTTTTATTATTATTATTATTATTATTATTATTATTATTATTATTATTATTATTATTATACAGGACGAATTATTCGACGCCGTACGCACAGCTAAGGCTAAAGTCAAAGGCGTCTAACAACCAAAAGAAACTTTAAACAGGTGTGTCTTCATGTTCTTCAAAAACGCTCCTGGCGAAGTCTCCATGGTGACCATCCTTGGCAGGGTGTTCCACAGGATTGGGTTGCCTCTCCGAAAGGATCTGTCCCCGAGAGCAGGAGTCCTGGCCGGAGGGGGGACAAGCAGCGGATTGCGATTCCTCGACCGAAGCTGGGAACGGTATTGTACTGACGGAGCAGGTTGAATCAAGTCACGAAGATAGGTAGGACAGTGCGGATCGTAAAGTGTCCGAAACGTGAGCCAACACCGTTTCAACACAATCCGCTCCGGAATCTTCAGCCAATGGAGTTGATCTTTCAGTGGCTGTGAAACATGGGCATTCCATTTCAGACCGAATATTAGCCCCACAGCTGTGTTAGTCACAGATTGGAGGGAGTTCAGTCTCGTCGTAGGCAGACCCAATAAAACACTATTACAATAGTCAATGCGCGACAGGTCCAGTGCACGGACCAAACTGATGGTATCAGGTATAGGGAGATATCGGCGGATGGTTTTTAGCCTTCTCAGATGGAAGAATCCCAGCCTGGAGACATTGGCGATATGCCCCAAGAACGAGAGTCTCATCGATCAGTACTCCAAGAAGCCGCAACTCGGTTTTGGGGACTATTTCCACGCCGTCAGCCCAGACCGACTCACGTCGAATCAGCACAATTTTAAACATTAGGCATGAATTTTCGTATGTAGAAAATCTGGTTTTAAAAGTTTTTTACGAATTTCCAACCCGGTCAAAGAGCGTGAAGAGTTAGAATAATGTTTTGAATTGTTGTGAGGCAGAATTTCATGAATTGATCCGGCATGTTCCAACACTTTGGCTGAGTTTGTTAACCCTAAGCCCACCCCCCCCCCCCCCCCACCCCCGTAAGACCGGTATTGTCAGTTGCAGTGTATATCTTCAATGGTCTGTATTGCCTCAAATATTATTGACTCACTTGATCTATTGAAACGGAAATATTTAAATATTGAAATTGAAATATTGAAATAGAGAATTACTGAGATGCAATTTTAGGTATATTTTATACAAATTGAAAAAACAAGATATTGATAAAAGCAGCCGAGTCCAGTAAATAAATACAAAGTCGTGTAAGTCTTTTATTTCTTCGTTGTAAGCCGTAGGCCTACAGTATATATATATATATATATATATATATATATATATATATATATATATATATATATATATATATATATATATATATATATACATACATATACAGTATATATATGCACTGTTATACAGTATATATATACTGTATAAATATATAAAGACACAGTAGCAATTTTATTGCCTTATTTGCAATGTTGTATGTTATTTGAGGAGCCGAGAGATAGACTGACCTAAACAAACAAAATAAAATTTTCAGAAAATTAATGTAAAGTTTGGAATGAACTTGTATTGAATCACCAAGTTGCAATTTATTAGCTTTGACCAAATAAATGATAGAGGTTTTTCCTCTGGTCAATCTTATTACGTTTGCATTTTTGCCGCCTGCACGGGTGTCCGGGTTTTTTGGAGAGACATAGATATATGGCAACCCTGGTGAAAATGTTGAATTCGCAGAATCACTACTTTCGATCAACGCGTCGTTTCATCGACACACGACAAGACACTCGACGTCATCCGCCAGGATACGTTCGCTGTCTTGATTTCAAACAGAGCGCTGGCATTGTATTTGACCGGCGGGAGGCAGACAGTAGAGAAGAGCCAATAGAGACATATATAGGCATACCAGACATGGACATGGGTATATTTTTTAAAACCCAGCCCAACCCATCATGATTCAGGACCCAACCCATCCCACAAAAGCAATAACCAACCCAATCCACCATAAACAACGAAAAAATCATAACCCAGACCATATAGGTGGGAGGTGTACCCAACCCATGTCCTCGCGTGGGGTATACCGGACCGCATAGAACCGCGACCATTAGGTTAACCACACACACACCGCCATAATTGCACGATAGCATCAATACGCCTAGATCGATTTAAGATTTGCATTAAATATAAATTTATAACATTGGTTTCTTAACTGTACGGAGTTTTATTTGCGATAATGTAGGCCTAATTATTATTATTATTGTTGTTGTTGTTGTTGTTGTTGTTGTTGTTGTTGTGTATCTATTTTATCATATGAGAGGAATACGCAGAAAAATGAAATAATGTCGCAATTTCATACTCTGACAAGAAAATATTTAGACTGGCCATTTAAACTTATTACAGAAGAGTATTTTAATAGATATTCCGAAACTGGTTCCTGTCGCAAGACTCCAAGTGACAAACGCAGTCGGTCAATCAGAAACTCTAAGTCCCCCTAGCGACGTCAGATCCACGGCCGTGACAATGGATAATCTCCCCGGTCTGTCGCCGAAATAGGTCCGATCAGAGCGGCGCGTTCATGAAGCCTAGGTTCTTCCTCGACACCGACGCGTACAGTTTTACGATACTAGAGATCGGCGGTCACCCGTGCGCACGCAGTTATATAAATAGTCCATTCGTTTTTAGATACACTGGTAACTGCAGGTCAAAACAATGCAACTGTAAATATAGAAGATGGCGTCGTCGAAAGCTGTTCGGCTCTTAAGCTCGAAAGAGGAAAGATGGCTGCTGCCTAAATCGATTCGATTTCATATCACACTTCAACCATCAGTTTTGAAGTGTAGGCCTATAAATGGGTCACGCGAAAAGTCAATGGGAGAATGAATCTGATAATCCTAGGCACCAAACCACCGTATATGGATACTCATGACTAGTGCTCTGAGGTCGTATTTTAGGTATGTGAACGGTTATATTTTAATCCGATATTTTTTAAATTTTTTTATTTTAAAAATTTTTAGGGGATAAAAAGTCTCAGCGTCGTTTAATTCATTTGTTACGCCTTCACGGCCTGCTTTCATTGTTGAGTCATACGATCAAACGCTCGTGATAATCTGCGTTCCTGCCTCAGACAGTCAAAAGGAAAATATCAGCAACTTTTATGACTCAGCAAATGCATCAACGACATTGGACATAATGCTTTTGCTGCATCATGATTATTTCAATGTGTTGATATTTAGAGTTCTGATTTTTTCTATCTCTCATTCTAGGCATATATATATATATATATATATATATATATATATATATATATATATATATATATATATATATATATATATATATTTATACAATGTATGATAAACTTGTAAAAGTTTTTACAATAATTATCTCAAGTATAATCGATTGAGTGCGTGGTATCTCAAAACGTGCATTCTTACGCGGACCTCGAGTCGTAGGGCGACGTGATCACGTGTGACGACTTTGCCGCCATCGCTTGAACCTTCCTTTCTTCCATCGATCACGATCATCCCCCCATCCGTGATCATCCCCCCTCCGTGACCTTCGCTGACTCGTACCTCGTACCAGTTCCGCTGCCATCTGTCCCCGCTCTTTCCGTCTAATATGTACTCTTCATACGCTTTTGTCATTTTCTCCGAACAATTCCATTTATTGCACTTCTTCCACGCATACTTTCTCCCTTTTTCCATTAATTTCACCCACTTGCCTTCCATCCCAGCGTCCCACTTCTATTCCTCCGACTGGTTTCCTCTTCCTCCTCCTCTTCCTCCTCCTCGACCCCCTCCCCCGCCGCCGCCGATGACGACGACGACTTCTTTCTCGTTCTTATTCGTTTCGGAGTCTTTAGCGATGACGACGACGACGACGCCGAATGTTGTTGCCAGCGGCCCCCGCAGTGACTCCTCGCCCCTCCCCACCCCTCGTTCGATTGCGTGAGAACGGCGGTGCTGCCTGATGCCCCGCCGCCGCCGCCGCCGCCGCCCCCCGCCGCCCCGACGCAACCGCCGCCACGCAACGTGCCAACCACGGCGGCGGCGCCCGGCCCTTCTTCCTTCGATCGCCGCCGCCGTCGTCGTCGTCGTTGCGTCTCGGGTCTTCTCCCTCGATCATGCATCGGCGCTACGTCGTTTTGTGGCACCGGTCCGAAATGGCCGTTAGCGGCGGCGGCAGGCCGCTGGGGGAGCGGCGACGATAAAAATAAAACTGTCGTTTTGACGCTCTCGAATCTCGATGCTCGTTATTTCGGCCAATTGTTTTGATGTACAGAGCGGGAAAACCGGACCGGGAAGTAGTTTCTAGTTTTACAGTGGCAGCACTGCAGTAGTTCTTCGCCGATTTCGAAATATAGGGCCTATAGCCTACACGTTCCGTATCGATGAGGTGGGTTTTGTCTTCTGCGTGACTTTCTCTATCGGTCTGATGACGATGTATTTGGCGACGCAGCTGATTTTCTCTTTCGTCGTCGTCCGATGTTTCTCTTTCGCGTCCCAGCATCCCACCGGAAGTTACGTCGTCGGCGCCGCTGTTTCCGCTTCCGGCGGCGGGGGAGCGGTGGCGGCGGGGGCGGGCGTCGAATGTCCTCGCGCCTGTTTCTGCAACACACTCGGTAAAATCGTTTACTGCTCGCGGCGCGGTCTCGCCTTCATTCCGACCGGAATTCCGGCGGACAGCGTCCAGCTGAATCTCAACGGAAACCAGTTCCAGTCGCCGGTCATCCAGCGCTCCAACTTCTCCGGTCTGTCTCTGCTCGAGCACCTGTACATGAGCGAATGCGGAATCGAACGATTCGACGACGACGCCTTTCTCGATCTCGCAAATCTCAAGTGGCTCGATCTCAGCAATAACCGACTGAAGGCGTTGAAGGAAAATACGTTTCTCGGTCTCCGTCTCCAGCATCTCTTTCTCAACGGAAATCGCAACATCCAACTTCTTACCGGTTCTTTTTCTGGACTGGTGACGACCGGACTGTACCTGCACGACTGTTCGCTGACCCACCTCAGTCCCGACGTCCTCTATCCGCTGAACGATTCCGTTCGCTACCTGTGGCTGAACGGAAACGAGCTCGACCGACTCGATCCCGGTTTCTCGGGTCTGTTCTCCGCTCTGCTTCACATCAGACTCGGGTCGAACCCGCTCCAGTGCGACTGCGACGCCCTCTGGCTGAAGGAACTGTTCGACGCCAAGGTCGACATCTTCAAGGGCGCCCCGCCGCCGTCCTGCACGACCCCGAGCCGTCTCAGAGGTCGCCTCTTCAACGAATCCGCCCTTCACGACTTCCGCTGTCGACCGCCGATGTTCACGCACATCGAGGCCATCTTCAACGCCACCGCAGTCCGACTCCGATGCGCCGCCGTCGGCGACCCGGCGCCCACTCTCTACTGGGTCCAACCGTCCGGCAGGGCCACGAAATACGATCGCCCCGTCGACGCCGACGCCCGCGACAACGACGGAGTCCTCGAGATAGACACGAGGACGACGACGACGACGGGGCCAGTCGGGGCAGCCGCCGCCGCCGCCGCCGACAGAGACCAGCAGCGTCGTCTCGGGATGTTCATCTGCATAGCCACGAACGTCGCCGGCAACGTCAGCCTTACGATCAACGTCGCCGGATCGAACAGCCAGGCCATCGGCGGCGGCGGCGGCGGCGGCGGCGGCGTCAAATCGCCGACGCTACACGCCAGAAACACCGTCTCCTGGAAGCACCCGTCACGCACGAACCCCAGAGACGGGGGTCTCCAACCGACGATCGACGGTGGACGCATAAACAGTCCGTCGCCGGCAGTCACTTCGCCGTCTCAGCCGCACGCGTTATCGACTACGATAAGACTGCGCGGCGTCCCCACTGGGTTTCAGAGGTTGAGGGCGGGTTCCACCGGAAGACCGTCACCCGCCGCTCCGGTGGTGACGGCCATCACCGCCGAGGCCGTCCCGCGGTTAGACGAACGCTTTCCGACGGCCGAGGAGACGGTAGCCGTACGACGGATGCAGGCGACGACCTACTGGACGGACAGAACGTTCACGCTGACGGAGCTGGTGGGCGCGATCGTCGGAACGCACTTCGGGACGATGGCCGCCTACGCGCTGGTCGTCGGCGCCTGCTACTTCCGTCGCTGTCGCCGACGTCAGCGGCAGATCCGACGGATCTACCAGCGCCGCTCGGCCGCCAACAGTCACGACCATCACCTTCACGAGAGCCTCAAGAAGGTGTCGTCGTCTCAGCAGCTGTCGTCGTCGTCGCCGTGCGACGGTCGCCGCCGGAGGAGGAGGTCGTCTTCCTGAACGGAGCGGGACATCGACGCCTGGTGGACGTCGACGGGCGACGCTACGGTCACACGCCGCCCGCCGCCGCCGCCGCCGCCGCCGTCGCAAGGTCGCGCTTTTGTTCTCCGTCGACGACGACGACGACGACGACGACGCCTCATCAGATTAGACGATGAAAACGGACGAATCAAACGAACAGACCACCAACGACGACGCTTACCGCGACGCCGGCTAGATCAAAGACCCCGCAAACAAAGCAATCGTTTCTACTCTATAAGAACACCGAACGAACGCAAAATAGAGCTTTTATAGAACGAATCCTCGGACTGAGAGACCCGGGGAGACTATTTGGATAAAATAGCGTTTCACGATGGATTGCTAACACCGGTAAAAAAATCTTAACGTATATAGAATATCCAGAAATGGTATAAATTATTTCATAGCAGATTATTATATGGATCTTTATAAGACAGATATATATATATATATATATATATATATATATATATATATATATATATATAGAGAGAGAGAGAGAGAGAGAGAGAGAGAGAGAGAGAGAGAGAGCGAGAGAGAGCAAATGTTTTGCCTCTAGCAGAAAAATTAATAATTTCTCTTTTGCAAGTCACCAGCATCGATGCTGAAGCGAAAATATTGCATGAGAAATGAATTGTAGATTACATCTGGTGCTCTGGGATTCGGTCGTCTTACAATATTATGTGAATGACTTTGATGTACTTTCATCGAAAGATCCAACAACAGTCTGACTTCGGCCCCTCTGCGCAGCAGCTGCAGCTGCTGCTGCGGTTACGTAACGCAAAACGCATAAAGTACAGTAATTGAATCCGAATCTTCAGATCATGACGTGCATAAGTGGACAGGCTTCATGATGCCTGAAACAACAATGTCGGCCTGGGTAAACAGAGGCCGCGTTATTAGAATTCCCAGAACATACAGAAAAGGTCAGCCAATGCGACGCTGGCGAGAGAACCTATCCCGTTATATTGAACGCGGTTCATTTTTTTCTATGGGGTGCTATAGGTCTCTCTCTATATATATATATTTTATAATATATATATATATATATATATATATATATATATATACGGACAATACTAGAATCCGTATTGTCGAAATACGGACTGCTTCAAGACGTTATTGAGCACCGGTCTAAATTCTCTGGCTCTTCGGGTTCTGAGTATAGGCTTACAGAAACAGAGGATCGGTCAGACAAAATGTACATAAAACAAATGATCATCGAAAAAGACCTTGAAGCAGAACGCCTTCTTGAACAAATAAAGCCTTTACGAGGCACTGGGGGAAAATTTATCGCAGGTTATAATATTGTGGACTATCTTCTCGCAAACTTATCTCTAGCGCACGAATAGTAAGTAGGCCAGTAAGCCGCCTACAGTCGTTTGGAAATGAAACTGCAATGAAGTAAATGCGTAGACGTCCTCTCCCGAGCGTCCAAATAACGCTTATGCTTCAAACAATATGCTGAAATATGCGTGTATGCGTTAACGTTATAATAATTACGTAGATTTAATTGCTACGACATTTGGTTGTTATCAAAGTGGATCATAATATTATTATGGAGCTTCTGTGGCGGTTTCACGTTGGGGATGATTGGGGATGCAACCTCACGGAGCTTTTTGCTTGCCATCAGCGTTTAACGATGGGTATCTCTGTATACAAAATAGAGCTGATGACCGTTTTTGACTTGTCAGCCTTTTCCAGGAAATTTTATGTACATTTGTCTGGCAAAACACTGTTAATGACCTTTTTTGCTTGTCAACCTTTTCAGGGATTTCATTTCACCCCTTCCAACTTCCTATAGATTCATTGCATCCCCCAACTTTCTAAAAATTCCTTGTAACCTCCCCCTCCCAACCAATAATTCTTGGAACCGCCACTGTGGAGCTTCATTTAGAGTTGCGTTGAAGATATTTGAATCTGTAACCTGATTGATTGACAAGGCCTGATTTTTGTATGTTTCACTCGAGTTATTGAATGCAATCTTATATACAATATAGACAGCTGTATTCAAACGATTACCAATTCAGATATGTTGGAGGAGGGTTGATTGAAAGCGATGGCAGTCAGCAAGAAGATATCACATCAAGAATATCAAAAGGGCTCCAAACAATGGGAAAGATGGAAAAACTATGGAAAAAGCAACTTAACAATTGAAACCAAATTGAAAATATACAACACAATAGTATAGTACCTCAAATACTATATGGATCCGAGACATGGGCGATTAAAAAGGCGGAATGAAAATAGGCTAATAGTCGCAGAAATGTCCTGTTTGAGACAAAAACTGGGGGTGAGCAAATTGCAGAAGATAAGAAATGAAGATATCAGACAATGGATTGGGCTAAAAGATAATATTGTAGAAAAGATAAGAAGAAAAAGATTAACATAGTTTGGACATGTGTGCAGAATGGAAAACAACCGATGGTCATAAAAAGCTCTACTTAGTACACACAAAGATACAGGGAAAGAGAAGGAAAGGAAGACCGAATAAACGATGAATTAACAACATCAAAGAAGGCCTCAAACTGAAACAAATCAACATCACAGAAGCTGAAAGACAGCCAAAGAACGAAAACATTGAAAACCTTTCTTATCTAGCTATTGCCACAATTATTAGCTGGTAGAGAACCGAGATGATGATGATGATGATGATGATGATGATGATGATGATGATGATGACGATGATGATGATGATGACATCATCATCATCATCATCATCATCGTTATCAACAACAACAACAACAACAACTGATGCTCGTTGAATTAAAAGTAGTGGCGCTATAGAAATTCCTTAATTCAATGCGACAATGAGTTGTGCTTATTCCATTAGCTGTTTATCAGTGAAAAATCTTTTAAAACCGAATTGTCAGAAATCATTTTCGAAACGATTAAGACACGTCGACAATTGGATTGTTTGAGTTAACCGTTCTTTCAGCTTCAGGCTAGAAATGTGTGGATGACAATTTGCAGATGACGTTCAGAGGCTTTCAGCTTTTGTCAGACGGCCTCGGCGCAATAATAAGTCCGCACTCGTCGGCCGGCAATCCATTGAAAGATTTCTGAGATGTGTGCAAATCTTCCAGTTTCAACATACTCTCATACAATGCAATCTCTCGAGAGAGCTCGGCAAGGTTCGTCGTCACTATTGATGTTGTACGCTGTTGAGTAGTTTTGGGTGTAATTGGATTTTCGTAACAATGTCCAAAACTCGTTCAGTTTAAATCATTTCGGTTCGCCGGAGGGCAACGAATACCAGTTTCCGATCAACCGCTTATACAGAACGCTACTTAGACCCTGTATAGACATACTGCAAAGTCATGTGACATACGATAGTTATACAGGAGTATATTCAGTATTTGAATCAACAAAAAGCAGCCTCACTCTTTCATTATTCAGAATACCTAGAACCAGATATATGTCTGAATTATTGCTAAAAGAACTTTTTCTGTTGCTGTTCCAAAAATCTTGAATTCTCTTTCTCTATCGAATCCTCCAATTTGCGGTTCATTTTCAAATTTAGGTTGAAAATACCTCTTATGTTGACTGTTTCTCCAAAGTCTGTTTAACATTATGACCATTTCGACTGATATCGTTGGCATCGACACAATCTTCAAAGAATTAATTTGGCGCATATGTAGCAAGCTTTCGGGCAGCGCTATAAAAATTTAGTGCTTACTTACTTACTTAATAACACGTAGGCTCTAACAGACCCCGGAATGCTCTTCGAAAATAATGCTATAGGCTAACGTAGTTTGGAAGAGGCTGCTACTGCGTCAAACCAGTCTTCTA
>CM030843.1:11467037-11472037 GCA_018105865.1 Metaphire vulgaris
ACTGGACTGGAAGCCAATGGAGTTCGCGAAGCGCTGGGTGACGTGGTCTCGAGGTTTCAGGTCCAGCACCAGACGTGCAGCAGCATTTTGTACGCGCTGCAGGTTGGCCAGTGTAGACTTTGGGAGGCCGGCAAGAACAGAATTACAATAGTCTAGCCTGGACAGAAGAAACGCAGAAACCAGTTGCGAGGCGACTTATTTGCCAGCGATTCGACAAATCTGGCGGATACGTCGTATGTGATAGAAGCAGCTCTTGGCTAACTGTCCAACATGTTGCTTCATGGTCAATTCATTGTCAAACAGTACTCCGAGATCTCTGACGACGGAAGAAGGGCGGACGATGGTGCCCTGAAGTGCCAGACTACAATCGGTGTTGGACAGCTTAAGCATGTTAGCATGTGAGCCAAACCATGCAAGCTCAGTCTTTGAAGCATTAAGTTGCAATCGTCGTGAGGAACACCATCCTTGGACCTCTGTGATGCAATTTTGGAAACGACCAAGAGCAAGACCAACGTCTTTATGTCCACATTGTCGTAGATCTGTTTATCATCAGCAAAAATATGATGGCGAAGATCATGACGTTGAAAAATGAGGCAAAGTCTTCTGTGTATGTGATGAAGGCAATCGGTCCCAAAGACGAGCCCTGGGGCACAGAGCACTCGAGAAAAGCTGGCGAGGAATCATTGAGGTGGCGAAATATCTGCTCGCGTCCAGTGAGGTAAGAACGAAACCAGCCAAGGGGAACTTCGCTGACTCCGAAACGTTCCTCCAGGACACGGAGCAGTATGTCATGATCCACCGTGTCGAAAGCCGAACTGAGGTCAAGCAGTACAAGTGCAGTGACCTTGCCATCATCTATGGCACGCACGAGGTCGTTGTGGACTTTAATTACCGCTGTTTCTGTTGAATGAAATCGACGATACGCAGATTGATGAACTGGTAAAAGGTGATTGCGCTCAGAAAACTCAGCAAATCGAGCAACGACTGTTCGCTCCACAAGCTTCGACACAAAGCTCAAGTTGGAAATTGGTCGAAAAGATTTCAGATCTCCTGGATCCAACGTTGGCTTCTTCAGGCGGAGAAGGACGATAGCCGATTTGCAGGCATCTGCACAGGTCCCAGTGTCCAAAGAAGTGTTGCACATCAGACTAAGCAGAGGAGCGATGACATCAGCAACCTCACGAGACGATGAGACCGATCTCGTCAGGGGGCGATCTCGTCAGGGGGCGAACCCATGACCTGCGAACGAGATGAATAATGAAAATAGGCATATTCCCTTTCCGTATTCCGGTGTTTATTGATGAAATGCATAGAAAGAATTTCATTCTGCATAATAATAATAATAATAATAATAATAATAATAATAATAATAATAATAATAATAATAATAATAATAATAATAATATGTTATTCCCTCTTTTCTCCGTCGCGATCGAAATCGTCAAATGCAAATCAGATCTGGAAGCGAATCCGAAAAATGGGACGTTTGCCTTCTGATCGTCGGGTGCCATCCACTGCGGTCGTGGCATCTCCTCCTACCACTTCTTTTCCTCCTCTTCCTCCTCCTCCTCTTCCTCCTCATCCTCCTCCTCCTCGTTACGCTGAGTCCAGCAGTGGCTTATCTCGCGATCAAAGTGCCGACCAGCCTGTGGGCAGACGGTCGAAACGCCGGATGAAAGTGAAGACGGAACAAGTTCAGAAATCAAATGGAAGGTTTAGATATATACGAACGCCGGGTATAAAAACCGTCGCCGTCTTCTGTTTATTTCCAAACAAATCAACGCAGAGTTAACTCACTTCGCGCGCTCACTCTTTACTACGACGTCGAAGCTTCTCGTTTCCAGTCGGTGTGACTGTCATATCTTTCAGCTTGATGGATTGCCTACTACTGTACTTACTTCCTGTACGAACGAAATTGTTTGTAAATAAAATGCTCGGCGGTTTGGGACGTTCGCATCGTTTGCAGTCATGGCTGTCTCGCCCTCTGCCGCCGTCGTCGTCGTTGGCGTCTGAATCGGTGACGTTTGCCCTTGAGCTGGCGTGATTCCGTGATAAAATCTCAATTATCGTCCGAGAATTTGAAGTCTATTTTCTCCTCTCATCGGAAACGGGAATTCAGTATTCGAAGCGTTTGATTGTCAATGCGCCGCTCATAGAGCTCTCTCTCCCCCTCTCTCTCTGTCTCTGTCTTTGTCTGTCTCTGTCTGTCTCTGTCTGTCTGTGTCTGTCTGTCTGTTTGTCTGTTTGTCTGTCTGTCTCTCTCTCCCTCCCTCTCTCTGTCTCTGTCTGTCTCTGTCTCTGTCTGTCTGTCTCTGTCTCTGTCTCTGTCTCTGTCTGTCTGTCTGTCTGTCTGTCTGTCTGTCTGTCTGTCTGTCTGTCTCTCTCTCTCTCTCTCTATCTCTCTCTCTCTCTTGCATTTACTACATCGCCCAGAGCAAATCTCGTGGGACTGCGTCTCATGCGGTCCCGTTTCGAAAAGATGAATGCGTTTACACTTCTGCTAATGCATTCGGCAATCGCACGCATTTATGTGCGAAGCAAGCGACTGCACCGCGGCGCGCTCTCCGCGCAGTGAATGAAGTGCTGATCTATCAATTTCCTGCCATCCAGGCAGACTCTCATTCATCACAGTGCATTGGGGGAGGGGAGAAGACCGTGTCGCGTGGCTTTACCCGTGCTTATCGCGCCTTCCATGCGTAGATTGCTGTCCTTGAGACTTATGAGCGGGTTTCAATTAAGCCCCCCAACGAAATTAACAACCCTGTACATTTGCGCTAAATAAAAACTCGAATTTACGATTTAGGCATTTGTTTGAAGCTTATGCGCTCGTGCGGTTATAAATAAATGAATAAATAAATAATGTGTATGTATAATCTTGAAAACTTGGAACAAATTTATAAATAATTCGCTGACGCAAGAACGTGCTTGGAATTTCACACAATTTTCACTCTTTGCCATCGTAGACGGCGAGCAGTCGTGCTACAGGCGTGTCGTTGCCGAAGTTCAGTTATCACGTGAGAAATATATTTCGTATACAAACTCACGCGAAATTTCAAGTTGTCTTGTTGGTTATTCAGGTTCTGAAATTCTTGTTATAGATATCGACCTGACTTACAAACATACAGCTTACACGAGCGCTTAAGCTTCAAACAAACGCCTAAGTCGTAAATTCGATCTTTTATTTAGCGCAAAATGTACATAGGGGCCTACATACAGCTATTTCTGACTAAGCCGCAGGATATATAGCTACTGCTTCTTTAACGCAGAAATCATTTTCCTCCAAAATTCAGGATTCTTTAACACACAAGAAATTGCCTTGTTGACGGTTTTGGCCTTCAGTCTGTTGTGATATGTTGTATTTCGATTACTTTCTTAGTTATCTTGTATCTAGATTTAGAGTCTTTGGCTGGACTATGTCTCTTCCGTTTTGGTTGTTGCTGATTAAATTCTGTTTGCGAGAATAAAATCTTTAAAATCAACCAAATTTCTCTTAATAATAATAATAATAATATAGCATCGCGCTCAGAACCTCTAACAAGTCGAATGTGATTGATGTTGGGGGCGAGAAGCTGGTTATCGTGTCTTTCCATGTTTAAATTTCCGACGAATTATTATCCGAAACCAGCATTTTCACGACATGCCCTATGCGTGCCACTTTGAACTGAAATTATGCGCATTTGTCTCGGCGCTGTTGTCCAGCGTCTTCTGACTTTTCTTATTGTGTCCGCGTGATCTTTTTAAGTCCACGGGAATTAGTCACGACACAGAGCGTTTTCAGAGGAGAAGAATCGAGGGAAAAGGATCAATTCGTTCGTTCTGAAATTAACGAATCCCATGAAGACACCGAAGACACGTTTTTACCAGGTTGTCAGGGTGCGATTTGTGACCTGGAGCAGTAGGGAGGGAATGTGTCGAGCTTGGAGGGGATGTAGTTGTTGGAAACTGTAGCAGTGGGGGATGTAGTGGTGGGGGATGTAGCAGTAGGGGGATGCAGTTGGGCAGTGGGGAAGATTCCCTTCCCCCGCAAATCGCACCCTGGCCACTGTATGTAAGAGTTAGAAATGTTCAAGATTCTGTCCGAATCTTAACACCTTCAGCCAGCTATAATCCCATCGTTAGCATTATCTACATTTTAAAGGTTAATATTAGAGTCAGTTCTTTGTCTCTGCGATCTCTTTTTTTAATCAAAAGAAAGGATAGTAGCTATAGTGATTAGGGTTGGTACTGGTTAAATTTCTTGTTCGATTAATGGGAAACTTTTAAAATCGATTATTCGATTAATTTCAATTAATAATTACATATAGCTTTTAGCTGATCTGAAACTCTGCATACGTCTACTCTGTCGTCTGCAGTTAGCTTAAAAGCAAAATGAAAATGCTTGCTCAACTCTTCCCCTAAATGCTTAACTGTAACATTGCTTTCATTACTCGCCATTGTTGTCTGAACGAAAATAGAAATCCAGTAGGCTAAGTAATATTCAAGTAAATAAGTAATCAAAATACTTTTTTAAATAGACCCTCTTTATGTGCAAAGTAAATGCCTGATCACGGGCTGCTGTGGGGTTCTATTTAGTTCACTCTAAATTTAATCGATTAAAAATTTTAAACTAATCGATTAATCGTTAATATCCGCAGCCCCACTATAACGATACACTGTTATGATTTCTGCCTCTGAATAAATGACTGAGTGAGGTCAGGAAATGATGACAACAACGACAATGGTAATGACGACGGCGAAAATGTCGATGAGATGATGATGATGAAGTTGTAGATCAAGATGATGTTGATGAAGAAGATGATGATGATAATGCTGATGATGATGATGATGACGATGATGATGACGATGATGATGATGATGGTGACGATGATGATGGTGACGATGAAGAGGAAGAAGAAGAAGAAGAAGATGATGATGATGATGATGATGATGATGAGATACTTCTTCCCTCTGTTTCTCTCTCTCTCTCTCTCTCTCTCTCTCTCTCTCTCGGCTTCAGATCT
>CM030843.1:11477037-11759537 GCA_018105865.1 Metaphire vulgaris
CTGGGGATGCATCGCCCCCACCGGCTCACCAAAGATGCGTCTTCAATGGAAGATGATCGTCTAAACGGATTAGCCTTGATGCACTGTATATCCACAAAGACATGGACATATCCATAGACAATGTCATCGACAAATCCTCTTCCAGCAATAGAAACTCGATTTTGCACTATGACTTTGTAGAACCAGACTAAAGTGGCCTTTATACATTGTCAATTCTGAGCATTATATTTTATAAATCAAATCTACAGATTTCTTCTAAACCGTTTACATATAATATAATTCCTTTGACAATTGGCGTGATCTTCCTAGAAATTTATTCTATCCGCCCACCAACTTCCTAGAAATTCATTGAACCCCCAAGAGTAGGGTGCCCGCCAAACCAATGTAAAAATTTGAAGTTGAGAAATGTTAATGTGGTACCCCCTCAACTTGTTACCCCTTATAAGAGCAGCAACAGTGCAAAATTTCAGCTCTTTATGACAACATTTACTGGTTGCTCAACATGTTGAAAGTTTAGTTTAAAATGCCATTTAGCGAATTTTCTAAAACTTGCTTGTTGTGAAACTTTTATTGCTCAATGCCCAATGTCATTGGCATCTGCTACTTATCTATTTGAATATTTTTAAAAATATATGAATATTCTATGATTACCAATTTTGTTTTTTGCAGACAACATTAAGAATATTTATAATTATTAACTGTCAAATTAGCACTGTCACCGGTTAATACTTATAAGCATTAAACTGTAACAAGCGTGCTTTGTTATACACAATTAATTAATTAGCAAATTATCATGTCTTTATTACCAACAACCAGTGTGTACAGTACTGTTTTATGTCACTTATGGTTAATAATATGGGTAATAGTACAAATTTCAGGTTATGTATGAATTGTGTGGTGCAGCTATTATAGCACGCATATTCTTGGCAAAATATTGTTGTAATATTAGATGAAATTATGGAACGAATTATTGCATTTTATATCAGCATGTAATCTGCTTAAAGTAATTAGAATAGCTTGACTACAGTTTCGTGAACAGATGGCAAATGCTGGCAAATTTTGATCCATCCTTAACTTCAGTAGTACACTGGGATGGCAAGATGTTGCCAGATACTGTAGGCTGTGAACAAATTGATAGGCTGCCAATCTTGGTATCAAGTTTTCAAGTGGAGCAGGTACTTAGTTTTCCAAACCCACTTATATGTACCAGAGCAATGCAGTTGTACAACAATGATTACAGAATGGGCATTCAAAGTCACGTGAAAGACATATGCTTCGACAGCTTTGAATACTGGCATACGAAGTGGAGTTTGTCATGATAGAGACCATGCTTTACTAGAACCTTTTGCATCTGGTATGCCAACTTCATGTGCATGAAGTAGTAGTTGGTGTTTTTAGAGACTGTTGTGACCGATCATCTCTGGTCCAGATATTGGCTTATTCATTTATTTATGGTACCAAGATCTATGTACCGAGTCCACTGGATGGTCAAGCTGCTGAACTGTGCAAAAGTGCGGATGTTTATAGAACAGCTCAAACACGTGAAGAAACTGCAGTGAAGAAGATGAGCCTTTTTGGATGCCTGTTGTATGCAAAAACCTGGACATTATGTCCAAGACCAACAGCTGTTCCTGCCAATGACCGGAACTTTTGTTAAGATAGCAAAATACTATGTGGCTTTGAACAAGGGCATTTCCTATGCTGCAGATCAGCATACATATATGGTACCTGAGTGAGGAAGTAATAGCCTTTGCATTTTTTGACGACATTGCAGACAGCCGCATTAAAACGAAAGATGAGCAATTAGTATAGACAGAAACACCTAAAGGAATTCAGTTCAAGCCCAGTACAATTTCTGAAAAGGAGCTCAGCGGCTTTGTCATAAACAATACTAAGTCTTTCTTTAATGCTCTGAATGCTGATTTCCTCACACACCCACAGATCAAGACAGCTAGTAAAACCGTGATGAATTTCAGGTAACCAAAAAATATCTCAACAGTTTGGCAGTTGTAAATGACAGGACAGAGTGAGCTTTCAAACTGATACAGGACTTTCACAACTATACAGTATTGCGACAAATAAAGAACAGAAAAGTATCTTATATCAAAACACAGACCAAAGTATCCAGAAGCAAGAAAGTCGCTGTTTGTCGGTGCCAATGTTGATGTTCCTCAGACCGCACTATAGAGACCTGAGACGCACTAGGCTTAATAGAATGGCAATTGATAATTTTCTTGGAGGCAATTGAACCTTCTAGTTCTTGAGAATATTTACAACAACTTAATTGTTAACCTGGTGCTTCACAGTATTAAAAGTATGCATTTAACTGTCGAAGAACTTATATGGAATTTCCACGTGTAAAAATTTTCATCTATTTAGAAATCTGACAACTTTAGAGCAGTTGAGCAACCATTAAATTTGATTTTAAAAATCTGGAAAAATTACAGAGAACTTACTTCACAGCACATAACAAAATGGGAGGGTACCACAGTAGAAATTAAGAACTTCAGTTTTGACGGGCACCCTACCCAAGAGTTCACCAAGAGTTCCTGGAACCGCCACTGGGCAAGAATATTTGATTCCGATTCAAACGAATCTCTGATCTTAGATCCCAAAATAGTTGTTTCTTCTTCCTGATTGCTATCAGTTCAACCTGAGTTCCATCAGTGTCATGTCTCTTATCAGTGGCGTAGCGACGGGGCAACTGCCCACCCCACTCCACCCCTTTGCCTTCAATCCAACCCCACCACAGCACCCCCACCCTTCACCGCCCCCGGGTGCCGGGAAGAGGCTCCACAATTGCTAACAACATAAAAACATAGATAGCTTTAGCGCCTTGCCTTTATGACGGATATAATTAATTACTCTCTGAAACTTGGCAAAATAGCTGACAACCTTTGTGCAGTTAGGGGCGCCATTGGTACATCTTGCCCCCGGGCGCCAGACAACCTCGCTATGCCGCTGATTCTCTGACTGTTTGATACGACTACTGAACTATTACAACCGGATATGATGAAACAGCGTCAGATGGGTTTCAAGTCTAGAAACTCTTAGTCCGAAACGCGTTATCTCTGTCTGCATACTATCCATTTCAGCGTGTTCTTTTTCTTTTTCTTCTCCTTCTTTCTCTTCTTCTTCTTCTTCTTCTTCTTCTTCTTCTTCTTCTTCTTCTGAGATTTCCTTACTTCTTTGCGTCGAGTTCTATGCGTTGATTTGTTTCGGAAAAATATTTTTTGCGAGAATCAACATCGTATAGAGACTATAGACAGTGATTGAAACCGCCTGAAATTAAACCTCCGCCCCGATAGACACCTCGTATAGGAAGAGAGGCGGTCGCCATTCGTCTTATCTTTCGACACTTCATCTTCGTTCTTTCAGACTTTTCGTCTCGCTTTTCTTGCATTCGCCGCTGTCCTTCGCTTTTGTTTCCCAGTTTAATCCATTTATTGTCCTACGGAGAACTACAACTTTCGCCGCACTTAAGCTGGAAAGCGCCATTTCATTAAGCTTTTAATTTACAGTATATACTGTACAATATATATATATATATATATATATATATATATATATATATATATATATATATACCTCTCATAGTATGAAATTTCAAGAATGTAAGCTCTTGTGTAGTAATAGACCGAACATTGACTCTCTGTTTTTTTCCTGATCAAGAACAAGGAGCAAGTGCTGTGCTGGTGTAGAAAGTTAATATCGAAGTGAAAGCGTGGATCAGATTTCAGCCGCTTATAACAGACAGACGACCTCACAACCGACGGAGAAGAGCAAAACCAAATCCCGCGACGGTCGATGATCGCAGAATGCCATTGCTGTCCCCCGTTCCGTTGCGTCTATTGATGTTTCACAGGAGTGCCATGTCCGAAAAAAGACGTTCAATGCGCCGGTTGAACCAGACGAAACGGGATGTGACGTTCACATCACAGAGCCCTGAAGTTGAACAAATAGCACAAATCCTTCGATAAGCTGCTTCAAGCGCGACAGATAAGAATGGTTTCGAACAGTTAGGCGAGAGAGGAGAGACAGAGACAGAGAGACAGAGAGAGACAGAGAGAGACAGAGAGAGAGTAAGAGCGAGAGAGAGGAGAGAGAGACAGACAGAGACAGAGAGACAGAGACATACAGAAAGAGAAAGAGAGACAGACAGACAGAGACAGAGAAAGAAAGACAGAGAGGTCGATGTGTCTTAATTAGAGGCAGATTTGATTCTGACGTCTGTCGTAAATGCTGTGTATCTGATGCATGTCTGACTATCGCAACCAGAAGAACGCTTTTCAAAGGACCAAAGAGTTTCATCAGCAGCTCTTCTCCTTGAGTCCCATCGTCAACTATTTATTCTTCGTCAATTTTGGCCAATTTTCTCGCTTTTTGTAACGTAGTTGTAAAACGTAAAGCCCTTCCCGAGCTCTCAAGGTTAACTTCAAGGATCATAGGACGGCGCTGATCTCCGTTTCCAAGATCCTCAGCCAGGCGACTGGTGCAAGTTCAGTTCAGTTCAGTTCATAGGCGCTATTTTAACAAATGCGCCGCCGGCTGCTAAAGAAATAAGTTTTCAATCGTGTTAGAAAAACTGCACGCGAGGTCGGAACATCTCTCGAGTTCGATGGAAGCGTGTTCCTGGTCGCTGGTCTCAGCGCCTTGAACGATCGATCGCCAATCTTGCTTTTAGTTCTTGGAGTAATTAATGTTCGTGTGTCATCGGATCGCAATCCCGACGGTCTAAGTTGCAGTTCTTATTTGTTTGCAGTATTTCGCTAAATATTCCGGGGATTCACCTCTGAGGCATTTGTCCACAAGGGAGATGATTTTAATTAAGCTTATTCGAGCTCTAACTGGTAACCAGTGTAGCTGATGAAGTATCGGTGCGATGGGCTCCCTCCGTTTCGTCCCGAAGATAAGCCTGGCTGCAGAATTTTTAATCATTTGTAGACGTCTGATTCGTTCTACGGTTACATGTGTAAGAAGACTGTTGCAATAGTCTAATCCTGAGCTAACGAATGCATGTACCATCTTTACTGCTTGTCGACGCTAGAATACCAGAACACAGCAAATTTGGCGCATTGCGCAAACCATTTCAACATTTACTCCGTGTCGGAGGAAACATGGCTGCTCGAGAACTTACGGCGAGAAGGAAATCTCCGACCTCCTCATTATTGAACCCGGGTCGACGACAGCATATACAAAAATACACGCAGCTCCTGAGGTCTGTACGCTGACAACTGTTTGCAGCTGACGCCGTTCATAGAAGCTTTTGGTTACCACACTACTAATATGTTGAGTCATGTTTAAGTTTCATCCACTAGAAATTCCCGACTGCGTACTAATTTGGATCTGATGAATTTGTTGTTTCCAATCTTTATTTTGTCAAGTGCCAGTTTGTCCAATTTTGACTGCCTTCCAACGCAAATCATTTCTTTGTTTAGCAGGATTTAATTTGAGTCTATTCATGTTTAGTCACGTTCCAATATCTTTTGCGCAATCCTCCATTTCTTTTACCTCCTCTGTTTTATCATGTGAATCATAACTATAATAGAGCTGGATATCATATCCGCATACAAGTGAAATTTAAGCCCATAAGTTACGTGAAACTGGTCCAGTGTGTCTCATGCAGCGCGCCTGTTTACTCCGCGGATTAATCCGCTACTCAGTTGACATCGCCATCAGGCGAAAAAAGGCTGAGTCGACATCAGGCTCCTGCGGGTCTGTCTCGAACCCGCGATCTTCTGCTCCATCGTCTAACGTTGTTACCACTCAGCTAACTTCACGCAATGTAAATTCGCGAAAATTCCTCTAGAGCTGCAACTGTTTCGATCTTCATCCTCGATCTCTTTCTCTCGCCTATTGTGCTCCTGAAACTAACCAGTTGTTGGACGTAGTTTGATAACTGTGCGCGACTGCGTTAGAGGCACCTAGCTGTAGTTATGAAAGCCCTCCTTGGTAGACAAACACTATTGACTTTACTGCTTGTCGACGCTAGAATACCAGAACACAGCAAATTTGGCGCATTGCGCAAACCATTTCAACATTTACTCCGTGTCGGAGGAAACATGGCTGCTCGAGAACTTACGGCGAGAAGGAAATCTCCGACCTCCTCATTATTGAACCCGGGTCGACGACAGCATATACAAAAATACACGCACGCACACACAAACACGCTCCCATATATATATATATATATATATATATATATATATATATATATGCGTCTGGATAGTTTAGAGGTTTGTTATCTTCGCGTGCCTATGACCGTCATCTCTATTTGTCATTGTCATCATCACAACTGCCGCCATCTTGCATTTTGGTGTATCTCTGTATAACATAAAAATAGATTTTTTTCAAAATTGCCTCTAACTTAGTCTGTATGTTAAACTGCATGAGTTTCTCAGATACGACGCAGAAGCAGTGGCGTAGCCAGGATTTTTCGACGAGGGTGTTATGGTTCCCATGATTCCCAACTTTGGAAAATTCTGACGACCAAAAAAGATTATATCATCATATCATCATTCCGTGATTTTATTAACAGCAGCATGGAAAAATCCTGAGAAGCAAAAAAGATCGTCGGCTATTATTAGCTATTTTTATGCCTCCAATATTTTAAATAACTAATATATAGGTATATGAGTGCATACACTATATAGTGATCTCAATAAACAAATTTTGGTCGCCAAAGGGAGTTTTAACTCCCAAACTCCCCTCTTCCATACACTGCGAACAGCGAATGGGGTATAACCCCAAACACCCCTTGGCTACGCCACTGCGCAGAAGTAATAGTAAGTAGTCTCATGGTCAATCTTAGTATGGCAATTTCAAGTACACGAGAAGCGGAGGAGGGGAGAAAGGCCGGCGTGCCTCGTCCCGGTCAACCACTATTCTTCATCGGCCAGAAGCATCTCTAAAAAGGCGATATAAAGTCAAGAATCGCTAAAGAGAACAAGGGTCGCCGATCGTGGCACGCACGCACGCACAGCCAACGCCGTGTACAAAGAAGAAGAAGAAGAAGAAGAGGAGGAGGAGGAGGAGGAGAGAGAGGAGAGGGGATGGGGAGGGACGAGAGACGAGAGATTCGTGGGTTTTGCGATGGAGTGAGGAAGGGAGTGAGGGAGTGAGGGAGGAAGCGAACTGATCGATAGACGATCGATCGTTTGACCTCTGTGCGCTGCTCAGAGACCACAATGGACGTAATGAGACTGCCGCCGCCGCCGCCGCCGCCGCCGACAACGGGACGTACTGGACGATAATACAAGGCAGCGCCGCTGCTGGCCACTTCGCCACCGTCGCCGCCACCGTCGTCGTCGTATAGACCAGCGTTCGGTCACTCCAGCACCTCTCGGGTTCATTTCTATTCAACTAGAGAGGGCGTCCTCCTCCTCCTCCTCCTCCTTTTCCTCCTCCTCCTCCTCCTCCTCCTCCTCCTCCTCCTAGAGCTCCACGACTGTTTATCGTTTTACGCGGCGGTCGGCGTATAGACGCAAAATCAAGCGGAGTTGTTCGTAGAGAGAGAGAGAGAGAGAGAGAGAGAGAGAGAGAGAGAGAGAGAGAGAGAGAGCGGAAAGAAAACGATTATGGCTGCAAATAAATAATGACGAACGAAGACTTTTTGTCGTGGGTTTCAGTATAGGATCGAGTTTCTGACCCAGCAACACTATTTATCACCATAAGACAGAGTGCCCTGTGGTCGTCACTTGGTGTCCAGATGTGTATCTGTTGCATTAAACGAATGGGTTTGATTAGTTAAAGAATCAATGGGCCTATAGTATTTAATAGTATGAATTTTTTCCAATCCAGAGAACATTCTTTTCCATGAAGTGTTTTGACGTTCATTTTTGTTTTTCTAAATCGATAGATAGGCCTAGTTATGAAATTTATCCGAAAAATGCTAAGACCAAATTATTAATGTTTGAAACGTATGCGAAACCCGGACAGCTTGAAGATAACAAAATACTGTCTGTTAATAAAACTGAAACCAAGATCCTGAACATTACTCGTGTATGCAAAATATAGAGACAGCTAAAGATTTGGTTAATCGATTCTTCAGTCCTATAGAAAGGGAAAGCAGAGATGTCCAATTGTACATGGGTTGGGTTAACCCATGGGTTGGGTTGAGTTGGGTTGGATTGGGTTGGGTCAGACTTTTTCATATTAATGGTGGGTTGGGTTGGGTCAGAAAACTTAAGAAACTGTAATGTATTACAGTGGATTGGGTCAAGTAAACCTATTATCGGCACGGGTAGGGTTGGGTTGGAGATTTGATGGGTTGGGTTGGATTGGGTTCTAAAAAATGGACCCATGGACATCTCTGAGGGAAAGATAATTATAAATGAACAGTGGCGGTTCCAAGAATTCTTGGTGGGGGATGCAATGAATTTATAGGAAGTTGGTGGGTGATGAAATGAAATCCCGGAAAAGGTTGACAAGCAAAAAAGGTCACTAACAGTGTTTTAGTTAGTTAGTCTAGTTTATAAGTCAATTTCTATAGCGCTGAAAACATAAAAAGCCAAAGTCAGGAGCACTTTACAATTCGTACGAATTCTGATAAAAGTGCGTTTTGAGTTTCCTTGCAAATAATTTCGGGTTCAACTCTCTTGTAGCATGACTAGGTTTTGCCCGACAAAATTTACAGGAAAAGACTGACAAGCAAGAAAACGGTCATCAGCTCTGTTTTGTATACAGATAATACAGATACCCAGCGTGAAACGCTGTCAAGCAAAAAAAGATCGATGGGGGATGCGTCCCCAGTCATTCCAACGTGGAACCACCACTGTAGAAGAAGCATCTTTTGTGAAAAGCGACGTCATAGCAGTAAGCTCGAAAATTCACCTCATGGTCAAATACCGTTCTGAAGTTTAAACTCGGAAATGGCAGATAATAATAATAATAATAAAATCGCAGCGAGAGACGTTGGAAGCACTCTAGTTGTGAGGTTTCAAAGCTCCGAGACGCTTTCAACTGAAATGTCTGAATTGGCATTTAAGAATGCTAATCAACAACTTACCTATATTATAGTCATTATCATTATTATTATTTCCTGACTAGCTATTGCCACTAATGAATTGGCAGAGAGCAATTATGATGATTATGACCATTATTATTTATCATTTATTATTTATTATTTATTAGTATTATCAATTATCATTATTATTATCGTCATTATTATCGTTATTATTATTGTAGTTATTGCTGTTATTATTATTGGTATCAATATTGTACTACAATTACCATAACTATTATTGTTATTATTATTATTATTAGTAGTAGTAGTAGTAGTAGTAGTAGTAGTAGTAGTAGTAGTAGTAGTAGTAGTAGTAGTAGTAGTAGTAGTAGTAGCAGCAGCAGCAGTTGTTGCTGCTGTAGTAGTAGTAGTTGTAGTAGTAGTAGCAGTAATAAAAATAATAATAGTATTAGTAGTAGAAGTACTAAGTAGTAGTGGTAGTAGTAGTAGGCCTAGTAGTAGTAGTAGTAGTTGTTGTTGTTGTTGTAGTAGTTGTTGTAGTAGTAGTAGCAGTAATAATAATATTAATAGTATTAGTATTAGTAGTAGAAGTAGTAGTAGTAGTAGTAGTAGTTGTTGTTGTTGTTGTTGTTGTTGTTGTAGAATTATTTCATTTTATCGGGTTAAACGTAAAGCAGTTTTGAGATTTCGTAGCCATTCGCTGGAGAATCGGCAAAATAAAGTTATTTAGCATTTGCCGCTGATTTACTCCGCAAATAAATAGCAGAAATTCGTTTTAAAATCCTTATTGAGTAATTAGTAAACGTAGGCATCCATAAGGCGTTCCGTATTCTTCGATTGGATTAATATTGTCCTATACCTTTAATTAATTGATCAGCCGATCTACAAGAGAACGTAAATAGGGTTGTCAACTTGTCATCAGAGAGGTTGTTGAAGAACGATATTTATTCTATAACGAGACCTAATTGCTGCAAAATGTACCCATCACAGATGATCAACTGCCCTGACACTACAAATCATAGTCGCCAGTGAGGCGTAGAGAGAGAGAGAGAGAGAGAGAGAGAGAGAGAGAGAGAGAGAGACAGAGAGACAGAGAGACAGACAGAGACAGAGACAGAGACAGACAGACAGAGACAGAGAGAGACAGACAGAGACAGAGACAGACAGAGAGACAAAGAGCGATAGAAGAGAGAGAGAGACAGAGACAGAGAGCCAGAGAGACAAAGAAAGAGAGGAGAGTGACATAGAGAGACAGACAGACAGAGACAAACAGAGACAGACAGAGACAGTGAGACAGACAGAGACAGAGAGAGAAGAGAGAGACAGAGAGAAGAGAGAGAGACAGTTAGTCTCAGCGACAGTTAGACAGTGGTGGAGACCGGATGACATCAGAGCAGCCATTTCGTTCTCAGTCGACAGGACTAAATTACGGTCGACGTTGAGTCGCCTTTCAGCATAATTGACGCAAATAAACCATCGGCAAAATGGTCGCCTATAATGATGCAAAGCGTTTAGCAATGGAGGAAGGCCGATCGAAATTACAGCCATCTTGGCACAGCGTGACATTTCTATATGACCTGGTTCCAACCGACCGTGTTATTATATTAGAGTCGTTTCTAATCAAAGCAGCATTATAATAGAACGATCTCCAACCCAACCGTCTATAATAATTCGTCATTTTGTGCAGTCGTCAACACTGTCTGCCATGCAATCATTAGTACACAGCATAATGGTTCAAGCAATTGGCATCCAATGAGGGTTTCCCTTTAGTTGACTGGATTTAGCGAGCGGTCTCCTTATGATGAGCATGAAAGTGGGCCTAAACCTGATAATTGTCAAGTAGTATGCACAGCTAGCATTTCCGCGGAAATTTACAAAGAACTGGAAAATAGTACAGTTCAAATATAGTAGATCTATCAAAATTTCGAAATATT
This sequence comes from Metaphire vulgaris, assembly GCA_018105865.1. NCBI lineage: Eukaryota > Metazoa > Annelida > Clitellata > Crassiclitellata > Megascolecidae > Metaphire > Metaphire vulgaris. Next base: position 11,487,937 of record CM030843.1, read on the forward strand.
TGATTGAATAGTTTTGGTAATAAAGACTTTTAGGAATTCGATTTTAAACTGAACGCAATCTATTAGATTAAACGAAACATTCTAAAATCCGATAAAAAAGCTTCATTAAACGCAGGAAGGAAAATAAATATTTCGCCTGAAGGCGAGATACTGTGGGAGGATAGTACTCTATCGCGCAGGCTACAGCCTCAGTAAGTGTCTCAAATTCGTTACACAACTAGCCTATAGCACAACGTTTACGTTTCAGTGAAAATGAGAATTCGAGGACGCTCGCACCAAAATGTTCCATCGTTTTAATTTTTAAAAAAATAAGCCGACTGTCTGGCGCTTTGAGCTTTCACTTGTCATAACGTTGCTTTAATTCATAATAGATATACATATATAAGATCTTGTTCCCCAGTTATTTCTGAGTAAAATGATTAAAACATTTTGAAGATCGGTTCACATTTGCCAAAGTTACGAACAAATATACAGTGACATGTTTTTAGTAGCTCACGATATATATACAGTATATATATAAAGATATATAATATAATTAATCGATATACACACACACACACACACACACACATATATATATATATATATATATATATATATATATATAAAAGACAACTGTAGCGAATTTACAAATAACCGAGGGGGATAATTCTGAGAGAGAGACTTCGCTTGAAATAATATGGGCCCCTACCCGTTTCTGGCGTAGCTAACTTGTGAAAACACAAACATTAAACTTATTATTTAATGAGACAGAATTCGTTCTTATACTTAATAAATGAAGAAGTTCTTATCATAACTGAACAATGTCATTCACAACAATGTTTTTACACAGTTACCCTATGGAACATCTCACTGCATTAACTTTAATAACGCTCCGACAATATGAGTCCCAATAAACAATAGTCAGTAGGCCTAAATAGAACGACTCTTACATAAACGTTCTCAGCACCGTCGTGCATAGATACGAACTTTACTTAACTTGTAAACACTCAAACAATATGAGTTCTAACAGACAATATAACGACTCTTAATTATATGACCTCCGCTTCGTCTTCCATCGATACGAGTTTCACTCTATAACAGTTCACAATTTAAACATGCAATAAATATCCGCAAATAATATCCGTGACAACTATACGCAAATAAATTTGCGGCCACTACAGCACTCAACTGGATCTGTGAACCTAGTGGTTTGCTAGTGTTCAACTGCCAAAGCTGGGCACTATAAGTGACAGCCCTCAACTGGATCTGTGAACCTAGTGGTTTGCTAGAGTTCAACTGCCAAAGCTGAGGCCACGAAGCTGTTTGGCTTCCCAACACAATCTACCGCCGTTCTAGGTTATAGAGGTTTTTAGCCTCTATTCTAGAGGGCAACGAAGCTGTTTGGCTTCCGAACACAATCTACCGCCGTTCTAGGTTATAGAGGTTTTTAGGCCTCTATTCTAGAGGGCAACGAAGCTGTTTGGCTTCCGAACACAATCTACCGCCGTTCTAGGTTATAGAGGTTTTTAGGCCTCTATTCTAGAGGGCAACGAAGCTGTTTGGCTTCCGAACACAATCTACCGCCGTTCTAGGTTACAGAGGTTTTTAGGCCTCTGTTCTAGAGGGCAACGAAGCTGTTTGGCTTCCGAACACAATCTACCGCCGTTCTAGGTTACAGAGGTTTTTAGGCCTCTGTTCTAGAGGGCAACGAAGCTGTTTGGCTTCCGAACACAATCAACCGCCGTTCTAGGTTACAGAGGTTTTTAGGCCTCTGTTCTAGAGGGCAACGAAGCTGTTTGGCTTCCGAACACAATCTACCGCCGTTCTAGGTTACAGAGGTTTTTAGGCCTCTGTTCTAGAGGGCAACGAAGCTGTTTGGCTTCCGAACACAATCTACCGCCGTTCTAGGTTACAGAGGTTTTTAGGCCTCTGTTCTAGAGGGCAACGAAGCTGTTTGGCTTCCGAACACAATCAACCGCCGTTCTAGGTTACAGAGGTTTTTAGGTCTCTGTTCTAGAGGGCAACGAAGCTGTTTGGCTTCCGAACACAATCTACCGCCGTTCTAGGTTACAGAGGTTTTTAGGCCTCTGTTCTAGAGGGCAACGAAGCTGTTTGGCTTCCCAACACAATCAACAGACCGCCCTTGTTGGGGCAGGAGTTCGTTCAGAACCGATTAACACGCAGAGCGCTCGCTCTTTTATAGAAAATATCTGGAGAGGTAGAGGTAGGTGAACCTCCAACCAATCAGAGTCATTGTTCTTCACAAAGTACGGTTTCGCAACCAATCACAACCGAGTTATCAAGTCCCATAGACAACATGTTAAACTTTAACAAGTTCTAACAAACGAATTATATCACAACTGCTTATACAAATTATATCATTCGAATCACGAGAAAATTATCTTTGAGCTAAGCTAAACATGACTTCTGTAGCACTTATAATCATTAAGTTATGCGCGAACAAAGATTCTCCTATCTCGCAATGTTAAGCGGGCAGACGGAGACTTCCGACAAAACTCTCTTAAACTTAATTAACAATCGTGCTAAAATTCTGCTTTTATGATACGATTCCCATAAAATATCTGGAGAATTCATTTATAAGAATGGAATTCATGAAATATTAAGTTAGAAGGATAAATGGAGCATTTTAAAAACCCACAATGTTAAAATATAGGCTCAGACGGACGCTTCCGACTAAACGCTCTCTAACTCTTAAAATAATCAACATTCAATAAATTCATATAACAACAAAGTTAGCTTAAATAATTAGGAATCGATTCATACGATTGAAAATTGCTATAAATGAACTTAGATGCCAGAATGGAGAAGTTTGAAACGGCAATCGTGCGCTTAATTATGTAGTGCATTTTCTGGTAGCTATGCGTTTTGGCCCGGTAGATTCCGGTAACCAATAATGACAAATGTAAAATCAAAAATTCTCCACAATGCCCCCAACTTAGTACTTTGAATGCCCTCATTCAAAACTATACAGTAAAATCGAAGAAACTATTAAAACAACTTAGTTCTGAAACTCTTCAAAGCCTAAACTTCGGAAAAACTTTGCGTAGGTAACTACCAACGCGCCTTCATCTTTTTCTTATGGGAGGTTTCTGACGACTGGAAAAGACTTTAGCCTCAGTCGCATGTCGGATTTTCGATCGTCGGAATTCGTTTCAGTCAATTCAGGTTCTACGAATGCTTCACTGGGGATGCTTCTTTTAACGCCTTTATGAGCGATTTGCTCTTTACACCGGAAGTAGCACCTGGTTTCTTTCCTTTTGTGGCCTCTTTGCTGTTCGCCGTGCTCTTGGGTATCGTGCCTAATTTCGGTACATCGAATTCTGAGTTTCGTGGAGCTCTTAGCAACTGTTCTGGATTGCTCGCTTCAGTCATCATTCTTTCATCATTCATTTCATCATTCATTCTTCAGTCATCATTATGTGAACTTTTAAACGGCTTTCATCCTCTTCAGTGGATCCAAAGATTGGACACAGTTTCATCCTCGAAGGATCCATAGTCGGTAATGACAACAACACACAGAGTTTAATGGCCAACATATAGTGACTACTTAATTTAACAATCGCGATAACGTTGGGGACGAACGATATCATTCCGGGACCGCAACTTCGGAAGTATCGTAACGACTTCTTCTTCTTTCCTCCATCGTTCCGGCTCGCTTCGTGGTGACGAATCACCCATCTTCGCTTTAAAGTCGATTTCACCCGGTACGTTCGCTTCTCGCGCGCTTGCTTCTTCCGTTTCTGCTACTGACGAAGGTTGATACAAAATTAATTTATCAACATGTACCACAAACGAACGACCTCTCGGAAGCTTTTGCACTCTATAGTTCACTGGACCCGTTTGCTCGATCACTTCAAAGGGACCTTGATAATATTTTTCCCATTTGGGATAATGGAAGCGTCGTTTCTTAGGGACGAACACCCATACTTTATCTCCCTTTCGGAAAACTTTTTCTCGAATCCGAAAGTCGTACCCTCTGCAACGTCGTTCAGCAGCGACTTTTAAGTTTTTGCGAACAGTTTCGTACGCGTATTGTAACGTTTCTCGCAGCTCTTTCGCGTAGTCTGACTGATCAATATACTGAGGATTTTGACTGGAACCATAAACAATGTCTATGGGCATTACATTCTCTCTACCGAAAATCAGGAAGTTGGGGGAGAATCCAGTGGTTTCATGCACTGAAGCCCGGAATGCGGCAGCGACTATGGGCAAGACTTCATGCCAATTCCGATGATTGTCTTCGACCATCTTGCCGATCATTTGATTCATGGTACGATGAAAGCGTTCAATAAGACCATTGGTGCGAGGTTCGTAGCTAGTTGTCCTTATTTTTTCAATATTCAGAACTTTACACATTTCTCGAAATAATTCGGATTCGAATGCTGGACCACGATCTGATAATAATCGCATCGGCGTCCCGTATACTGCACAGATCTTCTCCACGATCACTTTCGCTAACGTGGCAGCTTCTTGATTGCGAATAGGCACTGCTTCGACGAATTTAGTGAAGTAATCCATCATTGTAAATATGTATATATGACCCTTGCTAGACTTGGGATGTGGTCCAGTTACGTCTACCGATAGGATTTCCCAAGGTGCTCCGCACGGAATAGGAATCAGCTTGCCCTGTTTGGGAGGTCGACCTTGTCGATATCGATTACAATCGGGACAAGATCTACAGAACAGGAAAGTATCCTTTGACCATCCAGGCCAATAAGCTCTACGTCGAACCTGCATACGCGTGCGGCGTACCCCATATGTCCTCCTGTCATACCACTGTGACACATTTTTTTAGGAAGTCATTACGTAGATGCTTGGGCATCAATAATTGCCGAACTTCGTCTTTTCGTTCTCTATATAACACACTGTCGACGATAATTATTTGATCCCTCATGTGCCAAATCTTTTGACAACTTCGCTTTCTGTTAGTATCTCTGCTAACTCAGGGACGCCAACAGTTTTCCAGAGAAAAATATTGTTTGTAACAGCGAATCTTTCCTCTGTTCCTCTTCCATGGACCAGTCTGCAGGGCTCCAATGAGTAATTGTCTTCGTGTTTGTGGCATCTCTTTTCACAGCAGCTACTTCTGACCTTATGACGGGTTCCGTGCGTCTAGACAAAGCATCAGCGTTGGCGTGCGATTTCCCCGGCCTGTGTACTATCTGAAATTGAAATTCGGCCAGTCTTTCTTGCCAACGAGCTTGCTGACCTATCGGATCCGGAGTTCTTTGTAGCCACTGCAGTGCGGCATGATCGGTCCTTAAGGTAAATTTACGACCTAACAGGTAAGTTTTGAAATGTTTGAGGAAATAGACAACTGCTAACAATTCTCTACGCGTAGTACAATAGTTTCGTTCGGCTCGGGATAACAGTCGACTCCCATATACTAACACCACTTCTATTCCCTTTTGTCGTTGAGACAATACTGCTCCTATGGCGAATTCGGAAGCGTCTGTATCCACAATAAATTCGTCATCGTCGTTCGGTAAACCTAGAATTGGAGCAGATATCAACGCTTGTTTTAACGTATCTATTGACTGTTGCCTGGCTGCATTCCACTCGAACTTTACTCCCTTCCGCGTTAATTCACTCAGGGGATCGGTAATGGCGGCGTAACTAGGGACGAACCTTCGGTAATACGAGCACAGACCTAAGAATGATCTTAACTCTTTTAAATTACTAGGGTTCGGCCAGTTTTGTACTTTCTCTACCTTCGCAGGGTCAACAGTAATGCCGTCTCCGGATATTACGTGTCCTAAAAATTCTACTTTTTTACTCATTAACCGGCATTTCGAAACCTTCAGTTTGAGATGAGCTTGTCGTAGACGTGTGAAGACTTCCTTCAAACGCTGGATATGTTGTTCAAGAGATTGAGAGAAAACGATCACGTCGTCCAAGTATACTAAACATGTTCGGAAATTCAGGCCGGACAATATCAAGTCCATGGTTCTTTGGAAAGTGGCTGTAGCCCCACACAGACCCATCGGCATGCGTTTCCACCGGAAGGATCCTTTACGTGTCACAAATGTCGTTTTATCTGCATCTTCAGGATTCATCGCAATTTGATGGTATCCACTGGTCAAGTCCAAAGTACTGAACCAGCGTGCACCTTCTAGAGAGTCTAGGCATTCGTTAATCTTTGGCAAGGGATATGCGTCTCCTCGAGTTACTGCATTCAAAGACCGGTAATCTAAGCAAAATCTAAGCGTCCCGTCCTTCTTTTTCACTAGCACTATATTGGACGCCCATTCGCTTTGTGCCGGCTCTATCAACTCGTCTTTGACCATCTGTTCCACGGTTTCGTCTATGAACTCGCGATACACTCGAGGCTGGGAACGTAACGGCTGTCGTACCGGTCGAGCATTCCCGGTATCTATTCGGTGTTGAGCTACTTCGCAGCGCCCCAAATCGGTTTTATGTTGCGAGAATACGTCTGGAAAATCTTGTAACATTTCTCTTAATTGGGTTCTGGCTTCTGACGGTACTTCGGGATCGACGCTTGCCAATAAGACGTCTATCGAGTCGCTTTCGACAGATTTGGCCTTTATTTCTTCAGTCTTAGTTTCTTCAATTAGATCTACCGCGCACAAAACACCAACCATTTCTTGATCATTAATCTTTACGGATTTCGCGTTCGTGTTTATTAACCGGATAAGCGTTTCTTCTTTCTGTCCGTCTATCAACATCCTGGCAGTGTGCACACCAGGGCACAGTTCTCTGTGTTCTAACATCCAAATAGTTTCAGGAGGGATTTCTCCTTCTCCAATGATTTTTGATGGAATGTCGATTTGCGAAGCTGGAGGAATTTCCACCTCGTTGGATACGTGAATACGTCGGCACCATCCGGTTCCGTTCTTCCTCACAACTGGCAGTTGACAACGACCGACAAATAATTTTCCTTTTGCAAAGCTCAATCCGCACCGATTAACTGTGAAGAATTCCATTCCTAGCATCATTTCTTTCACCTGGTCTGATACTACGAACGTAACGTTTCTTCTGCAATTTTTATTGAAATGTACATTGATGGAGATTTCTCCTTGTACTCTTATTTCGCTACCGTTAGCGGCGAACAATTTGCGGGAAGTCTTGCTTAAAGGTTGATCAATTACTATTGATGCGGGTATCAAATTTATTTCTGACCCCGTGTCCAAAAGACCAAAGCAATCGTTCCCATTGATTCGACATCTGACATACAACGACTGCGAACTTTGGATTTCAGCGGATCTTACGGTGGTGTTGTAATTTACTGACGAGTTTCTTTCTTCTTGTTTCCGAGGAGCTCTACAGTGTTTGCTTAAATGTCCCAGTCGTTGACAATTATAACAACGTACGGTACGCGGTCGACCATCAGCACCATTCCTTCCTACTGAGCCCCCAACTTGCTGCTGAGCCGTCACGGTAGGCGACTTCGTTCTTTGTTCGAATTTAGGATTTGCTTCGTACGGAAGAGGTTTGATAGGATTTCGTTGTGCTAATAATAACATTTCTTCTATATGTTTCATCCTTTGATCGTAGTCTTGCTGTTTGGCGTTCATGCATTCTTGGATCCGCCTCTGCTCAAGCATCCATTGTTCCTGGCCTCGACGTTGAACGTTAAAAAAATCTTTCATCTGAGCTGACATCTCTGCTAATTCGTCTTCTTGCTTGGTTGCTCTCACCTGCCGCCGAGAATCGCGTCTATGTCCTTCGGCTGATTCATTATCTTTAAGAGTCTTCTTATAAGTTTCTAACCGTACTGCCGTACAGAATGCCGCGTCTAAGGAACCAGGTTCCCTTTCTCTTACTTTGAGGGAAAGTTCGTTGTCGGCCATTGAGTCCAAAAAAGCGTCTATGGCGATGGCCTCGGTGATCTCGCTGGCTGGAGCGGGATACGCTAACGTCACTAATCTACGGATATCATGAAGGAGATCCGCCAAACTTTCTCTCTCCTTCTGCCGACGACATTTCAGTTGAGTTCTAAATGTCTCAGCTTGCGACTCCAATCCGTATCTTTGTCGTAACCGGAAGATCAGATTGTCATAGGTGATATCTGCGCTGGAACCGTAGTCCCATAATAATTGAGTTGCTGATTTATCTAAGGAGCACTGGAGGAAATCAGCCTTCTCTGTTTGTGTCCATAAATTGTGCTTGGCGCAGACTTCGAACTGCCGCAGGAAAGACTCCAATGATCCGGTTCCGTCGAACCGACCTGGCTTCATGAAGTGCTTCTTACGTAAACGCGACGGAGATTCTTTTCTACGAAGTCCCATCTCGCCTTCGCTCGAGTCGTTCCTCTGCGAGATGGCGTCCAAATGTTGTTCGCGTCGGCTGAGTCGAGATCTCACAATCACGGACGTTCGATCTGGTATCACCGGATCCGCGACGGACAACGAATCCGCCAGCTCTTCCTCTTCGTCCATATCCAATATGTTATAGGCCGTCGAAGAACTTCCGGGCCGCTCCATGTTCATCCACGTACGATTTTAATTTGCAGTGTCACACGTGTTCAATGATATACACGAATTTTATCACATACACACACTTAATTTCCACAACAATTGTTTCTCATAAATTACATCAGCAACAGTTAGATATTAGCAATGCTCAAGAGTGTTCAACAACAATGCGTTCAGTGTACATAATATCATTACTCGTATTTTGCGTTTTCACAAGTTTTGGGACCCCACTTCTGGTACCAATTTGTAGCGAATTTACAAATAACCGAGGGGGATAATTCTGAGAGAGAGACTTCGCTTGAAATAATATGGGCCCCTACCCGTTTCTGGCGTAGCTAACTTGTGAAAACACAAACATTAAACTTATTATTTAATGAGACAGAATTCGTTCTTATACTTAATAAATGAAGAAGTTCTTATCATAACTGAACAATGTCATTCACAACAATGTTTTTACACAGTTACCCTATGGAACATCTCACTGCATTAACTTTAATAACGCTCCGACAATATGAGTCCCAATAAACAATAGTCAGTAGGCCTAAATAGAACGACTCTTACATAAACGTTCTCAGCACCGTCGTGCATAGATACGAACTTTACTTAACTTGTAAACACTCAAACAATATGAGTTCTAACAGACAATATAACGACTCTTAATTATATGACCTCCGCTTCGTCTTCCATCGATACGAGTTTCACTCTATAACAGTTCACAATTTAAACATGCAATAAATATCCGCAAATAATATCCGTGACAACTATACGCAAATAAATTTGCGGCCACTACAACACTCAACTGGATCTGTGAACCTAGTGGTTTGCTAGTGTTCAACTGCCAAAGCTGGGCACTATAAGTGACAGCCCTCAACTGGATCTGTGAACCTAGTGGTTTGCTAGAGTTCAACTGCCAAAGCTGAGGCCACGAAGCTGTTTGGCTTCCGAACACAATCTACCGCCGTTCTAGGTTATAGAGGTTTTTAGGCCTCTATTCTAGAGGGCAACAAGCTGTTTGGCTTCCGAACACAATCTACCGCCGTTCTAGGTTACAGAGGTTTTTAGGCCTCTGTTCTAGAGGGCAACAAGCTGTTTGGCTTCCGAACACAATCTACCGCCGTTCTAGGTTACAGAGGTTTTTAGGCCTCTGTTCTAGAGGGCAACGAAGCTGTTTGGCTTCCGAACACAATCAACCGCCGTTCTAGGTTACAGAGGTTTTTAGGCCTCTGTTCTAGAGGGCAACAAGCTGTTTGGCTTCCAGAACACAATCTACCGCCGTTCTAGGTTACAGAGGTTTTTAGGCCTCTGTTCTAGAGGGCAACGAAGCTGTTTGGCTTCCGAACACAATCTACCGCCGTTCTAGGTTACAGAGGTTTTTAGGCCTCTGTTCTAGAGGGCAACGAAGCTGTTTGGCTTCCGAACACAATCAACCGCCGTTCTAGGTTACAGAGGTTTTTAGGTCTCTGTTCTAGAGGGCAACGAAGCTGTTTGGCTTCCGAACACAATCTACCGCCGTTCTAGGTTACAGAGGTTTTTAGGCCTCTGTTCTAGAGGGCAACGAAGCTGTTTGGCTTCCCAACACAATCAACAGACCGCCCTTGTTGGGGCAGGAGTTCGTTCAGAACCGATTAACACGCAGAGCGCTCGCTCTTTTATAGAAAATATCCGGAGAGGTAGAGGTAGGTGAACCTCCAACCAATCAGAGTCATTGTTCTTCACAAGGTACGGTTTCGCAACCAATCACAACCGAGTTATCAAGTCCCATAGACAACATGTTAAACTTTAACAAGTTCTAACAAACGAATTATATCACAACTGCTTATCCAAATTATATCATTCGAATCACGAGAAAATTATCTTTGAGCTAAGCTAAACATGACTTCTGTAGCACTTATAATCATTAAGTTATGCGCGAACAAAGATTCTCCTATCTCGCAATGTTAAGCGGGCAGACGGAGACTTCCGACAAAACTCTCTTAAACTTAATTAACAATCGTGCTAAAATTCTGCTTTTGTGATACGATTCCCATAAAATAACTGGAGAATTCATTTATAAGAATGGAATTCATGAAATATTAAGTTAGAAGGATAAATGGAGCATTTTAAAAACCCACAATGTTAAAATATAGGCTCAGACGGACGCTTCCGACTAAACGCTCTCTAACTCTTGAAATAATCAACATTCAATAAATTCATATAACAACAAAGTTAGCTTAAATAATTAGGAATCGATTCATACGATTGAAAATTGCTATAAATGAACTTAGATGCCAGAATGGAGAAGTTTGAAACGGCAATCGTGCGCTTAATTATGTAGTGCATTTTCTGGTAGCTATGCGTTTTGGCCCGGTAGATTCCGGTAACCAATAATGACAAACGTAAAATCAAAAATTCTCCACACAACCGAACAGTGCAAAATGTAATATAAACCGAAATCAAAGGTCGTCTTCAATCTTTGAACATCTTTTAAAACTCAAATATTTTTAAAATATGGGGCAAGCGAAGAAAGTGTTTTCTTATTTTTATCTCTATATCTTTGAAATTGCAAATCAGCTGTTTGTCGTGGGAAAACTTAGATCCGAAACTGTTCCTCTGACGACATCCGACATCAGACATTATCATCTTTCGTCCTTAAATTTGACAGTCATGTCCCATCATTCCACGATCGCCTCCCATTGTCAAGTTATGCGTTCTTATGTCTGTCTCCTCGTCAGAGTATTATTAAAAGTGGCCTATCGGTTTCTGACAATAGGTCTCTTATAGGCTACATCACAGCGTAAGCAATAAATCCTACGAGACTAGATAACGCGTATTAATTATCTCTCTACTGTAGACTTTTTCAGTTGTGGAGTTGGCTTTGTGAATATAAACAAGTCATGCCCACGCCGGTTAGTTTTATCATTATAATAATCTATATATATAATTCTCGATGTCTGTCTGTCCGACGGCAACACGGCGGGTATTGCAAGACGCTGTTGTCATTGACAACCAAATATTGTTTAATCAAACCGGAGCGTTTAACGAAGCGTCTTAATTGCAGCTTAAACCCCCGTCCCCCCTTCCCTCACCCCATACCTCTCCTAATCGCCCAGGCCCAACCCATTCCCGCCCCGGCCCCAAACCCCCTTTTTCCTTCCCTATCCCATCTCCTTCCCTCTCCCCATCCTTCTCCCCCAATCGCCCCCACCCAAACCCCGTTCCCTTCCGTCTTCCCAACCCTTTTCCCTCTCCCCATCCCTCTCCCAATCGCCCCGGCCCCTACCCATTCGGGCCCAGGCCCCAAACCCCCGTTCCTCTTTCCTCTCCCCATCTCTTTTCCCTCTCCTCATCCCTCTCCCAATCACCCCGGCCCCAACACATTCCGGCCCCGGCCCCAAACCCCCGTTTCTCTTCCCTCTCCCCATCCCTTTTCCCTCTCCCCATCCCTCTTCCAATCGCCTCGGGCCCAACCCATTCCAGCCCCAACCCATTCCCGCCCCGGCCCTAAACCCCCGTTCCCCTTCCTCTCCTTATCCCCTTCCAACTACCCATCCCTCTCCCAATCGCCCAGGCCCCAACCCATCAGCGCTCCGCCCTACCCCACCGGCCCCAAACCCCGTTTCCAAACCTACACAACGCTGCTCCGAAAACCCGTACAACCCACTTTCCTCCTCCCAAATCTCCCTTCCCTCTCCCAATGCCCTGCCCCCCGTTATTATATATATTTACTCTTTCCTAACCTCAAACCCTATTTTTTTAAATGTTACCCCTCAAGTGTGGATTAAATTTTCAGACGCTGTCACCGTACTGGGGATTTAATTTTTGGAAAAGCGTTCTTCAGAAATGATTGCTGTAACGTTTTAAATATGCTATATCTCAGGCTATATAGGAGCTAAAAAGATGAGGTTTGCACCATTGTTTAGATTGTTTATTTCTCTTTCTAACCGTCCGTGCAAAACAAAAAAATATGGGGGTAGAGTCCACTTTACGGCCTAAAATATCACCCTCTCCCCCGAAAATATTTTTAAAGCCCGCTAGCAAAATATTTTCTGCGGTAACCCCACTTTGGTCAGCGACAAAGTTGTAAAGGGATGTCAGAGGAACAAAATAAACCAAAAATTTTGAAAATCGGTTGACATTTGGCAAAGATCTATCCGTTCTAACCCGATGACCCCGATGTTTGAACATAAGTATTATCTGTGAATTTCGTGAAAGTTTTGAATTCTGAGAAAGTTTCCAATTTTTTTGAATTTGCTACATCTCAGGCTATATAAGAGCTAAGAAGATGAGATTTGCACCATTGTTTAGCTTTTTTATTCCTCTTTCTAACCGTCCGTGCAAAACAAAAAAAGTCCAGCGTTCACGAGCTTTTCGACAATCAAGTGAGAATGAGGAGCAGGCTGTTGCTCGGGGTGAAAAGCAGCACAGCAAACAAGAGAATCAAGCACTGCATGTCGTTCGACACTGCCAAATCAGTACACTTACCTTGACTATCAAGTTTCAGCAAATTCCTGCGAATGGGCGTTAACTCGGTTGAAGGAAAAGGCGGCGATTTAAAGAAATTAATTGCGCAAAATCCTATTGCATTCAGGGTCGGCGCTAGGGGGGGGGGTGTCGGCGGGTCCGGACCCACCCAGCCTCGGGCAGGGAACCCAAGCAAATCGTTCAAATACGCAGAAAAATGTTGATTGGGGGGTGAGGGGTAGTCTGAGCCGGCGGGTCCTGGCTGTGTAGATTGCATTAGACCCACCCAGTCAACAAATTACAAAACCCAGCGCCGCCTCTGATTGCATTTGCACAAAATTGGGTGGTAAAACAGCCAATCTCCCCCGTCATTTTTGACGGGTAAACACCTAGTAATAATATAATTATCACAACATTGTATAAAATCAGTGCCGTGTTAACCATGGCACTTGCGCCAGGCCCACTGGTTCAATTTTTTAAATTATTTTTTCATTAAATAAATTATATCAAATCACGAACAATTAATTTTAATAAAAACATAGAACTAATTGTATTTCATTTTTAATAAATATATTTAAGGAAGTTTTCTTTATTTTAAAATTAATTTTCATAATTTTTGGCAGAGGTTTGAAACTTCGAACTTGGAGGGTTGAGGGCCTTTAACAGTTTTTTGCATTGTTTGCGCTAGGTCTCCGAAAAAGTTAATCCGGCACTGTATAAAATCAGTTCTTATGTGTGCAGTCAGGACATAGTATCTCCATACCAGTCTTCAACTTATATAATAATTGACAAGTCAAGTGTATGAAAATATATAGGACATCGATGAGTTTAATCAAGCGGATAAAATTTATGATAGATCGAAAATAACGCATAATCCAAAGCTCCATAGTGCTCGCTAAGCAACTGAGGTGGACAAATTTCAGAAATAATAATAAAAATAACGTGATTTTCAATTGATTTAGGAGGCTGTGTGAAAACCATTATAAGTAAGTAAGTAATATCTCGTGAATTTATGTAGCGCTTTCGAAAGTAGTACAGCACCGCAATAGCTGCTTGTCCTTAGGCACTTCGATTGGATGGAATGCCATGACAAGGAGCTTCCGCAGTCAATAAAAGTCAAGTAATTTCACGTACACACACATACACACAGACGTACACACAGATAGAATTAAATTACGGAGGTGGCGCCTCTACCTTAAAAATTTGGGCACAAGCGCTTAAAATATTGCAGGAATTTTTGAACAATGGTTACAGCGCTACAAAATTGTAATTTGACGAATACTATAATATAGACGTGTGTGCGTGCGTGCGTGTGCGCGTCCGTGCATGTGTGTGTGTGTGTGTGTGTGTGTGTTCTCTTGAAAGTATCTGCCAAGATAGAATTGAGCCGTTCGATTGACTGACGGACACAAATTAATGACCTCCTTCTGACCTCTGGGTTGACCTCGAGGTCGACCCTTTTCAATCGTTGAAGACGTCGGTCGACATTTCCTGTCTTGGGAGAATCTTTCCTTGGAGGCGAAGCTGCTACTTCGATCGAACGAGATCTCTTCTCGTCAGTCTACTGACACTGGAGGACGTCTTTGTACGTCTGAGAGTCTGGTTCTTGTGTCCTTGTATTCCTGTCACTTTATCTTCCCTTCCCGTTCTTAATTTTTCCAGTATTCTCTTCCCTCTGTCAGTCTTTTCGCTCCTTTGAGTCAGTTTTGGTTTATTTCTTTGACTTGCAAATGTTTTCTAAGATGAGTTTTTTATATATTGACAGATGCGTTCACTAAATTACCGTAGGCTATAAAATTGCTTGAAATACAGTCATTGATTTCTTTACGGTTATTTAGACGCATTACCATTATTTCTGTGGACAGATTGAGTACAACAATCCACTGACTATACTATAATTACCTGATCGAGTCGACTTACTTGCTAACTTACTGAGTGGCCTGCTTGACTGACTGAGGAAGAATTTGATGCATGGGCACTTTATTGTCAAGTAGTCAGATAAGTAATTAATTATTAATTGTATAGTCTTTTATTATATAAGTTAACTCAAATTGGCCTAACGAAATAGCATTACCGGATGTCTTCGTTACGTCGAGAAGACAGCTTATTATCAATGAAGGGGGCTATGGTGGAGTGGCCGGTGAAATATACGAGAAAACAAAATTCAGAGATTGGCATCTTGTTGAATATATGGGACACTTTTCCTACTCGCTACCACAAAGGCAATCAGTTGAGTGATATCGCGAAAGTGTCAATTTCTCAAAGAACTGAAAATTATCCGTTTTTCCCATTTCTCTTGTCTTATTGCCTTGGTATATAATAGTCAAAACTTCATAAGACCGGTTGTGCTATAGACGTGTTTCTTCTTTTGCCACTCGAAAGTCACACTGTGCATCGTCTTTCCTATTTTACCATGTCCCCGATCGATAATTAATATAGCGCGGCACTCCTTGTTACACCGTCTGTATCTGGTCGATCAGTTTTCGAAATGTTTCTTCCTCCGAGAGCGGCGGTCGCTCGTCATACGCGCCCAAGGCAGGAGACGCTCTTCACCGCCGCAGAAACGAATGTCTGCTTCGGACGTCCATCCGTCCATCCGTCCGTTCGTCCGTTCCGTTCTTTTTCTGTCGTTCATCGAAGCTCTTGCTCGGGAGATGATATCGCTATTTTTGCGCCGCCGCCGCTGCAAAGTTCTTCGTCTGATGCAGGAGGGAGATGAGTCCCTGCGGAGTCGGGTGGGGTGGAGAGTGGGGTGGGGTGGGGGAGTGGCGCCTTTCTTTGTCAAGATGACGCAGATAGAGGATTTGTATGGATGACTTCCCACAAGACGTGTAATATGATTTACTGGTTTCTTCTTCTTCTTCTTCTTCTTCTTCTTCTTCTTCTTCTTCTTCTTCTTCTTCTTCTTCTGCTTCTTCTTCTTTCTCTACTTATTCATTCTCTCTTCCTTTTTCTTCTCCTTTTCTTTTTCTTTTCCCCTCTTCTCCTTCTCCTGCGTCTATTCATTCTCTTCCTCTCCCTTTCCCGTCCTCTTCTTCTCCCTCGTTCCCAGTGTTGTAAAGTATTTAAATACTTTTAGTATTTAAATACTATTTAAATACTTTGTCCGGTATTTAAGAAAGTATTTAAATACTCATCCAAAATTAAGTATTTAAATAGCATTTAAATACCACAGAGTATTTAGATGTATTTAAGAAATTTAAATACTTTGGATTTATTGTAATTTTCACATAATTATAACATTTCTTATAGACTGTTCATTTTTACATTTTCTTTACTGATGGATTTAGACAGTTGAACAGTTAAGTAGGTCTACATTGACATTGTTAGAAATAATTTTAACTAACATTTCTTTACACAAAAATACGGTTGTGGCGAATCGTGTCAAATACATTATCAAGTATTTGAAAAAGTACTTAAACCTTATTTGCCAGTATTTAAATACTTGCCATGGTATTTGGGCATTTAAATACTATTTAAATACTACCTGAGAACCAAGTATTTATGAAAGTATTTAAATACTTTCAGTGAAGTATTTATTACAACACTGCTCGTTCCTTGTTCGTTTCCTTCTTTTCTTTCTTCTTCCACTTCCACTTCTTTCTTCTTTCACTTCTTCCTCTCGGCGATCAGGGTTTCGATAACAAGACAACATCCTGTTGTGCAAAATACTGCAAGCGCTGAACGCTTCGATTTAAAGTTAGATTTCTACAGCAATGGATTCGCTTCGTTGCCGAGGCTAAGTCTAGAGTGTCCTGCCAGATGAAAGTCCAGCTCGCTCCTGATTACGCCGATCCAGATGTTAGCCAGCACTAGCGACTCGGTTCTAACGAAAAGTTAAAGAGCGTCAACGAAATCTATATAAGTCTACGTCTAAGTCGAAACTATTATCAAAACTGAAGTGATAAAGGAGCGCTAAGCGCCCCTTCGTGCACCCTTAGACTTCCGTACCCTTCGATCGCCAAATCAAGTGCCGAAGCTGCTGTCAGCTTAGGTGCGAAAACCATCACTCAAAACGAAAAATGGCCGTAGCTTTGCTACCCTATACAGTTTACCAACTGAAATGCTATAGACAGCCATTAGAGAACCGTTAGATTTTGAAGAAGAAAAAGACCAACTTGCGTGTCTCAACCTTAAACCCAGGGACCAGGGTCATACGTACGACCAACGGTTTCGACCACCGGATTTCTTTATGGTGCTAAGCGGTTGACGTATGGTCGGGGTCAAGCGACCATCTCCATATTCAGGATTACGTATGGTTGGGCAGATCGACGGTCAAGAAGACCCTTAGATTGCGTCGACGCAAATGCATGGCCGATGTACAGAGACACCTGATCGGAGGCAATAATTCAGTTATATTACGGGGCTGGAGGAATGAAGTATATAGTAGTTGCGGTGCATGATCCTCATGGAGAATTTCTCTACTGTGGGAGGACATAGCTTCAGGGGCTGCTACAGTTCACTACAACAGCTGCTGTTCTGGTTGGAGTATTCGGCAATGTTCCGACATTAGTTTGCTACCTCTACTGTACTCTTTAGCCCTCTCTCTCCTTGATTCTCTCCTAGCTTTACTTCTCCTCTTCAATCGTCCTGTCTCTCGCCGTCTCTTCTCTGTTTAACTATCCCTCCTGTTTGTTTTCCACTCATGTCCTTAAGCCCTGCCAGTCTCCTGCTCTCTCTCTCTCTCTCTCTCTCTCTCTCTCTCTCCAAGATCGATATATATATATATATAAATTATATATAGATCTGTAGTAGATGTGTCACCAAATTTAACATGAGATTTTTGAGATGCTAAATCAACATGGATATACGTTTCGAGGAGGCAACAGCTTGTACAAGCAGCTAGGTTGATGGGTTAGCTGAAGACCTTCTCTCTTCTAAGTCTGAATTCGTGAATTCGTGGACTCTGACTTATACAGGTAGGCATAGTCCTCCTTCGCCTCCTCCTCCTCCTCCGCTTCCTGGAAGATCAGGCCTATCAGTCTGCGAGCTGATTCTCTTTTTCTATTTAAAGAATGTCTCTCTCAGAGATGACCATGTGTTGGGTTAACCCATGGGTTGGATTTGGTTGGATACGGTTAGGTTGGGTCAGACTTTTCCATAGTTATTGTGGGTTAGGTCAGAAAACAAGTCATGGTTTAACAAAATTGTAATGTATTACGGTGGGTTGGGTTGGGTCAAGTAACCCTATTACCGGGTTGGATTGGAGATTTGATGAGTTGGGTTGGGTTCTAAAAAACGAATCTATGGTCATATCTGGTCTCTCCTGGGTTACCAGATGTATTATAAAAACCTTTGTAAGCCTGAACGGGACATATTTACGACTACTGGTGCACCAGCAAGCGCATTGGTTGTCTTCATCTAGTTGTGCGGTCTCAAGTTCAGTTTCTTGTTACTTAATTATAAATATTAAATGTTATTATAGGCTACATCTGTAATTCTTATCTTATTATGTATATATTTTCCTGCATTCTGTATCAATTAAATACGAAATGGAATTGGCGTGTGAGCTGAAGTCCCCTTCAGCAACAGCGACAACAACTATGACAACAGCAGCGACCATCCCTTTCATTTGCATGTGAAGAACCACGATTCTGGTGCCAGCCGCAACAGTTCTTATAGGACGAGTTACCACAAAAATCAGTACGTTGTAATAATGATGATGATGTATAATAATAATAATAAATAATAATAATAATTATTATTATTATTATTATTATTATTATTATTATTATTATTATTATTATTATTATTATTATTATGCCTAAGCACCTCGAGACCAATCCTCATCAAGGTCTTGGACTAGGCGCTCGGAATGCAATCATTGGAACGAACGCCGGATAAACTCCTGAAGAAGATCTACAATTCACAGACCAATAATTTCAACAAACCATGTCACCTCAGCATCAACCGCCTTACAGACCAACCAGTCAGCCAGTCATTCTGCCTGTCAGTCGGTCTGTCCGTCTGGCTGCCTGTCTATCTTTTCCTGCTCTATTCATTAAGACCTTTCTCTTATTCTACCTCGTCTTCCTCCGACGTTCCTGTCTCCGTCCAGAAGTTCTAGTGCCTGGCACTGCCTGCCACATTCAAATCCTCACTCCTCCTCCATAGCGTGCTTTGTGACCCGACCATCTGTGACAGCGTTACTTTCTGAGAGTCTTAAGCAAACTGTTATGTCTTCAAAGGCAGTCTCTTTCTCATATTTTTATATTTGGAGCAGATTTTCGTAACTGTGTCAAAATCTATCTTCGAATTAATTAGCGGAAGACACCCACCCAGACAGCCTTCAATCGATTCTATCGCACTTTTATCGTAACTTCAATTGCTCTACGCTCTTGATAGCGCTACATAAATTGTCCTGGAATACAATACAATATTGATTAAGCGCTCGCGTAAATAACCAACTACTTCGGGCGCTGCTCTCTGGTTGATGTTTCTCGGGTGACGAAACTGTGAGTTGTGAACATTTTCAGGAGAAATTTTTCTGGAGATGAAGACTTTAACTGAAAAGTTAACACAAAGGAATGCTTCATTTTCGCCGATTTATTTACCGTACAATTCCTTTCAAGTGGTAGAATAATGTACATCAGACGCAGAAGAATGCTGCGATAATTATATTAACTGTTTTAGCAAAAGACTTATATAGTTAGAGAAAAATGTCTGAATGCTCTGAGACGTTCTTTCTTCTTCTCTTCTTCAGGTGTCGTGTATTTCTACGTTGCCAACTATGGACTTCCATCTCTCTCTCTCTCTCTCTCTCTCTCTCTCTCTCTCTCTCTCTCTCTCTCTCTCTCTCTCTCGTTCGTTGATTTTATGAGTTCTTTAGTTACACTCTTTACATAAAAATAATTATGCACTTCTATAGCACCATTTCTAATACTCAAGGGTATCAATCGATGGTACATTGATCAGTAAACTGCTGATATACTTTATTCTTTTTCTTTCTTTTGATTTTTTGCCTTCGACTTTTCCAGTGGTAACCAGGTTTTCTATTCCTTTCTTCCTCCTTATGGTTATGGTACTTGACAACTTCTATAGCGCCGTAGCGTGGTGAAGGCCAAAGTCAAAGGCGCTGTCAACAACGCTGACAAATCAACATGGAACGAAAGATGTTGGTCTTGAGGGAAAATCCTCTCAGATGGCACGAAAGAGGTCGCTGCCGTGTCGAAATCGGGCAGTGAGCCCTTCAGAAGGCGGTCTTCCGCAAGGAGACGTTCTGTCGAAGAGTCAGCTAAGTTATATGTCCAAAATTGAAGTCGTTTCTGTATTGTATAGGTAGCAATTTTCTTTTTGTGCCAGTCATTTGGAGTACTAATTCATTCATTTTATTTTCACTCCAAGATATTTTCAGCATTTTTCTTAAAAACCATATTCTGCAACTTCATGCTTATTCTTCGTTACTTTAGAGACAGTCCAAGTTTCTGCACCATATAACATGACTGGCCATTGGCCAAACATAGCATTCCAGAACCCTCTAGCAGTTAAACGTAACTTCTCGACGCGTAACCAACGGTCGGCAATGTACTCGAGAGCTGGCCGAGATCGAAGTTCACGCCTCGTCGACCGAAGTATGAGATCAGCTTTGAATCTACTAAAACACAAGTGACCGGTGGATGGGAGCGACGCAGCATGCATGACAGGCGATCCATCAAACTCGCGGAAGTAGCCGCCGCGCTCGTCAGGCGGAATGATTAACGTAATGGATGATTTTCTGCATCAGAGCTGTCACCGACGGTCGACAATAATATTGACATTTGACTGACGACGCGGCAGGTCGAGTGTCAGCGTGTGTTCATGCCTCGCAGAATCCGTTTGACCTTTGCAGCAGCAAAGCGCACTCTTATCGGACGCTATAGCATAGAACGCAAACGCCGAAGTTGGTCACCGTTGGTTCTTTCCTGATTCTACGCTTCTGCTTTTCATTTACGTAGCCCCCCCACCCTCTATATTCACGGGACCCCGATTCTGGTTGAGACCGGCAGTGAGATTAGCGCAAGACGACCGGCGAGAATTTTTGGGAGGGTAGGTGGCATGATCGAAGAAAATACGTGAAATTGCGAACGGATTTTTTGCTCGTCGGAGACATTTTATCCGAAAATGTCGAAGTGCCCCCTATTTCGGAACCCTTATTACGTCACTTACTGGCGTCGGTACATACGCTTTTAGCAGTCTGGCCAATAGGGAGGCCCTTATTTTTTAAGTTTAGCCTACGGATATTACCTGCTCACCCCATAAATTTGTTTTTATAGGGCCTATGAAAAAATTTTCCGGTAAAATTTTAGCCTAGCTTCTTAATATTTACTGGAAGCTCAATTAGCTCAAAATGTTACCATGTTGATGTTTTACTGATGTCGATTCATAGAAAACTTCACACTTGGACTCTAGATATTGAATGTGGAATTTAGATGCCTTATGCCTCGGCAAGATCTCACAACTAGTCTTTACCTGACTAGAATGGGGTCCTATCCTCTGCCCTCATGTGCACATCAAGAAAACAAGCGCATTCCGTTTAGTCTGACTAGGGGTTCAGAGAGTGTTGTGAGCTCCCCAGCGGGGTATAGGGCAGAGTCCCGGACGCAGAAGCTTTGAGTTAGATCAGTTAGACAGTGAGTTCTGGGAACTTCTGGCGCACAGTTTAAAGACGTCTGTTGTGATCTATTATTGAATATAGATAAAAGTTGTAATACAGCTAAGAACGTCGATTCTGTCGGACAATCACTCTTGTCTCCCTCCCGAAAATTTCCAGAAGGTTCTGTGCAAATCTCACAACTGGTCGCAACCCAAACAGAGGGCAGGGGCGGCACCAATGCCCCGTCTTGGCCACGCTGATGTTCACAGCACATAGGCCTATGCTTCCGCGGGTCGAAGTGGATAGTTCCAAATGAAGTAACATCGTTTGAGACTTGATCATGCAGACTACCGTAGAATTTCCATGCAATCAGATAGAGAACGGTGATTCTAGTCAACTGACTTTGTTTTAGACGTAATCGATGGAAGCACATTACACACACACGCACACGCACACGCACACCCACGCACTGTGTGCATGTGTGTGTATCTCTGTGTGTGTCTGTGTGTCTGTGTGCAGAGAGTCGTAGATAGAGACTATGCGTCCGTCCATGTTAACGACTTCTCATTGAACGTAGAACGACGAAAACGACTAATATAGTCTCACGATTAAATATATATATATATATATATATATATATATATATATATATATATATATATATGAACGGCAAAATTAATAGACTGCTCTTAACCCCTAACTGGGGATCCGGATATATCCGTCCATTTTACATTGAATTACAGTTAAATACACGGTTAAGGGGTTAAGGCGAAAGTAAATGGAAAGAATCAACAGACGCCTGGAAATGAAACGGAACTCCAGTGGTCGAATTTGAATGCGATTGTAGCCGTTTAAATAGAAGACTTCTACGTTTCAAATTGAATGCAAATGGACAACTGTAAACTGTTTTAGTCTTTACTACTCTTTAGCTGACCGTCAGCTCAGACATGGATATGGGTTGGATCCATGGGTTGGGTTAGGTTGGATTGGGTCAAACATGTTCATGTTTACAGTGGGTTGGGTTGGGGCCAGTAGTGGTTCTAGCCGGAAAAAAACTGGGAAGCTATGCCCCAGTCAATGACTGACTGAGAAAGTCTGCCGAGCGAAATATAGGTCATAGTCAATGTTCCCTCTAATTTTTTTGTAGTCCATGTTCGCATGAAATTCTACATGGAAAGTCAACTTTTGGGCGCGCCCAGAATTTGTCCGAAATCAGCATTACTTATTTGCTAACGAGTTAATACGTCTCAGAACACTGTTATTGGTCAATGATCCGCCTTTTACAGTTTTCCCACCAGTTTAGAATATAAACACATGCATTGGCTTAAATTTTGATTAAAAAGTAGTGGCCCGAACGCTTTACCTTGAACCTTCCCCTTCTCTATGGTATCTCTTCCCCTTCTCTATGGTCTCTCAAAAAGTTGGGCTCGAGTTTCTGAGTCTAGAGCCCTAATAGTAGTTTACGACTATGATTATACACATGCGGTTTAACCATATAAGACACTCGGTTTAAAAATCCAAGCGTCACAAATCAAGCATTACAAATTTGCAAAGGAGTTATGATTTTGATTAGAGCTGTACGGATTGCACATTTTGCCGATTGTTCCGATTACCGATTGTTCCGATTGTTAGACAACCGATTGTTTTGCCGATACCGATTATCTGTCGAATTCTCCAAATCAGGCGTTTTTAATGATCATGCAATCAAATTTGCCATAAAAGTGTAGCGTAAATGCACATGCCCTCCGTATGCAGGTTCAATTCGAGGTTTGCCAAGAGATTCAATGCATAATGTGTGCATGATCATTAATGAATAATGATTTTGCTATCAATACTTATTATGTCAATTTTTAAATTTCTATGTTCACATTGTAATTTATAACCGATTGTTTCAATTATCCTAATAATCGGCCAGAAAACAAGTGTTACCGATTAATCGGTATCGGCACCAGACTGGCATCCGATTACCGATTGTTCCGATTGTCCTAATAATCGGTCCGATTGTGAATATTGCCGATTAATCGGTACAGCTCTAATTTTGATGCCATTAGAGTTTCTCTTCGATCCTTACTCTGTGCCCATTCGATCCATGCAGGTCAGTTACGCTTCCTCCAAGAAGATGACTCTTAATGCGCATCATCATGTCTAGAGGGTATTCAAGGTATCCCTCTAATTCAATGTTTCCCAAACTGTGGATCGCAACCCAAAAGTGGGTCGCAGGGCTAAGAGCTCGCGGGGTAGCGCGAAATTAGATTCAAAAGTGTCATTTTAAAACCGATACCACAATGGACAAGCCTTGGAAGTTGCAAGTAGTCTTAGGTTTAAAAAAAATTATATTCCTGCATTCCTTCATACACAGCTTATATTAAATTGATTACTGTGTTTTATCTAATTATAGTTGACAATAAGTTTACAGGGTCGCGGCATGTTAGGCCTACAAAGCATCTGGTAAGTCGTACAGTTCCAAAATGTCGGGAAAACTTGGCCTATAGTACTTCTTAGAATTATTAATCTTGTTTCGCAATGACGCAGTGAAGCGTATTCCGACCATTTTGCTCTGAAACTCCACTAATAATAGAGAACCTCTAAAGCCAAAACAAGTTATATGTGACCTTGCGGTTAAGCGATTTTGCCATACTCATATGAGTTGTAAGACGCGTAACAAAGGTATGTACTTGGCAAAATTGGAAAAAGATCATTTTCAAGAAATTTCAATATTTATTTCTCTCATTTTGTCTTATTTTGCAAAAATGTAAATAATTCTACATAATATACTTGCCACAGGTTTCGTTCGAATTGAATCAGAGCTTTTGTTTTGCCATTTATTCAAAACTCAGAAGATTATTTTCAATTAACGTTCGCCAGATGGCCTGATGCATTTTATATCGCATGCTATAGTTAGGATCGCGGCACGTTAAAAAACCGCTGAAGTGGGCCGCAGTTCCAATGTGTTTGGGATACTAATTGCTAATTGATTCCTTCTCTCGATTTTCAACATATTCATAAAGCTAAATTGCGGTTCACAGTTTGCTCTGAAAGTTAGACATATTCCTCCTACATCTATTTATTCGATTTGCTAGATCTTGAAACTCTTAAATATATAAAGTTTCTGTGCGTTTTCATTTCAAATATAGGCGTAAACTTCTATTAGGCCTCTAGGTGCAAGTCCCTGATTTTTGAGAGGCTAAAATGGGGAATGGGGAAGGTACAGGGCTCGGCCCCCCTCACCCACTTTTTCTTCGAAGTTTACGTCAATGATTTCGAATCTCTATTTTAAGACATTTGTATCGGTGCATGGCTTTCTGTTCTTTTAATGCTATCGACATTTGGAACCGCGTGCTTAAATTGCACAAATCATTAAATAAAAGGCCCTTCTGCCCATAGTCTAGACCAGAAGTTAGTAATTGTATGGAGCCGTTACAAATTCACAACAAAGCGTAAATCTTTATCAATAAGTACGTGTGTGATATGAAAGCAATGGGCAAAAATTGTTCAAAAATTGATTTTGATTTGATTTGAAAAAAGGATTTTTATTTGAAATTTCACTGATTGATTGAATCAAGAACTGCAATTGATTTGGATTTGGAGTATGTGATTTGATTTGTGATTTGCCCAACACTGCCCCCCCACTGCCCCCGGTGTAGCATAGTATGCGCACCAGTAGTTTGCGCACCTGGGAGTTTGCGCACTAGGAATTTGCGCACCAGGGTTAGGGTAAGGGTTAGGGTTAGGTTTAGGGTTAGGTTTAGGGTTAGGGTGATGGTTAGAGTTAGGTTGAGGGTTAACTTTAACCAGGGGCGTCTATCCCCCCTTTTTTCATTGGAGCAAGTTCCCCCCCAAACCTGACATAGGCGTTCTGGGACCGCGGAGGCGGGGGGCGCGAAGCACCCCCGCAGGCGCCGAAGGCGCTCGGGGTGATTGCGGGAGGGGCGGCTTAAGGCCCTCCCGCCACGGGAGTCCGATGGTATAACCCCCGGAAAAATTTTGAAGTTGCAGATGCTCGTAGGTGAGTTTTAGTGGAGTTTTGGCACACAATTCACAATTGAGCACCTGATACATCATGATTTTTATCTTAGACCATGTAATTTTTTTGCTTATTTTCTTAATATCAGTCCATGATGATGGGATGATGGTGGAAAAAAGTGTTGACGAAACATATTACAACTTGCAATTATGTGAGATTTTCGCCAACAAACGGAGAAAAAGTACAATACATGCTAATGGCCTAGTGCTATTTAGGCTACTTCTGTCTGAGCTGTCTCTGTCCACTACGCACCACAAGTAGGCTATTTGGAGTCACTGCAATGTTCAACGACTAAGAGCGGTGCGAAGCTTGTTTGAGCATAACGCAAAGTTATCAATAATGTCTTGAACCGACAGGCTGTCAACAATAATATCACGTTCACTGGCAAGGATTGTCAACGCTGAGAACCAATCATCAGACATTGTGCTGCGCAGTCGATTTTTAATGATCTTTACTCTGCTCATGATGCGTTCTGCACTGCAGCTTGTAACAGCAACTATGGCCAGAATCTTCACCAAGTATTGCAGTTCTGTGAACGATGATAACTCCAGCAACGCTCTTAAAGGTTTCAAGAATGTGTGGTCTTCCCATCGTTTGGTGCAGTGCTCCGTCATTCTCGTTTCAGATTCGCCAACACTCACCTCTGGCGCTGGCGCTGTCGCTAAACCATCTGCTGCTTTAACATTCCTGTCACATGCCGTGGAAACATCAGATACATCAATGAGATGTGACAACGACTTGTAAACAGGTGCAAAGGCATTTAATTCGGCTGCTACTGCACTGGAATCCACATGATAGAACTTGCATAGATGCTGAATGTCAGTTGCGGTAACCTCGGGCGATGACAACAGATTTGCTGGTGTAAAAAACTTCATTTCTCGAAGAAAGTCAACATTCTCGCTGCTGAAACGATCATTCAGTTGCTGTAAGATAACATCGAGACTGCGAATGATGACTTCAGTTTTATAAGCTTGTTCTCGGTCAGCTATGCTTTCATCATCAGCCTGTTCACCAGCCATTCGTTTCTTTTTTCTAATTCGTCTGCTTCGCAGCTGTGGGTAAATTTGATGTTCATTGCAAAAGTCTGTTACTTCCTGTTTAATGGTTAAGTAGAATTGATCAACATCGCGTCGAAGAGTTGTCAGAGTCTGAATACAGTCACCTATCAGAGTCACGACGATTGACAAATCTGAAGCAGTCCCTTGCAGCAGTCTAAACACAGGCCCAGTTACACGAAAAACATGCTGCAGAAACATAACTGACATAATGCATCGGGCATCCTGCAATTTGCATAGCAAGCCAGTGGAAGTAGTTGTTGTTGCTGTATCTTGGCTTGTGGATGCCAACTTTTCAAGTGCCCCAATAATAAAAGCAAAGCAGTCAATTAAAGTGTTCACTCCATCTTCAGCTGATCTCCATGATCTTGTTGTGTCTGAAACACGTTTAAGTGTGTGAGCATGACTTGCAATTGACTGCATCTCAACGAGCACAGAATGTCTTTTTGTGGCCTGTGAAAAATACGTACAACTCTTGCAATACGCCCAAGGCATTACATATATCAGGACAACATTTCAAAACAGCTTCTACAACCAAGTTAAGCCGATGTGCGCTACACCATACATACATGGCTTTTGGTGCTTTTCAAGAACTAAAGTTTTCAGTCCAATATATTTACCTCTGACATTCCCCGCTCCATCATAGCTTTGGCCTATTAACCATTGTAGCGACACATGCTTTTCTTGCAGGATACAGAGAATTCTTTCAGACAGCACTTGACCCGACGTATCCCCTGTTGTGAATATGTCTATCAGTCTTTCTACTGGCATCACTCCTGCAGGTGTATCTTCAAGGTATCGCAGTATAATGCATTGTGCTTCTAGCTTTGATTCATCCTGCGTACCGTCACTAATGAGAGAACACAGACCACTTTTCCTCACATTGGCAACAATTCTGTTTACTACCATGTCTCTCATTGTAATCAGTAAACGTCGAATATTCAGAGGACTCAGCAAGTTAATCTCTGGTTTCTTGGAGTATTCGCGTGACTGTAAACCAGATAGGGTCTCTAGGTATGCTGCGGCAGACGCATCAAACTCTGCAAATTCGCGAAACAGGTGCAGAAACTTACCATCGTGTGACTCGTGACCACGAATGGCGCTCATTTCAGAAGCCAGATACTTCAAACATTTGATAGACACATACACAGCACGTCTGTTTCTGTCGACAAGCAAGTGAGTTAGATGCGAAAATTTGTCATCTAAACGGCTCTGCTTCATGATCCAAGTCACTCGTGCTATTTCTGTATTATTGTAAAATTGGCATTGCTACTGTATGCTACACACGCTGTTTACTGTAAATGACGATGACGTCATATGATGACTATGAGTCTATGACGACGTCATATCTTATCATACATCAACTTCAACGTCATAGAGATGATAATTTGTAATCGGCAGATTATGAACCACAACGGCGTAATTTTCCCTCGAAAGTTCTTTCAAAAAAATTTCCCTTTCCCCCCCATAAATCAAAAAATTCCTTTCCCCCCTTTTTTTTCGTTGGAGCATTTGCTCCAAGGCTTATATGGTGTAGACGCCCCTGACTTTAACCCTAACTCTAACCCTAACCCGGGTACGCCCCTGGTGCGCAAATTCCTAGTGCGCAAACTCCCAGGTGCGCAAACTACTGGTGCGCATACTAATGTAGACCCTGCCCCCACCCACTGCTCACCATGTTTCCTCTAATGTCCCCCACCCACTCTGCTCCGGGTCATAAATCGCACCCTGGGCCTAGTCATAGACTACTAATCATTTAGTAGTCCATGCTCTAGTCTACAAGGAAAATATAGGCTCCTATTAATTCGTTCAAATAACGCCCTAATTTCTATTAGACATGTAGACGTACCAGTGGTTAAAGTGGTTTGTTGGAGGTGCCGTGGCCCTACGCTGTGAAAACCCTGGGCCCGGATTATATATTTTTCGGGACCGATCAATGAGGTGCCGGGGTCCATAACAAAGGTGCCGGGGCCGGGCCTCTGTCCACTTTAACCCAGGCCCTCCGAGAGGGGGGGGCAGGGGGGGCAACTGCACAGGGGCCCGGCGGTCTGGAGGGGGCCCGGGCCGATGATGAATATGTATAATTAACAATAAAATGAATAATAACACTAAAGAATGGTTAAAAATGTCAGTTCAGCAGAGGGGCCCGGCGAGCACAAGGGGGCCCGGGACACAGTGCTAAATAAACGGCAAACGACGAGCAAAAAAAAAAAAAAAAAAAAAAAAAAAAAAAGGTCGTCAACATAAAAAGGTCGTAAACATTTATAATAAACGGCTGACGAGCAAAAAAAAAAAAAAAAAAAAAAAAAAAAAAAAAAAAAAAAAAAGGTCGTCAAGAAAAAATTATGACTTGTCA
Organism: Metaphire vulgaris; assembly: GCA_018105865.1. Taxonomy (NCBI): domain Eukaryota; kingdom Metazoa; phylum Annelida; class Clitellata; order Crassiclitellata; family Megascolecidae; genus Metaphire; species Metaphire vulgaris. The sequence continues at coordinate 11,516,822 of CM030843.1, forward strand.
AGGGCCCGTCGGCCATTCTGCACAGGGGCCCGGAATTTCTCTCGGAGGGCCTGCTTTAACCACTGAGGCCTACGTAGTTTAAGTTTGAACATATAGGCTAGGGGCCTAAAGCGACCTCACTAAAATTAGCAATCGCCAAACTGATCAGTGAAAGCACCCTCTTTTCTAGCACTAGAATAATAGAGGCCTATACGGATTGTCGTCCGTTAATTACTATCAAATGAAAGGACAGCTAGGCTTAGCATTGTATTTGAATTCTCAGTTGTGGTCATCGTGTGACCGACGGATCTTTTCATCCTTTTGTCCCCCAATCACAAATGGCCATTTGTTCCGCGTGTCTTTTGTGCTGCGTTCCTTCCGAACAAAGCGAACTATACTCTTTGACCGCACTTGCCAGTTCGATCTATTCAGATATGATTTATCTACAGCTGCGTTACGATTCACGGTTGAGAGAGAGAGAGAGAGAGAGAGAGAGAGAGAGAGAGAGAGAGAGAGAGAGAGAGAGAGAGAGAGAGAGAGAGAGAGAGAGAGAGAGAGAGAGAGAGAGAGAGAGAGAGAGAGAGAGAGAGAGAGAGAGAGAGAGAGACCTGAATGACAGAAGTCGCCTATGATCAAGAACTACTGCACGTCAGACGCCGCAATTCTGATCCTTTGTCGTTGAGTAAACCGAACGAGTCTATAGAGTCTACATGTGCTATGGCTGTTAGTAGCAGAAGGAAAGAGGGCAGGAAAGACGAGAATGAAATTCGACATCAATTGGCTGGAGGTCATATAAGCTGACCCGAGTCTATCGAGGTGTGCTCCATCTCCGAGTGTCGCTTGGTTGATATTTTTGCAATTGCATGCATAAAACCTTGCGACCCTTTGCAAATTTGCGTTCGAGACATCGATTGACGGGGACGGTCGGGCGAAGAGAAAAGACTCCGATACAATCGGTCAATCGTTATTCGCTCAGCAGAGCCAGAGACACACTTGAACATCGAAGACAAACATCGACCGACATATTGAAGTGGCGAAAATTGCAAACGCAGTTCTCTTTATTTAGCGCTTTATTGACAGAGAACGGACTACAGACGTCACCGCAGCAATAGCTATTGACGGTTATACGCCGCAGTCACCGCAGGGAGAGATGGAGCTATTAAGGGGAGGACGCCGTAAGGACTGTACCAACGACGCCCCGAATCCAAAACTAATAAAATGATTTGAAAGAGAAAGACAGCGAACGAGACAAAGAACGAGAGAGGGAGAGGCAAGTTGGGGAAGAGCGAGTCCATTCACTTCCGGTAGCCTTTATTTAACGATTTTCACTATGATCTTGTTGTGAGATGATTAGCATTTAGGTTGAATCGAAAGTAGCTGTCTTGCTGCTAAGAAGCAGACTTGGAGTGGAGGCCACAACTGTCGAGGCCAAGGCGAGGCCAAGGCCAGGAGGTCCGAGGCCAAGGCCAGGAGGTCCGAGGCCAAGGCCAGGAGGTCCGAGGCCAAGGCCAAGGCCAAGGCCAGCAGGTCCGAGGCTAAGGCCAAGGCCAAGGCCAGCAGGTCTGAAGTCAAGGCCAAGGCCAGCAGATATTTGACCAAATTTTTAGGTACATTTTGCCAAATTTTTGCCAAATTTTTGCACACTTTACATTTATTTATTTATTTGTTACATTATTTCTTCATTTCCTTGGAGCCACGCCCCTGCCCCCAAATGACGCCCCTAAACACGAAGTCATGAAATAATGCAGAAGTGTTAAACTCATCAGTTTAATCCACAGTTGGTCGTCGTTGGCAACATGGAGGTTTATTGAGGAGGGCCTACGAATATGAGAGTGCCCAAGGCCTACGAAAACCTTAAAACGGCCCTGCAGTAGCCACCTAGTGGAAGGGATGTACATGGACAGTGGGGTAAAATCCCCTTTCCTGCAAATCGCGCGCTGATCAGGGCCAACACTCGATTTGGGCAAATTAAACGTCAAAATATTGAAATTTTGGGGCCAAACAAGTGCTGGGCCCCTACCCGAATTATTGGGTGCCCTGGCTCCTTATGGATTGGCGTACATGGCAGTAAGGTCCAGTACCTACTACCAACCATGTTTTAAAAATAAAATTAAAATACCTTTGATGTTTTGTAGCTGTTTGCCAGTCTCGTGTTTTCTATCCAGATGTTTCTTGAACCCACTTGAAGTTCCTCGAGTTTCACTTATTTCGCGACAATGCTTGCATTTCGCGGACCACTTTTTTCATTTATTATTTTGAAATCGGTGAAAGCAAACTTCAAAATGCTAGGCTCATTTGTGGCCATATTCTTTGCTTGCGTATTTTTACTTACAAACTTTAATAGCAATAGGTAGGCCTAAGCAGAGATTGCTGTCACTACGGCACCGTTTCTTTCCAAGTGCGATCAGTCTACAACCTCCTTAGCCTAAGCAGATGCAGCCTCTTCAGGTGTCTCTGTTATACTTTAGAGACAATAAACCCCGGCCCCCTCCGCCGCTTCTTCCAAAATAGACGCCTGTATCCATTTAGGTTCAAGCCTTTTAATACTTTTATTAGCAAGAAACCCAATTATCTGGTCCAAATGCCTACTTCAATCCCTGAGGCAATATTCGCTTCAAACAATGTCAGCCTTGTCAATGCAAGCAACATAATTACAAGCTACTAGAGCTAGCAGGAATTCTCAGGGTCTACCGGAAAGAATTGAACAGGACGTTTTGTTCAGATATTATTCGTCATCAACATTTTGAATGCGTTTTCTTGTTTAAAAATGGTTGAGGGCTTGGCCTCGAGTACACAAGGCCGAGGACTTGTCCGGGAGCCATGGCCAAAACAAAGACTTGTACCCGAGGCCAAAAAAGACCAAGGCCAGCGGGTCCGAGGCCAAGGCCAAGGCCGAGACTTGTATCCCGAGGCCAAGGCAGAGGCCAGCGTCAGGCCTCGACTGAGGCGCCTCGAAAAGACGGCCTCGAAACTATAAGTCTGCTAAAAGTAATAAGAATCAAAAGAGGATGATGGAAATTAAAGAGAAAGTCAGTTTTGTCCTCGTCCATTTAATTTAAAAGGTTCGAAAGTTTCACAAAATTGACCAGAGATTTGTGAAATTGATTCACTGCACCTGTATCGGTCCAGCACTGCTCATCATCGTCGTCATCATCAGCATAATCGTCGTCGTCATCATCAGCACCGTCATCATCATCATCATCATCGTCGTCGTCGTCGTCGTCATCATCATCATCATCAGCAGGGTGCTTGACTCCGCTCTAGCTTAGAGGCCTAGTAGAAGTTTATGCATGTGCTTCTGAAGTTTTCTGTGCTTGATTGTGGATATCAAGTCGCTGTCGATCCAGCACTTATGCTTATAAAGGCAAACGATAGCTAGCTATCAGCTGGCTAGCACATGGCCACGTCTTTCGCTTTTGCTGGTTTTGCCAATTCGTCCTTCTTCCGTATAGGCCCTGTACTGTATCTTATTTGACAACGAAGTCAATCGTAAACGAGCCATCCTCCGACAGAACAGGCCTGCTTCGTTTTACACGCACACTATCTATGCGTAGGTGATGAAGTTTTGGAAAGAACACAACGGACATTTGCCAGTAACATCATCAGAAGAGTCTGAAATGGTTAGGACATAATATTATGATCTTCAGAATGGAAAAACAAAGGCTTCCAAAAATAGACACACGCCAGCGGACAAACGTAGGGCCCACACGAGAAAGGCAGAGAATAAGGTCGACTGACTGCATAGAAAAGACCTAAAACTATAAGGGTTAAAACTACATAAAAGGAAAGACAACAGGAAGATAAAGAAAGACGCTCAATGAACAGAGAACAATGTTCTCTGTAATTTTGTAGTCCGGTGCTCGTGCGCATGAAATTTCTTGTGTGCAAAATTGCACATGGAAAGTCTGCTGTGTGCGCCGAGAATTTGTCTGAAATCAACAATAGGCTAACAAGCTAATACGTCTCTGAACACTGTTATCGGTAAATGATCTGCTTTTTACAATTTTCCGACCAGTTTATAATATAAACTGGCGATAAGCGCCGGCAGTGTTTAATCTAGACTCCTGGACTCCGGGGATGAAAAAGCCCGGGAGAAAACTGACAAACCGGGGAATTCTGCTGGGGCCGCTGTTAGTCCATGTAGTATTCCAAAATTTCCGGGGAAAAGATGCCCCCCGGAAACGGCCTAGATTAAACACTGAGCGCCGGAACCCAACGCTCGGACTCGAGTGGGTCTACGGGACCTACCTTTACCTTGCCAGGCTTGCCTTTATAATATAAGTACATGAATTGGCGTGAACTTGAATGAGAAAGTGGGAATCCAAACCCTATACCTTCCCCTTTCTTATGGTAGCCTCTCAAAAAGATTGGTCTCGAGTCTAGAGCCCTAATAGGCCTAGTAGTAGTTTACGACTATGATTACAAATGTGGTTTAACCATATAAGACACTCGGTTTAAAAATTCAAGCATCACAAAATTCACAAATCAAGCATTACAACTTTTCAAAGGGGTTATGAGTTTCATGCCTTTAGAGTTTCTCTTCGATCCTTACTATGTGTCCATTCGATCCAGGTCAGTTACGCTTCCTCCAAGAAGATGACTCTTAATGCGCATCATCATGTTTCCTCTAATTCAGTGTTTCCCAAATTGTGGGTCGTGACCCTGGGTCGCAGGGCTCAGTCTAGTGGGTAGGGAGGGTATAGCGAGAAATTAGATTCTAAAATGTCATTTTCTAACCAATACCACAATGTCATTCATAATCCTTGAAAGTTGCAAGTAGGCTTAGGTTTTAAGAAATTTATATGCTGCAATTATTCTCCAAGCTAACTTAACAGCTCACGGCATTAAAAATGTTAACGAAGGCGAAACTTATCTAATTTTAGAGACAATAAGTTTGCAGTTCCATGTTAACGAAGTTTGATGATAAAACCTGTCTTATAATACTTTTAGAAATTAATCTTATTTCGTAATAACGCAAGGAAATCGTATCCGACCATTTTGCTCTAAACTCCAATAACAATAGCCTCAATAGGAATCTCTGAAATTGAATATCATACACCTGCCGGTTAAGCGATTTTGCCATACCCATAGGATTTTTTAGACGCGTAATAAAGGTATGTTCCTGGCAAAATTTTTAAAAAGATAATTTCAAGAAATTTCAATATGCCTATCTATATCTTTCCTTTTGTCTTAGGCTATTCGGCAAAAATATGAATAATTATGCCTAATATATATGCCAATTTTTAAAATCAAAACTCAGAAGATTCCTTTCAACCAACGTTCGCCAGATGACGTAATGCCTATTTTGATGTTATTATTATTATTATAATTAATCAGCTAATTTATCCAAACGCTATAACACGACTAAGGCCATAGGCAAGAGCGATTTACAATCAATCACAGTAAGATTTCCGAAACAAGTGCGATTTTAGCTAGGAAGCGAACGATTCAAAAGAAGTCGCTGCCGCTATCTCATCAGGAAGAGCGTTCCACAGCACTAGTAGCGGGTTCCCACGAGTTACCGATCTTTCACCCAGCACGGCCGTCTTCGAAGGAGGCGGAACCAGAAGGCGGACTCGCGTGCTGGAACGTAGCTGTCTCGCGGAGTCTGGACGGATCGATCTGTGTATTAGCGCCGACAGATAGTCAGGGCAGGTGGTGTCGTTAAGGGTCCGATAAGTTAGCACAATCTCTTGTAGGCCTATGCGATCCGCTCTGGTATCTTCATCCAGTGTAGATTGTCTTTGAGCAGGGGAGTCACGTGTCCCCGCCACTTTGCTCCAAAGATCAACCTGGCCGCCGCGTTCATGACTGATTGCAGCCGGTCAAGTTGGCAGTCACGGAGACCAAGAAGGATCCCGTTACAGTAATCGAACTTTGATATCACAAGTGCACGAACCACTCGGATCGCTGCTGAGATCGGGATGTACTTTCGTATCTCTCTGATTCTACGGAGCTGACGGTGGCAGGCCCGGGACACGGCACTTACATGGCTCGCGAACGATAGGGTACTGTCGAAGGTCACGCCCAGCAGCGCACCTGGGTAGCAGGGTCGATGGCGATGTCGCCTAACATCATCGGTGACCGATTTAGTTCGTGAAATCTTCTCGGGGTACAGAACCAGATCAGTTCCGACTTTTCCGGGTTCAGCGCCAGCCGGTTTGTTCCCGTCCAGCGCATAATCTCTCGGACACAGCATTCAAGGCGAAGACGCAAGCAATCAGTTTCCGACGGAGCACAGGAAGTGTATAATAAGCCATCGTCGGCATAGGCATGCCAGCCTAGTCCACGGGAGACGGCTATCTTGTCCAGATCCGCTACGTATAGGATGAACAGTAGCGGACCCAGAGCTGACCCTTGGGGAACTCCCCACCTGACCGGGCGCGCGTTGGACGTGTCGCCGGCCCAGATGACGGACGCCGTTCTGTCGGAAAGATAGCTCCGCAGTAGATGGAGTGCAGTGCCCGTAATCCCGAACGAGCATTCAGGCCGGCGCAACAAGATAGAGTGATCTACAGTCTCAAAGGCCGCTGAAAGGTCAAGGGCGCATAGCAAGGCGTGTTTTCCGTTGGTGATAGAGTCCACGATGTCATTGTAGACCTTCAACAGCGCTGTCTCCGTGGAGTGGCCTACCCGGTAGGCGGACTGCTGGCTAGGCATAAGTCCGTTACGCACCAGGTGTGCAACCACCAGCTTGCCTCTCCAGCAGCTTTGAAAGAAACGGGAGATTCGCCACCGGCCTATAGCTCGCGGGATCAGCTGGGTCGAGTCCTGTTAAGTGCTATATCATTAGGGTTCGGCACGTTACAAAAGCGCTGAAGTGGGCCGCAATTCCAACATGTTTGGGCAGTGTTTATTCTAGCCACCTTGACATTGGGGAAATTTTGAAATGTTTGGGGGAGGCAAGGTCTGAGTCTCCACACAAATTTTCATCCCCCTAGCCAACATATAAAAAAATGTGGAGGGGAATTTTAAAACTTTGGAGGGAAATCCCCCCAGAGAAGGCCTAGAATAAACACTGTGTTTGGGAAACCCTGTTCTAATTGATTCCTTCTCTTGTTCTTCAGCATATTCATTAAGCTAAATTGCGGCTCACAGTTGCGCTGAATGTCAGACATGTTCCTCCTACACCCATCCATCCATTCAAGGTCATTCGATAAGCTAGATCTTGAAAGTGTTCACAATCAAGCGCAACCGGCCGGTGCAGGGTCGTCGAGAGAAAATATGGGCCGGGAGACAAGTGGATGAGAGACAAGTTCACAACAAAACGTGAATCTTTATAAGTACTGTACGTGTATGATATGAAAGCAATGGAAAATTTTTCAAAAATTTGTGCGAGAGACAAATATTGATTCCGGGCCTCTTGTTTCAAACTCTTGCCAAGCAAAAAAGGTCGTCTCATGCAGTGGCGTAGCCAGGTTTTCGGAAGGGTTTTTTGTTTTGGTCATGACCAACCAGACTTGGAGTCAAGGCCACAACTTTCGAGGCCAAGGCCAGACCAACTCCCAAAATATCTTGTTGACGAGCAAAAAAGGTCATCACCACTTTTTTGCTTTCCAAATGTGTCGAGCCGACAAGCAGAAAAGGCCATCCAAGTCTTTCCTTTTTTCTTTGAAAGGCGCTGACAAGCAAGCAAACAAGAAAAAGGTCGTCGATAGCCTTTTACATTAAAATTATTAACTGGCTTAAGGCATATCGCCCACCTCTGTCCTTCATCGTAGGAGAGACTGAGGCGACAGAACAGTCTAAAAAAGTCAATCTGTAGCGGGAAATTCTGACAACACGCCAACACCCTCCCCGCAGGTGATGTCTCAGTCTCGGGCGCAGAGGCGGATCTAGGGTGTTTGGCGCCCGGGGACAAAGTGTGGCGCCTCTAACATTGCTGACAAGTAAAAAAATCATCACGCGTGTTTCTTCTTCTTTATTGTGCATTTCACTTACCCGAATTTGGCGCCCCTCACCTCGGCGCCCGGGGACATATGTACCCCCCTGCCACCCTCGGTCCGCCTCTGCTCGAGCGAGTTGAAACGTGCGTGTCGCAACAGTCCAGCGACACAGCCACGCCCACTTCGGTAAGGCGAAATCTCTCCTGTAATACTGTATTACGCCTATGTGGTCAATACGCAGCGTGAAAATTGTAGTGTGTCGCAGAGAAAATGCGACACACACACACAATTCACAGCACACCGCAGCCGCCGGAGCGCAGTCAAACACTCAAACCCATTTTAATTTCTCTTGCCGGGAATTGGCTTGCTGCACCAAACAAAATTCCATATGAAATTCTTATTATTGACAAATTGTGCAGCGAAAAATTGGGGGTTGCCAACCCAGCGACTGGTCACCGGCCGCCACCGAGCGCAATCATGAACTCAGAACTCTTAAATGAGGTCGAATCTATATTAGGCCTCAAACCGCAAGTCCGCCATTTTTGAAAGGCTACCATAGGGAATGGGGAAGGTACAGAGGTTCGGCTCCTCCACTTTTTCTTCCACGTTACGGTTTACGTCAGTGTTTTCAAATCTCTGTTTTACATTTCTATCGCTGGCTTTCTGTTTTTAAAAATTTTATCAATATCTGGAACTGCTTGCTTTGCACAAATATTTAAATAAAAGACCTTTTGCCCATAGTCTAGACCAGAAGTTAGTAATTGTATGGAGCCGTTACAAGTTCACAACAAAACGTGATTCTTTATCAGTACAGTACTGTACATGTACGATATAAAAGCAATGGAAAATTTTTCAAAAATTTGTGCTCCATTTTTCCTGTGTGCGCTTGCCTTGCGACCGCTCTGCGCGCACACAGCTTAGAGGGAACATTGACAGAGAACAATGGAAAGGCATGGTTTCGGAGTCAACAGTTGGAAGCAGTTGAAGGTGGCAAGGTGTAATCGCACCTCAGACTATCAGATCTTCATTTTTCTTAAAAGCAGTGGGGATTGGATGATCTCAACATCAACTCATATTTCCAGTGGCAAAGTAGAATTATGACAACTTGAAGCCAAAATATTCGACCTTGATTAGACGGGTCGACCAAGACAAACCAGGGTGGTTAAACCACAACGCCTCCCACAAGTCGACCAATGCAGACCACATACGTTTCAACAACCAAAATCAGTGAAAAGCAATTCCTAATTATTCCTTTGAATGAACTACAGTACTAAAAATTCAAGACATCCCCGACCATAAAAATAGTTGTATTTTATTATGAATTATTTTATTAAAACAACATAAATTCTGTAATTATCTCCAGCAACAAGTTTAAACTCAGTAAAATGTTACTATTTTACACATAGGAAAAACTAAACCATTCATCAGTTTGGGAGCATGGTATTAATAATTTGATATTGTCAATAGCAAATGATTTTGGACCAAAGGTGAAAATCTTTGAGATGATAATTACAAACTTGAATCAAATTATGCCAAAAGTGCAGTCAAAACCAATCTTCTGCCTAATTTTGATAAATATGATCCACAGAGCATCAGACAGTTAAGGTTCCGATGCGATAAAACAATTTATTGCCAACTCCAAAACATTTTTAAAAATTTCACGGCGGCAAGATAGCTCGGAAGATTAAATGCATGCAATCCAGAGATTTTACATCAACAATCCTACAAACACGATCAGGCATAAGCAAGCATTCAGTGCATCATATCCTGCACTCAAATGACACACAAACAGTAAAAGTTGGTCTAAATTACAAGTGAGAGAAGTTTCTGCATCAGTCAGCTTTGTCTGTGGAATTCAGCAATTATTTGTCGTCCAGCAAAGAATCGTCCGTTGAGAGAAGAAATTGCCTTACTGGACGCTAGAAACAAAATACAACTTGTCAAATTTATCGGAAATAAATTCAAGTAAAGCTGCCTTAAAATTCTAAACAATATCAAATGCTAGACTTAACAAATAAGTTGAAACATTGGCATCAACAAGCTGTAACAACCAGCAGTCTAATCGTCAATAATAGGATGTTTATCTCCAAGGGTTTGCTTATAAGAAATGAGTGACCTTTGTCTAAAGTTACAAAGAAATCAATTAATTTGACAAGCCAATCCAATTATTAACCTGACACGCTGGAGAACTCGACAAAAATTTTGACTGAATCAGTTATTTCCTCGTCCTCTGTGTCTCCAGTGTCCTTGGTATCAGGCTGACGTTGTTCAATCTTCACAACTACGCCAAGTACTTCTCCGTATTTTCCACACTCTTCTCGAATTTCGTCCTCAAGATCGTCATCGATGTCTTCCTTGTCAACCATGTTGTGCAGCACAACTATTGAACTCTGATTTAAGAAACAGGAAGGATTTAAGCAAGAGACATTTTTATTTTATTGTTTGAAAGTGTCAAGTGTGCAAAATTTTCAGATTACACATCAAATGATTGATTTAGCATTAGCATCCTAAGGTAGACAGGTTTTGATGAAATTTTTGCCAGGAGTAACAGCACAGCAAGTGCATTTTGTATTGATTGCAATTTGTTGATAGAGGCTTTGGGAAGGTTATAGTAGAGTTATAATCTAAAAATAAGTTTTACCACAAGGACTCGTGCAGGCTTTTGATAATTGGGAATTTATTGAATCAATTAATCAGTTTTACTTATTGTGGTGTCAAAAAACTAGTTTAGGATTGTCAATTTTTTTGAGTTGTTGGGGTAGTCCAATTAAAAGAAACTCTGTCTTAGAATTAGATGACATCCAAGCAGAGATTGATGAGAATGCAGATTCAAGCTCAATAATAGAAGCAAATTCTCTTATCAAATTTAATCAGTTATCATTAAGATGAAAACCAGTTATGAGCTATTTCAGATATTCCAAACCAGAGAGAGTCAAACTGCAAGAAATTTATGATTCTCTGTCTTAATTGAATTAGAGTCGTAAAAGCCAGTTCAGTATTGCTGTAAAAGTGTCTGATGAACAATAACTTTAATTTGTAATAGTTGCAACAAATGATGTTTAGTGTTACAAGCACAAAAGTTCATTGCCTAAATTCAATTGAACAAACCTCCGACTGTTGTGACTGTATCTCTTGACTGATGCCGATATCGTCTTCGTTTGAATGTGGCAGTAGTTTTTGTGGCGAATTTGAACTAGATGTTACCAACACAGGATCTAAAAAGATACAGGTATTTTTTTCCAGGCTTTGAGAATACTGCTCAAAATTCCATTCAGAATTATAATGTTAATGCTTGACTAGCTGCTATGGCATGCACTGACATGACATACTATAAACAGGTTCAATTAAAACACAGTGGATAAATGGAGACCAGTCCATAGATCTGCCGATGTTTTCAGATACTTCTAGCGTGCCGCAAGATAACAAATGTTGAGAAACACTGCCATAAATTAACAACCATGTTATTGCATACAATTTCATATATAATGGCTATCGATTTAAATAGCATAGGGTTTCTTGGCAAGTGATATCGATGACACCTCTGCAATCATCAAATATGACTATTTGTTCAAATGAAAACTTTACAACTGCTTCAAATTTCACGCACAATATGGCAGCAGCTGTAACGACAACCTAGAGCATCTAAATGATTGATAAGGAGTTAAATTTCTCTCTGCAATTACCAACCATCCTGGAAAAATTCAATTGAGGGGTCAAAATCCAAACCCCGATGACATTTTTACTGATAAGAAATTGTGAGAATGAAAGTTCTGATAAGATTCAGATTCAGATAATTAATTAGTGATACATACCAAAACATGAATCAGGACTTTTGAGGGAAATGCAATTAAAACCTTGGGCAAACATTCATTTTTGAAATTTAAGTCATACAATAAATGTAATCGAGCCACGAAGTACTTAAAAAACTTGGTGGCGATGTCGGTGATTGTATGCATTTGACAAATGTTATTTACCAATAACAAGAATCAATTCACTTCTTTTCAACAGTTCCCTCAAAGAAGCTGCTGACAGCCATAGACATTTTAAAATTTTTCATGAATATGTTAATAAATGAACTATAAGACGGTTAAGCAAATACCAGAAACCGGTGTAGCAGGCGGCATTGTTCCAAGTACAACATCAGGAAGTGTGATGGTGGCTGGTGAGATTAAAAAAGAAAAAGGAATGGCAATCGATGGTTCAATAGCAATTGTTTTTATCCTGACTATAAATGTCACAGTTCAAATATATTAATTCAACTTAAGCCTACAATAGCCACAGTTAATTAGGTTTATGTGGTGCTTTGGTGGCTCATTTGGTATAGAGCATCAGCCGTTAACCTGGGTTCAATTCCTGAGAAATCACATCTCCAGTCATCCACTGCTGCTGTTTTAATGTGGTCTGCATAGCACCTTAGGCTGACAACTAGTGAATTAGTATAAAAGCACTATATAAATTGAAGGGTTTTATGTTTAAATCGGCTTCTGATAATTCAGTCCAGCATAAATGTTTGAAATCGAATAGTAAGCATCTGGAGTCTTGAATAGACTTAGATCAATAATAAAACACGTCACTGTATCTCGTAATTTCTGCCTTACGTCAAATAATTATAATAAGTGCAATGCATAAATACCTGTCACCATGGGAACAGACGTAAAAACAGGAACAGACACAATGGTGCCGGGTTGAACTATGAACGGTGAAGACACCTGCAGAGCAATCACCGATGGATCGTTAATATAACTCTACCAAATAAATGCAGATAATCCTTGACAAAGAAATTCAAGGATTCAGAGCAAGTAATAAATGGAGGAGAAGTAACAAATTTATTATGATAATCTAACTATATATAACTCGGTGAGGGCGCCTGTCATGGCTGCCTTGCAGGTGTTGTACCTGCGAAACGATTACCGGTAGTCGTATGTTAATATGTACAGCGCCTTTGACTTTGGCAGACGCCATGCGTACGGCACTATATAAATTGTCAAGATAATAAATAAATAATAATAATAATATCAACTTGCATGGCAAGACCATTTTCACCAGATGCATTAATGCATAAAATCCAGCAAGAGATTCATTGTAACAGTCACTATGAACAACGGCATAAATTCACATTTCATTGTGTTTATACATTTCAATTTTTGTCCTTTCTAATCTGTCAATCACTGTTTATTTATCTGTCTTATTATAACTGTCCCATAAACTAAAGTTTCATTAATAACTGAAAACAAGTAACATTAAGTAAGTAGAATTCTGAATGCAGTATCACAGTCGCTGCTTATTTATAAGCACTTGTCTTTCGTTGAAATAGCTCCAGACGAGGTGTAAGGGTCAGCAGTGGGGACTGAGGTCAGTAAGAAAGGATGCAATGTTAGAGGATCACAATGCAACTCATACTGAATCAAATCTTTCCTTCTCAGATTCCACCATCCATTTAGCAACAAATTGATCCACATTTAATTCTACTTAAACCAAGCTCTGGACATGCCTTACATTTGGTAATATGGCACAGAAGAAATTGTCAATTTAATAATAATAATAATAATAATAATAATAATAATAATAATAATAATAATAAAAACAACAACAAACATTGACCTAATTTAAATACAGCAAAATTTCACATGTTAACCATATTCTTGGGTACTAGAAATGACTCAGTACTGGGTATGATCATTTTCAATATTTAAAATACTTATTATTAATATTAAGTTCAAAAGATATATAATGTGTTCAGGTAACAATGTCAGACCTGTCATAATAAGGCTTATACAGTAGTGACAAATACCTGATTTGCAGCATCAAGTGCTGTAATTTTGGCAGTAATGGCTGCAGCTGCTACTGCAGTGGCAGTTGGCATAGGTGCTGTGGTGGTTGGACCCAGATTGACATTTGGTGGAGTGACGGCCTATTGTTTACATCAAAAACCATGCTAGATTAAGAAACACTACAAATTGTGATCACCTCTTTCTATCAAAGACTTCTTTTTCCAGATTTCCAGAAAGTATATAAGTTTAGAATAATTATCATCACACTTTAGTAAGCAATGACAATGAAAGGTGGCACATTAATAATATAAAATAGCTGTATTTGATTAGATTAAGGTAACAGCACTTATCTATCTTTGAAAAAGCTCCAGACGAGGTGTAACGGTCAGCAAGATGGGGAAAATGAGGTCGGTAAGAAATGAGGGGGGAAGTCAACAGAGTGGTAACAACATTGGACGGTAGAGCAGAAGGTCGTGGGGTCAAAACCCGCAGGAGCCCTACGGTCCACTCAGCCACACTTGCTAGAAGGTGGTGGTAAAATGGTGCGATAAGCCAAACATGTACGCCATGTGATGCACTAGTCTCGTATCCGTGGTATGGCACATCTGGCAGAGGGCCATAGCAACGGAGATCAGCGCCGCCCTATGAGCCACAGGAAGGACTACATTTTTTGAAGGCAATAGCAGACAGCAGTAGAACCTTGTTGGCTACAGATTTTGCCCCTTACCAACCAGCAACTGGTTCTCATACACTCACTCATATTTGAGGCCCAGGAATTCACCTGCACTTCATGTTCTTGTCCCAAAAGCATCAAAATAACTTATAATATTGGATTTTATATGGTTATATAAAACAAGAAATAAAAGTATTGCAAAAGAACAAGAATTATGCCTTTACATGAAAATTTATTTTAATTATTTTTTATTATAAATAATTATTAACAAAACATCTCTCTATCTCTTACAAGTATATGATGAAAGCAAAATTCTGAATAACAGGCAGCAGTATAGGACAATAACCATACCCTTCCAACTCTAATGTATTGACCACCCAAGTCAAATAAATTCATTGCTGAAACAGCATCACTGGCTGACTGAGAGTTTTCATATTCAATGAAAGCATATCCTCTGTCAAAGAACAAATCAAAAAATCAAAAAAAAGATAAACAACAGAACTGATATCTGGCAAGTTTTAAGAATGTAACTTTTTGCAATTTCAGTGAACAAAGAGAGTTGTTCAGCAGATGCCCAAAACAAAAATTCCCATTAAACAGCATCATATAAAGTTGCTCAGCTTTGCAATGTTAATGTAAACTTCACACTAATATATAATATCTGATTATCTTTAACTCTTAGGCAGCCTGTGCAGTCGTTATCGACCGCACAAGAAATCGCACCCATTTCTATATATAGACCGCTATATTTAGGATTTAGGACTATTCTAACGGAAAGCCAACATAATTTTGCATCTAAAACGTGCGAAAACCCGTTTATTTCATGAGTTTGACTGCGAAAATATGTCGATTCGTAGGCAAGATTTGCAGTCCTTCTGGCATTTAAATTTTAAATGCCCTTCTATACACAGAGGCAGATGTTTTATTCAACTAAAGAAGGTTTAGAAGCGATTGAAAATGGTAAGTTTGATGACATGGGTATTTCCAGGTCCGATGATAACGAAACCGATCAAATTCTGCTGGAAAGTATTAAAAAACCAAGTTTTTGAACTTTTGTGACATGTGTCAAATATATGTATGTCATAATTGCTTCAACATCTTTCACACAAGATCCTTTCTAAACTAAAATATCACATTTTACATAATTTTTAATGTCGATTACATAGGCAGTGACATTTTGTGGGCAGTCCGCAAAATAGCAGCATGTCTTGTTGCTGACAAAATCTTTTAGGAGCATTTGTGACAAGTGCCAAGTGCCAAAAATACATATGTCATAATTTCTTTGTGACCTTTCACACTAAATTCTCTGTAAACTAAAATATGACATTTTTACATCTATATATAAATTTTTAAATGTCTATTATATATGTGTGCATATTTCAGATAGCTTACTTACACTGTCTTGTTGCTTACACAATTTTTAATGAACTTCAAAGTCCAATTTTAATTTTTAATATTTTTATTTTTATATATTCTCATGAAATATGAAGAATGTCATTGCAAATGTTATAGTTTGCTTTTCATATTCTTGTAGATAATCAAAAGCCCTTTCAATTGATATATACATTGTCAATATTGTTATGATATTCAAATTAAAACATTTTGGGAAACTGTGGAGGGGTAAATTCTCTAAAAACAACATGGCTGCCTAAGAGTTAAAAGAATACAATATCTTTCACTATGTGGAAAAATTACATAAGTTTTCTTTCCAAATTTTTCTCAAATTAAAAGTTCCTAACATCCAAGCAATATTCAAATGAGAAATGCTCTTCAAAACAAACTTGTGTTTCCCTGCTCGTGTAGTATCGCGAGGCAGCCTGCATGTCCGAATCTTACCAAATGCTTCAAATACACTGCAAAAAAGTAGCAGCAAAAGTCAACCATTAATGCTAAATTGAAACAGAACTAGAAAAGAAAATGAAAATGGAGTCCAAACGCAAGCAGTTCTCAAAACAATGCAAAAACCACTACAATCACTACACTCAGTCTATCAATTGTGCAGGACATCAGTAGATGCACACATTATTTGAATAAATTTATTCACTACTGCAGAGTTGAATTCCTAATATGCATGATCATCTACAGTGCTTGACTTGATTCTGTACTATTTTTCACACAAATGCAATTCAAATAATATCACTCGACTGATTATTCAATACAGACTTGCATTGAAACAACTCGAAAAGATTTGTGATTTGGACTCAAATGAGTAAGTCACTTTAAAAACTTCACTCAAACTTGACTCACAAAACTGACCAACATGACTGACAAACTCCAACATCTATATTCTATACTTCTAATCACCAAATATAAGTTGGCAAAATATGCACTTCAAATTAAATTTACAGTTAAAGAATTCAGACAAGAAAATCAACCAGCGACTTGAAAGTGACTTGCAATTTGTTCATCAACTTCAAAATCTGCCGTCATCGATATTCACAGCCTCAAAATAACGAGCAATACTTGAACCCTGGACCAACTGTACATGCCAAGCAACAGGAAGTGCATAAACTGATTAACGAAAAGCAAGTTGCAAAAAACCATTGATCGTGCATTTTCACATAAAAAAACAGACAAAGAAATTAGATGATCATGCATCCTTATAGCAACAGCTCTAACACACAAAGGGATCAGCTGCTCTTGGTATACGGACATTCTCCCCCCGGACATAATCCCCCCGGACATATTCCCCCGGCAAAGAAGTAATAGATCTTAATTTTAAAAGGCACTTATTGGCTATCTGATGCCATGGCTGCCATCAGTATAGTTTAGGGTTAGTGTTTAGTGTCTGGTTTATGCTGTGCGTAATGATTATAGTCAAAGTCCATAGAGTAAACAGAGGGGGGATTATGTCCGGCTGTGTCATTTCAAAGGGTGTATGGGGCGGGGGTGAGGGGGAAATGTCCGGGGGATTATGTCCAGGGGGAGAATGTCCTACAATCGGTTCAAACCCATCAAGATGTCTTACCATTTGAGGTCCGATTCAGTAAGGTCCGGATGTACGGATGCGATGTAAATACGATGATACTGTTGTGCCTCTAGTAAATAGCTCTCAATTATGGCCTGGGCCTGGGGCATGTTGCTAGGACGCCCAACCTATAAGAGGGAAATCAACAGGCAATGCAGACTATCGCTTCATTATGCACAAAAAACACCAATACTTTAGCTCAAGGTCAGTGGCGGCTCCAGGATTTGGCAAATGGGAGGGGGGCCATTGGGGTGGCAACTTCTAATCAAGGGGGGGGCAGGCGAACCATTTGTTGTTAGGTATGTAGTATTAGGTATAGGGTCCCGACAGGGGGCTGAATTTGGGGGGGAGGCAGGCACTCAATAAGGGGGCGCGGCCCCCCTGTGGAGCCACCACTGCTCAAGGTACAGGATTTCTTAAACTAAAAACAATCAGTAAATAACTGATGAATTTTTTTATAAACCTGTGTCACCAATTGTCAAGTATACTAATATTTTATTGGACACCTTTTCATTGTTATTGGCACCATGAGGTAACTAGTCAAGACAATCTTTCCTTCTCTGTGAAACCTACTTTGATGTTACGTCCACCAAGAACAACTCCATTCATCTGTTCCAAAGCCAGTGAGGCAGCTTCCGGCGTTTCGTACTCAATAAACGCAAAGCCTTTGTGTTTGTTCGCCTGCTGATCGTATGCAAGGTGAAAGCTTTTCATCGGACCAAAGGGAAGAAATGCTTGCTGCACCGTGTCCTCTTTAATCTCAAAATTAATGCTTCCAACATAAATTCTACAACATTGCAAAATAAATGAATTAAATTAAAAACAGCAAAGGATCCAGATTTCTGAAATCTTAGCAGAACGTTAAAAACTAAATCAACCTATTTCCTACTTATAGTTAATGAATTTAATATCAAATATCATACATAAACTCTCAAAATCATTTTAACACCAACTTGTTTTATTAAAATCTCAAAACCTCTTCATATGTTAACTCTAAAATCAGAGCCGAAAATGCAAAGAAAAGCTAATGCTCAAAGCTTTACATATCATGATACAATATTCTATATCCTGCAATAGACTAATTCATTTGAAATATATACTTAAGACTATCAGCACAGTTCTTCAATTTCAATGTTAAAAAATTAATTTAAACTAATCATAAATTCAATTAATTTCAGGATCAAAGGTTTAAGGAATTTAATAAACAATAACATTCTACTGCACTCTTATCAACAAGTGATGCATATTAGTTCTGTTGTCTATAAACAGGACAGATCCAAGGTCTCTTGTAATACCATAAGCAATAAAAACAGAAACAAACACCACAGGTAAATAATAAAATTTTTAATTGCAGTTTGAGTTTACCTGCACATCAGTGACCAGGCTTGTTGCTTCTGTAAGGCATTCTGCATTGACTGCATTTGCTAAACACACACACACACATATTCAAAACAAAAATCTGAGTATAGATGTATTCCACCCACAACCAAATCACATGAGAGTTCATGACTTTTATCACACTGTCATCTTTGGTTAGATAATTTTTTTGCAACAATGCAAAGAATTGCTGTGAAAAGACAAGGTGCATTATTTTAGAATATTGACGAAATGAACAATAAGACACAAACCTGTTGCTGATGAGCAATTGTCTGCTTAACTAGAACAGTTTTGATGTTCTGCTCCATGGCGTATTTTTTTGCCTTCTGCACGGCATCGTACTGTGATGACGAAAGACGCGGCAATTTAAATGGTCTCTTGTCGTGCTTTGCGCCAGGTCCTGAAAAGACAGGACCTAACTGCTCTGCCTGAAATTCCTCACCTACAGAAATACATAGAGAATCAAACATCAACAAGCAATATATGTGATTATGTGACCTAACATATACACTCTGCCAGTTCACCATCTTACAACTGAAAGCACGAAATAATAAGCTGCTACTGCATGTTGCAAGGTTTTATTGGCAGGAGCTTATCTGCACATACACAGATATTCAATAGAAACCACAAGTCAAGATTTACACTAAATGCAAAGTATGCAGAGGTTTCTATACCTCAAAATAGAATAAGTGCTTCATCTACGACATCTACTCCAGCATTCCCACTCATTAACCATTATGTAGCTTAATTCAAAGTTCAATGAATGATGCAAATAAAGGGAAAAACGAAGTGTTAAGAAAAGTTCATTTACCAACAGAGGTTTGATTATCTTCACTCATTTCTGTCTCTGTTACACATAAAACAGTTCAAATTAACAAAAGAAGACAATACTTTATGGGCTAATTTGCATAACACTAGCTGATAATAAATAATGTAATGAATAAACAATTTGTCAGTTTCAACATGTAGCATTGCTAAATTGTGGTTAATATGAATAAGCCCCAACATTTCATTACAAAATTACCACAAACTGTTAACAGTCTTGGTCAAAGAGTGAAAGGCATGTTAAAGCCAAAACAAAACCAAAACATATAATAATACACACTTGAGGAATTAGAAAGTCAAAAAAGATGGATTCAACAATAGCCTCAGCATCCTAAGTTATTAAATACAATTTGCATACATAAAAAGAATTAATATTTAGAGTGATTAGGCAACAACAAGCTTTAATGAATGGACCTGCAACCACAGCAAAACTGATTGTAAATGGGCAAATGTACAGAAGGCAAGTATAAATACTAGGGACAGAGGAGATGTGATTTAAATAGTGGTTAGGCAAAGTAGACCTGATTGATTCAATGCAGACTAAAGTCTTATGTAGAAGCACAACCAAGGTGATTGCCTGAAGAGACACAACGTTGTAATGAAAGGCAAGTTTATTTGAAACATGTTCCAAGAATTTCAAGCTAATTGAACTAAGGCAGAAATCGTATGCAATGAACACAGAGATTGCCAGTGGATCAGCCACTGATGTTCAGAATCAAATGTAACAGCTAATATCAGTTTTATTCAGTCACAAAGGTATTGCATTACTCTAGTTAAGGCACAATGATTCATTGCCACATGAGAAGCCTGGTCCAATGAAGGCAAACAAATGCTTGCTAAAACCTGTCCTAGAGTAGACTGTGATATGTCTGAGCAACCAAAGGCCTACTCAAGGTGCTGGTGATCTTGCATGATGAGAAACAATTGGAAATAATTTAGCTGATTATAATGATGCAATTTATGGACAAGACTATAAGGCACTATACTTCTTGATTGCCAACTTGTGAAATGTTTTGTGAACAGGTGTGATGTAATATTTGTCTATTCCGGTGACAGCTCTAATGGTTGAGATTAGTTTTTGAAATTCCAGTGCAAATAGACAAGATCCCGAAACCCTCCGATAACCTAATGTGATGAAAACTTATTGGAACTTTAGCGTCGTATAAGAATGTTTATACAAAAATGTAAGTAACAAACAAAAACTTATAGAAATAAGGCAATCAGACATTCATTAACGCTAAGTATGCGATTATGACGTTGAAAAAATTACTTCTAAACCACTGTTTGAAACAATGTTATATTACATCACATTCGTCAAAATGAATGTGTCACATTATATGTGTCTCAGAGGAATATACCTCTACAAATTTAAGTAGGGCTATATAAATCCTTAGCAACAACACTGAAAAAGCTGCATGCAACATACGTCACAGATCCAGTCAGAAAAATTACATTATATACTATAAAATCTGCGTATAAATATGCAGATTCCTTTCTGATACGCTGCAGATACGCGTAACGTATTTACAGCATAAGTAGCATAAGTACCTTATAATTGCTGCTCATTAATACGGAAAAACCTTCTTAGTGTCACTTTGTAAAAAAATTAACAAAATACAGCGCTATATAACAGATCAGCGATCAAGCTGTTTTGCAGCGCAATTTTTTGCGAATCATACAAAATCAGAATAAGATACTATTTGAATAAATATTTAATACATATGTTATATGTTGAAAATATAAGTAGGAAAGCTAGATATAACAGTAATTCTTCGCATGCTGTTATAACACAATAACATGGGCATATTAGAATTAGCGGAGACACTTCTTCTTCATGTGCCATGTATTGCTACGTCGGCGACCATGGATTTCCACTCTTCTCTGTTTCTGGCTTTCCTTATCAGTTCGATGTTGTCTGTAGTTCTTGTCGCTTCTCTTAGGCTGTCCGTAAACTTTATTCTTTGTCTTCCTCTTGCTCTTTTCCCCTCTATTTTTCCTGTTATGGCTAGATTTTCCAATCCGTCTTTTCTTATTAGATGTCCAAAGAATTCAAGCTGCTGCTTTCTTATGGTTTTAGCTTTTTTTACAAAAGTTTTTAGTACTTCCTCATTGGTTATTCTTTCTGTCGATGAAATTTTTGCATCCTTCTGAGAAACCACATCTCTGCAGCTTCCAGTTTCCTTTCTGATGTTTTTGTCAACGTCCATGTTTCCGAGCCGTACATCAGAACCGCCCAAACGTAGCTTGAAGAAGAATTCTGAGCCGTGTTGTTGTTGAAATATGTTTATTTGTGAGAATCTTTTTGAGTTGTATGAAGGCTGACTTCGCCATACCTATTCTCGTTTCAATGTCCTTTTCACTTCTTCCATCGCTTGAATATGCTTCCTAGATATTTGAACTGTGTTACCTGTTTTATTTCCATTCCCCATTTAGGAATTTCTTTCTTTTTTGCGGAGACACTAGACAGTATATAATGAGAATAAGTAAGTAAAATCTCGTGGGTTTATTTAGCGCTGTGAATGCAGCACAACAGTAACTGCTTATTCTTAGGCGCTTAGCCTATCTTAAAATCGCTATGTGAAAAGTGAATGATGAGCCAGGCCAGTGTTTAATCTAGAATCTGGACTCCGGGGGAAAACTGACAAAGCCGGGGAAAGTCAGCTAGGGGGCTGCTGTTAGTTGATGTAGTATGCCAAAATTTCTCCGGAAATTTCAAATTTCCGGGGGAAAGGGCAATTTCCCCCCGGAAACGGCCTAGATTAAACCCTGAGCCGGGGCAGTGGTCAATTTATCCGGAGGGCAGTGATGTTAGTCAGTGGTTCTCACAAAGGGCAGTCCCTACTGAACCACTTTAAACCTTGTTATATTATATTATATTGGTCCTCTCTTGTTCACTTTATACACGACTCCTCTTGGCTCATTACTGTCAAACCATCACCTAGATTGCCACCTATATGCAGATGATACTGATCAGCATAGGCGGCGCACTCCTATCGGCCCCGTCGGCCCAGGCCGGGCGCTAAATAAACCCAAGTAAGAACTGAAGAATTGCGATTCTTTAAATTGTTTGGTTAAATTCTCACTTCGAATTTCGAAAAAGCCGCTGTCGCTGGAGGGCGAATGCTCTGCCGAATAGGGCTTTATAGTTGCAAGATCAGATAAGATCAGATAGGCATGTCCTATTCTCATTTAACCAGAAGGCGTCAAACACGGCAGTCATAATCTTATTAGATTACACAGCTGCTGTCGCGGGAGGAGGAATGCACTGCCCAATAAGGCTTCATAGTAGAAAGATCAGATAAGATCAGGCAGGGGTCATATACACCTTTAACCCGAGGTGTCAAACGCAGCAGTAACGTACGTACGTCTATAAGTTAACATTAGATTAAAAGACGGCGGAAGGCCCTTTGACGAACCAAGTGGGGAGACGGTGGGCGAAAAGGCGAAGGGCAGCAGAGGGCACCAGGGAAGCAGTAGAGGGCGTTAGAGTGTTTCACCGAGAGATGGCAGTCGGATTTTGGTCCCGATCGAAAGTGATCAGTTAGAGCTTCACCGTGTTTGCATAAATTGCGGAAAGCAATCTAACGACTTCAGGGATTGATTCAATCGTTCAACAGACAACAGCGCTTCGCCATCGACACAATGGACAAGTTTGTTGTTAAACGTCGTAAACTGAATGTCGAAGTCTCGAAGACCCTGAACAAACTGTAAGTACTTCAGATACAACATCTGCGCAAATTATTCCATAGTGATGAGTGTAGGCCTAGAACTATGCTACGAAAAACTATAATCGTATAAATCTCAACACTAGACATGGTCACCCCAAGATTTATGGGACTCCCCCTGAGTTGTTTTTCGCCATAGTTTTCATCCTTCCCAATCCTATTGTATGGAGCCTTATTCTTGATTTTATATCTTCTTGCTGACTGCCTGTGCTTTCAATCACACCTTCAACACATCTGAATGGCAGACTCTTTCCATGTTTTTGTCCATTCATTGTAATATTTACGATTTTTGTATTCCCTTTCGTTGTGTCCATCACCCTTGTTTTTGTTTCACTTATTTGTAGCCTAATCCATAGTTTTGCCTGTATTACTCACAGGTTACGTCGTTATCGCCTAATAACATAAATGGTTCAATTGAAGAAGATCTGAGACACTTTGTATTAATTCTAAATGCAAATCAACCTACTGATATATCTGTATATCCGACAAAGTTAGATGCAAAAAAACTGGATAAAAACCTTCTTAAAACGTTTCTTTTGTTATAAATCACAATTGAAAATGCATTTTGGCTATCTACTGTAAGTTAGTTAGGCACCTCGACCCTCAACGACCGCTGCCGTTATGTAGTAAACGGGCCGGGGTACTTTTTATTGTCTTCCGCCGCCTCTGCTGATCAGATCTTTATTTCATTTGATAAGTCTTCATCAGAACCTTCATTGGAAACTATTTCTCAAGCATTCTCTCATATTCAGTCCTGGATGGATTCAAACAAATTGCTTTTAAACCCGGCCAAAACTGAATTTTTACTTTAGGGGTAAAGCCCCAGCTCAAGAAATTTTATTCTATAAACTCTATTAAACTTGGTGATTCAACTATTCCTGTAAGTAGTTCTGCACGGGATCTAGGAGTAATTTTTGATTCCACACTTTCTTTCTCAACTCACACAAATAGCATTTGTAAAGTAGCTCACTACCACCTTCGTGATTTGTATCGTATTAGGAAACTTCTGAATAAACCTGCATTAATGCTTTTGGCAAATGCCTTAGTGTCCAGTCGTCTTGATTATTGCAACTCCCTTCTTTTTGGCATTTCTAAACCAAACCTGGCTAAACTCCGAGTTCAAAATTCATTGGCTCGGGTAGTTTCAAAAACCCCAAAACGTGAGCAATAACCCCAGTCCGTTGGTCTTCACTGGCTTCCAATTAAAGAAAGGATAGACTTTAAAATCTGCCTTCAGGTATACAAAACACTTTACTACAAGGAACCCAGTTACCTTCTTTCAAAACTTTCTGTACAAGCAAACAAATACTCGACCAGATCCTCGTCTGCAATAGTTCTCTCCATCCCCATACTCGGACAGTTCTTGGTTCTCGTGCTTCTCAGTGGCTGCCCCAAAACTCTGGAACTCATTGCCTCAGCATGTTTCATTGCAAATTCATTACAAATTTTTAGAGCAAGATTAAAAACCCATCTTTTGACCGGGCTTATCCACCATAGACTGCCACCCGTTTGTCCGGCCGGATACCCTGGATTTGACCTGGATCTTTAGTGATTTGGATTTGGTGTGCCATCGGTTGATGCTCCTGTGCATTATGAAAGTGGCGCTATAGAAGTTTAAGATTAGATTAGATCAGCGGTTCTCAATCTTTATAGTGCCGCGACCCTTTTAATTTAATTCCCCACTATGTGGCGACCCCCCAACGGTAAAATTATTTTCGTTCACAATGTAAGCTGCTAAAAATAATAATGCTACGACAATCAAAATGTTCGAAATCGTTATTATTTAATTGTCTCCCTGTCTATCCTCGAATGACAATATCTATCATATTAAAATCGTTATTCTGTATGTCTGTTACCTTCAAGCGTTCTGATTGGTTGACTATTGGTAGACGGTTTAGTCCTTACGTCGCGATGCGTTGGTGGGCGATGTTCGAAGACGACGTTGCTATTGGTAACAATTGTTCGTAGTTTAGCACGGTTTAGTCGAGTCATTGCAGCGTCAGAGGGGTGGGCGTGCGACGACGTTGCTATTGGTAACAATTGTTCGTAGCTTGAGGATAACGTACATTTTAACGTACACAAAAATACGTGTACAGCGTCACAAATGGTCACAGTTGCGTGATTTTAACGTACATAGGCCTAATTATTACGTGGCGCAGAGCTTGGCTAGGTGGCGTATGTACATCATTGAAACGTTGTTCAGCATGAATTCAATGATTGGGTTTTAGTATTATCCTGCACCGCGAGCGAAGCGAGCGCGAGCGAAGCGAGCATCTTTTTAGTTATTATAGTAAAACAACTAGTACGTCGTAACTACCACTGAGGAAATTTTGTACAATAACAAGAAAAGAGACAACCCCATATTTCTGATGGTCTCGGGCGACCCCTGGCAAATCGTCATTCGACCCCCTTGGGAGTCGCGACCCACAGGTTGAGAACCGCTGGATTAGATATATTATTATTATAGTCGGTAACTTAATTAGTCCTATGGAGGAAATGATTATAGTAAAAGAAAGATTTAAGCTTAGGTCTGAACTTCTGAAGACACGAGGACAGTGGCGTAGCGTGACTTTTGGGGGCCCGGGGGGCATCTTTGTCATGGGGGCCCCAAAGTTTCAAAGTTTCGGGCTGACGAGCAAAAAAAAAAAAAAAAAAAAAAAAAGGTCATCGCCTCCTTTTTTACCCTGACGAGCAAAAAAAAAAAAGGTCGTCAGCACGTTCACTTCTATGGCTAGGTTAAGTTAGGGTTAGCCCTAACCTAACCCTAGCTTAGACCCTCTTTGGGGCCCCCCGCCTGGGGCCCGGGGCAGTCAACAAAGTGCCCCCTGCCCCCACGTTACGCCACTGCACGAGGAGATAATGCAGGAACTATGTGAAATGAGGTTTATCATGTGTTTAATGGTAACGAATTGTTTAGGAGAAAGATCATTTTAACAGCTGAAGAGAATAAAAATGACAGAGCGGAAGATGGCAGAGTGGGTTACGTCACTACGTGCTGGAGGATCAGGCTTAGACCCCTGCACGGGCCGACTTATGGCAGCCCGGCCCGGCCCGTCACTCTTTTGGCCCGGCCCGGCCCGTTTCATTGTTTTCCCTTTAGGGCCCGGCCCGTTTCGGCCCGCCAAATTTCAGGCCCGGCCCGGCCCAACCTGCTCATTTGCGAGTAAAATTTGCAATCATAACTTTTGGAAAATCACTCGACGTTTTAATACTAGTCTTTCTACTACAATTTAGTGTGTACTGTAAAAACTCATAATCCAACAAAAATGCAGCCGATCGATGCAGTTTAAGAATTAGAATGCAAAAATAGTATGTTCTCAATGGTATCAGTGTCCAATGGCAGTGCGATACTGTGAAATGGTTGCCCCAGCACATATCCAAATCTGACGCCTTACAGGATAGACCAGAATCACCGGACGGAGCTATTAAAGTCACACTAAATACTGTATAATTATAGCCGAGTAAGCCGACTAACAATCGGCTTGCTTGCTTAGTACTACCTACGAGCAGTGATAAAAAAAAGTTTAAACTAAACTTTATTTTTAACTAAATATTTGTAGTTAAACTATTATTTTAACTATTAGTTAAAATTTTCCAAAAAAGTTTAACTAAACTTTTTAAGGTAGTTAAACTATTTTAACTATTTTGCAACTTTTTGTAAAATTTTTATTATTCGATTCCTTTCAATGTAACAAAAAGAACTCGCTGTAATCTATAAGGCTTTATAATGGTTGCAAGAACTCTCGGTGGGGGATGCAATGAATTTCTGGAAAGATCCTCCAATTGTCAAAGGAATTATATGTAAATGGTTTTAGAAGAAATCTGTAGATCTGATTTATAAAATATAATGCTGAGAATTGGCAATGCATAAAAGCGATTTTAGTCTGGTTTGAGTCATAGTGCAAAATGAACTGTAGTTAGTCAGTAAGTATACTGTTAGACCAAAGTACTACCAAGAAATAAATACTAAAAAAATTTTTCTCAGAAATTCATCAATGCCACACATGCATTTTTGGTGGGCTGGTGAGAGATGCATCCCCAGTCATCCCCAACGTGGAACTGCCCCTGAAGACTAATGCAGGCAGTAGGGCCTACTTGCATCAAATAATGTGATTAACTATCACGATCAGAAGGGTCAACAACAATGTCAGCAAGACTTGTGTAGTTCATTTTCATGTTTCAGTATAAAGAGAAACAAGAAAGCAGTATAATAAAAAGTTGGCAAAAAGTAGTTAAACTTTTAGTTGTAACTATTTTAAAAAAGTAGTTAAACTATTGCTGTAACTAGTTAAGAAAAAAGTAGTTAAACTATTGCCTCAACTAAATTTTTCCAGTTAAACTAATAGTTATAACTATTTTAGTTAACTAGTGCCCATCACTGCCTACGAGTGGAGGCCTCCACTCGGGTAGCGATTACTAATCGACGATTAGGGATTAGGGAATAAAGGACAACAATTATTATTATTATTATTATTATTATTATTATTATTATTATTATTATTATTATTATTATCGTATGCTTCAAGTGCTGAAAGAAATCAGCCATTTAACTGCGACATCATTTGCTGAGTGTAATGTCTGAATACCGCCATCCTTGAGTCTTGTTATCGGACAAGAGTCAACTATATGTGATTCATAGGACAACAATGAACCATCCATAAAGTTAAACTGGAAAGAATTGGCAAGTTCCATTGATCGAGGGTTTCTTAATGAGTTGAACAGAAGATCATACGATGGCCCGCCCCGGCCCGGCCCGTCACTCATTAGGCCCGGCCCGGCCCGTTTTATTTGACAATCTTTTGAGCCCGGCCCGCGGGCCGCTCGGCCCGTGCAGGGCTCTAATCAGGCTGACGGAGCGGGTTCAAGCCCCGTTAGTGCCCTATAGTGGCTTTCACACAGGCAGTGATGCCTTCTAAGCCACTTTAAATCGGTGTCACGACAAAACGTTCACCGACAAAACGCGCACGACAAATGGTTCACGACAAATGGTTCACGAGAAAATGATTGTTAATATGTCTAAAGACTAAAGTATGGGCCACTGAGGCCAGGCATTCAATAGGGGGCACGGGTCCCCGGGCCCCCATGTAGAGCCGCCACTGTTTCCATAAAATAACTTCAAACGTTTAGTCGTGAACCATCATTTTGTCGTGCGCGTTTTGTCGGCGAACGTTTTGACAGTGAACGTTTTGTCGCGGAACCCTTTAAATCATGCTAAGTTTTAAGAACTGAGAGCAACTATGTCTCACGAAAAATTGTCTATGTACAGAAAGTAAGTAAAATCTCGTGGATTTCTATAGCGCCTTGGACTGTCATCTTGTAGCTGCTTATTCTTAGGCGCTCAACCTTTCTTAAAATAGCTATGGGAAAGGTATATGATCAGCCAGGCAATAGTCAACATCCAAAGGGCAGTGAGGCTAGGTTGTTACAGCTATGGAGGAACTGATTTAAGAAAAAGGAAGGATTTAAACTTAGACCTGATGACTTGAGGAGAAAGCGATGTTACGTAAAATATCTTTTCATGACATAATCAATAGGCCTATAGACTATAGTACTTTTCAAAATTAATCTTATTTCACAAAAACTCAAGAAAAGCGTACTCCGACCATTTTGCTCTGAAACTCCGATAACTCTTAGGTATGCAGTGGCAAGATCTGGCGGTTAAGCGATTTTAGCATACTCATAGGATTTTTAAGACGCGTAATAAAGGTATGTTTCTGGTAAAATTTTAAAAAGATAATTTTCCAGAAATTTCAATATCTATTTCTCTCATTTTGTCTGATTTGAAAAAATATGAATAATTATGTTTAATATAGGCTATTTGTCATATTTTCATTCAAATTGAATAAGAGCTTTTGTTTTGCAATTTATTCAAACTCAAGAAGATTCTTCTCAAATAACGTTCGCCAGATGGCCTAATGCATTTAAAAATAATTATTAAATGATACGATTCGGGTCGCGACACATTACAAAACCGCTGAAGTGGGTCGCGGATCCGAAGTGTTTGGGTTTAAAGTTTAAACCCTGTTTTAGAGGATTATATAATAGAAATATTGCTGTGGTTTTAAAAAACACATTGCTTGTTATTTATTAAATAAATTCCATATAATTATTTGAAAGGCATATTCATATTTTACATTTATTATTAAATTTTAAATTTTTCTGTGACTAGCTGATGTAATTTATAACGGAAGTGGTGGGCCTCTGGACTTTGTATAGTTTAGGGCTTCATCAAGTCTAAGTCCAGCACTGCATAGTGGACTTGTTGATTGATCTCTGGTACTATGACAAATCAATAAAGCCATCTAGCTTGCAGGGCGCGATTTGTAAGGGGAAGGGGGAATTCCCCCCACTGCCCAAATGCATCCCCCTACTGCTACATCTCCACCACTACATCCCCCACTGCTACACTTCCCCAACAACTACAACCCCCCCCCCCCAGCTCGACATATTCCCCACCACTGCTCCAGGTCACAAATCGCACCCTGCATCTAGGCAATGTGCATCGGCAGCTAAGAAGGCCAACAAAATTCTAGGTATGATCAAAAGAACGATAGTGAGCAGTGAGATGTAATAATGAAGGATGTAATAATAAGACTTTACAAGACATTGGTACGCCCACATTTAGAGTATTGTGTTCAAGCATGGTGTCCATTCCTGAAGAAAGACATAAAGACATAGAGACCTTAGAAAGAGTACAACACAGAGCCAACAAAGATGATCAAAGGATATCATAAACTAACCTATGAGGAAAGGCTAAAACACTGTGGACTGACAACACTGGAAAAAAGAAGAGAGAGAGGGGATTTGATTGTGACATACAAAATACTAACAAAGTGGAAATGCCAAGAGAAAGGTTTTTTACATTGAAGCAGTATGATCGAACCAGAGGATACAACATGAAACTGTTTAAGAAACGGGTTGGTAGACACAAACAGCACTTTTTAGTGCAAGAGTGGAGGATAGATGGAATGAACTGGACGAGAGGATAGTAATGGCTACAACTGTGAATGCTTTCAAAATAAACCTTAGTAGTTTAGGATATTAGATTGGACAGTGGTTCTCACACAGGGCAGTCTCTACTGAACCACTCTAAACCATGTTATAGTATATTATATTAAGTTTCAGTATTACCGCTGCAAACAGCAGTCTCAAACTTCAGAATAAGAACCTCCAATTAGTTCATATACAGCAAAGTGCCATAAGTATTTTACCAAGAAAACTACTCATAATTTTTGTATTCAACTCTTCCTATGATTATCATAGCAAGTGCATACCCATGCATGGTCACTACTTAGCAAACAGCTTTATCAACAAAAAAGTAAAACACGGGAGATAGAAAGTTTTGACAAAGTCATAATGCAAACCTCTACCAATAACATCAAAATGAAAACACCTAATTCGTTAACACACAAAAATGCAATCATTACACAAGAAATAATTTAAACAAACCTATTTAAGCCATTAACCACTGAAGACAGCATTACAAAAGTATTCAAAATATGGCAAAAAGAAAAAGATTTAGGCCAATGCCTCAAAAGCTTAATGAACATCTGAAACGACCTAGAATCAATCACAGCACTTGGAAATTACTAAATTATAAGAAAATGCAAACAAGCAACTTAAAAGGTTTTGATGCTTATAAATACATATACATATCTATATACATACACAAATATAATGTGTGTGTGTACATGTGAGTGTGAAGAATGCAATCTGCTATATACATAATTCAGTATATCAAGTGAGATTGATAAGCATTTCTTTCAGCATTTTACAAACAAGAATTCTAAAAGGAAAATGCACAGATAAATATGAATGAATGCTTCACCAGTTTCTGCAGCATTAAATGTTGTAACCCACACTCAAGTCTTTCAAAATAGATTAGTATTTCATATTTTATCAAGCGCAAATTCTTAAGCAATGTCTGCAACACAAGCGGTTCACAAAATTCTGCAATACTAGAAAGTGTGGAGCCTATCAGGGACCGATGTAGAATAGTGCCATCATAAACTCATCTTTAAAAGTCATAAATGCATGCATATGATGAAAAATAAGATTCTGAATGTTGAAAAACTCTCCAAAGTAAAAAAACAATTAGAAAATACCAAAACATGTGGATAAAAATACATTTAAATAGGATTAATGAAATGGCTATAAACTGTCTAAAATACTAATGAAAGACTAATAGTGATACATGTGAAACCAAAAACCTTACCAAATAAAGATTTATATAGCATTTCAATTTATCCATTAAAACAAATGCCTCAACAGATTGAGAATCATCTGAAAAATTCAATGTAATTTCAGTTAAACCTTGCCAATATAAGTCAATTGCTTAAAACAAATCAGGTAAAGCAAATTATCACACTAAACCAATTTAGGACAATGGCATGGTAGGCAGCACACAGCATAATCCATATTCAGGAAATCAAATACTGGTGATCATCTCTTGGCACAATTCTATTTGATAGAAATATGGAGAAATACCAACTAGTGTGAAATTATAATAATGTATTTTTATTGGAAACCTTACTAAAAAAACAGAATTTCTCAAGGACACACAAGAACACAGCATAAAATTTAACCCAAAATTAGGAATATATTTGTCTTTAAAATTAAAACCAGCAATAAAATCAAACTATAAAATACTCTCGAATGCTCAAACAACAATGAATAACTGATTGCCGAAAGCTTACCACACAAACACCATTTTTATACAATTTCCATGTTCAAGCAATTATTATGTGCATCCAATCTTTTTGACAAAATGACTTAAAATCTTGAATCAATCTTTGGCAATTAATACAATGTGATAGATCAGGATTCACAAATCACAATGGAATGTGCTGGATACATTTACAATGGAGTGGAAATACTTGAATATCATTTGCTTTAACCTGAAGTTTTCATAAAGCAATAATTGGTAAAAATAATATTCAGTCATTAACCCCTTAACAGGGGATCCCGGATATATCCGTCCATTTTACATTGAGTTACAGTTAAATATACGGTTAAGGGGTTAATTAAGTGCAAATGATAAGTAACAAGCATGAATTTAGAAATACAGTAGCATCAAAATGATTCACACAGTCTGCTTCTCAAGACAAATATACAAAACTTATTAGAACTTTCATGACAAGCTTCAAACAAATCCAAATTACTTTCTCTATAATAAACCTCAGATTTCAAAGGTTTTTGGTAATTAAGAAAACAAATGTCATTCTTTTTATATTTACATATTGCAATTATTTGCTTAGGATTTTAGGAAAAACAAATGAAGGTATCACCAAAAGAAAAAAGGATGCACAATAGAGAATGACACGGTAACCGTTACCGCGGTAAATCTGCGGTAATGGTGACAAATTTTAAATATATACCGTTTTACCACGGTAACGGTTACTAAAGTCACGGTATTACCAAGGTAATGGTACGAAATTCTGCAGTGTTACCGTGGTAATGGTGTTGTACTATTAAAAAGAATTTGCTTTACATCTCTTGGGTATTCTTGGGTTTATTATTGTCCGAACTTCTGTTTTTCATTTTGTGAGAGTGGTAGCACTTACGCCCTCAAATGCAATCTATGGCGCCAGTTAACACTGACCGTTGGAACTTGGTAGCATAGAATTATAATATTATAATTCAATAAAAGTCCTTTGTCTTATGGTGTGGCACGTGCGCTTAAAAATAAAAGTAAAGTACTCATTAGGATAAAACAAATATGGAGCGTTATGAAATCGAAAAACTTCTTTCAGCGAAGTTCAGTCACTGACACATAGACTTTATGCAACATGAGTGAACCAGAGGTGTAGCCAGGAATTTGATTTGGGGGTATAAATATTGGGGGGATGTAAATCTTAACTATAAACCACATAAACCCTTTAAACCACAAATAACCACATATAAATCACAAAAAGCTTTAAGGTAGACGGATTTTGGGGGTATATATACAGATATATTCCCGTTGCTAAGCCCTGGAGTGAACAAAGGGCAAAAGTTAGGTGACCATTTCTGAAACAATGCAGGGATGGAGTGGGGACGAGTTTCTGTCCCCTTAGTCACTCTCTAATGCACAAAATATTATGTTGAAGTAATACAAAATCAATTGCAGTTCAGCCAAGAGATTACATTTTCACAACTCCATGACAGGGCAAATAATGGTAAGTAGTAAGTAATTTATCCAATATCCATAAATTATAATTTCAAACCATATTAATTCATAGTAAAGTCAACTTTTAGAAAAACAAAACAATGATACAATTCAATCCGGATGACGAGTTAATCCATACTAAGCACATCAATTCACTCCTTTTAACCTGATATTACCATTTGCATCAATACAGACAAAGACTGAATTTGTCCTCTGCCATTAATTTTATTCATTCTTTCATCATTGCCAGATTTCACGGTTGAGGTTCAATAGACTTTAGTCTTCCATCTGCATGACTAAATAGACTCTGGTTCCCTCTCTGTCATGTGGTCAGGATTCTAGTGGCAGTCACATGTGACCATCAAATGAAGACCATGCCATCTGGCTCCCTCATCCTGCTTATTATTCTCATTTCTGGGTCTAATGAATAGTGGCACTTTCAGTTAAGTTCATTTTCAGTTCAGGTCTGCTATTTTCTTACAAACCATGCATCCAATCTGTGGTCCAATGTCTATTCATGTCCCTCGAGCACAAACATCACTTTTCCAGAACTGGCAACACATTCAGATATAGCCTAGGGTATTTCTTTGGCATTACGCTATCTGGTCTTTGGTCTAGGCATGAACATGTTAGCCAATGCTAACTCCATGATTGTCAGACAGATGAAAAATCACTTTCTTAACAATAAAATCTGCAACAATCACAGTGGACACATCCACAAGAGACCTTTCAGAAGAGGCACTAGAACTTTGCAACATTAATATGGCTTAAATCCCATTGTTTGCATTCACCAAGTAATGAGCTGCATGCCTACTCAATTCAAATAATGAAATTTA
Source organism: Metaphire vulgaris (assembly GCA_018105865.1). Taxonomy (NCBI): domain Eukaryota; kingdom Metazoa; phylum Annelida; class Clitellata; order Crassiclitellata; family Megascolecidae; genus Metaphire; species Metaphire vulgaris. The sequence goes on from CM030843.1 coordinate 11,551,009, forward strand.
TGAGCAATTACAAAAAAGACAAATTATAAATCTGTTATATCTGTAATGAAAGTTCACAAAACCTTTGTAACCCACAATGTTTTCTGCCCTTTAATCCAATTTTTATATTAGAAAATAAACAGTTTTTGACAAATATAAAATCGTTCAAGTCTTTCAAAGTTCCTAAAGACTTCTTTCAAATATTGGACTACATGTAATCAAACCACATTCAAATTAATAAGTGTTAAGTTTTCAAACTAAAAACCATAATAAAAATAATCAGAAGACATTTCAAACCAATTAATTTAGAAGTCATTCACAATAAGGCATCCAGATTGAACTACAAACATAAATATTTAAACTCTGAATAGCACAGTAAATAAAAGTCTATATATGTATTAGCCAAAAATCAAACAATCTTAGTCAGAGTTCCTAAAATTGTCAAAACAAGGATTGCTGGAAAATATGCTACAGAAATAAATTAATGAATAAATACTGAACTATAAGTAACAATTCAAAACAAGGGGGAGTGTAATTAATTTATCAATAAAATCCAACATCAATAGGCCAGATTCACAGGTACATTATCAAGGTAAACACTAATAAAAATCGAAAATCATAGAAACTTTTCAACACAATTTATTATAAACTGTTTACAAATTCAATAATATTAACATCTATCCCTTAAAAAGCAAGCTTAGTTCAAGGTCAATAGAAACCATTCTAATTACAACAGAGGTCGTTGGTTACCACATTGCACTTTTGTAAACAATTGCGTCAACACCAACACATGAACTCACGAGCAACGAAAGTCAAAGACCACACTGAATCCAATTAAACATATTTTTATTACTATTATTATTATTACAGCATCAAGAAGAAACACTCACTGACAACAGAAAATAACAGAGATAAAACTGAAAGCCAAAAGAAAGAACCCGAACTATAGAACACAATTGGCATCAATCAAATAGTACTACAAGAAGGGTGCTACGACAAAATGTCCACAGACAAAATGTCACGAACAAAATATCATGGGGACAAAATGTCAGCGGATAAAATGTCAGCAGAAAAAATGCGACTCTAACCCGTTACTTTTTGTCCGTGATCTGTCTGTGATCTTTTTGTCCGTGATCTGACATTCTATCATTCTATCCGGCCACAACAAGAAGACATACTGAACGTTTATATTAAAAATTCTACTAGCATTCACCCCAGATCAAGAAAACGACACCAACTAATAAGCACCAGAACATTTTCAAACTACCAAAACCATGAATTAGCATAAAATGTAAAATTCTGAGTGCAAGAATGACTGAGATGCATAAATGAAGAAGCAACACATAATAGTAACCAATGGTATTACAAGTTACAAGGCAAAAATAACAAACAAAACAATGCTCTGCACAAATCTCTGACCAGGGTTAAGAAACAGGTGCCACAAAATTAGAACTAGAACTGCAGTAGAATGAATGTCAAATGTTGTTTTATTATTAATTCAACAGTTGTCATCATGCAAAAACAAACAGGATCAAGTGCATGAAGTCACGACATTCTTCCCAATTAACGAAAATAAATTAGCCAAGTGGATAATTAGGTACAACAAATTATATTTTCAAATCAATATCTTCAGAACAATGACTTTAGCAGCTCGATTGATATGCTACATACAAACTCATCATTTACAAATGATCAGCTTACTCTGTTTTGTATGGCAAGGCTAAGATAACAGACGTGCAGATACTTCAGCAACTGATATGATACAATACATTACAGCATAAAGCCAATGAAAACCAATGATATGCCACACGCCACAAGTTGTCACGCACTTAACAACTGTTCAGCAGTCATACAACATTTCAAATGATTTAGAAGGATGGAGCAAATCAACCCACAGGAAGAAAAGCAAATGTATCAAGAATAACATTTTAGTCTTTAAATACGGTTAATAATACAGCGATACCTGGATGACGTAACGTTCAAGTGGATCCTAAAACAGTACGACATGCAGCCAAGCTGACAATTCACTGCGCATGAATATGTAGTGCTCATAGTGACTGACGAGGAGACTCTACGAGACAAATTACATTAAAACAAATGGCATGGCACGCAGGCATGGCTGTACAAACAGTACCGTTAACCTCTACGCTAAAATCTTATTTGACAAATTTATACAGGAAAGACCCACTAACACAATAGAAACGGAATCAATACTGGCAAATTGCATTATTTAATCCTAATTGAATTAAATTAACTAAATTAAAATACTGCTCAGTGCTCATAACATCCAGTTATAACAGTGATCAACAGCATACTATAACAAAACCATCTGCATTTCACAGTTACAATAATTGCTGAAGCACATAAATGAATTCTTTCTATGTTGAAAGATATCAAAAGAAACATAAATAGCAGAGGCCATGAAAACAAAAGAATCACAAAAGTATGATGATATCAGTACTAGGTATCATAATCTAAAAATGCTCATATCATAAATTAAAACAGCAACATGCCTATCTTTTGGTTAATTAAAATAATGACTTATTACTTTATTATTACATGAACTTAGGATCAAACAAAAATCTCCTGAAGCAAAGATTACCAATACACATCGCAAAACATTGTCAATTGTCAAAAACAACGTAAAGTGACTGTTTAATTCAACCAATTTCTTCAGTTGGTCATATAAATTTCTCTCATGGGCAAAAATCACCAAAATGAAAACCCACTCATAATAAAACCAAACAGAGAATTGTGAACCCTTAAGTAAAATCAATACTAACAGGAACTTAACATGGAGTACTAAGAAGAATGACTAGGGATCATGAAGGATGTCGCATTCTATAATGTTACAATAGGAAAACCATCAAGAGATCTTGACTGTACTTAACCTGCAAAACAAGACAACAGTACTGTGCAAAAGTTTAAAATATACTCTTAAGAGTGCAGACAACAATACATCAAATCCAGAAACAGGCATCTAATTCCAAGGCTTTATAAGTTTTGCCAAGAAGATTCTGGTCATCCTATGAGCACTTTAACTCATAGAGCAGCACAACATATAAAATCTGGTAACATGGCTTGCAGATACTGTAGCACTTAACAAAAACTGGAACAAAATGAAGCTTTAGTTAGAAATCCACAAGATAGATATTAACAAGTTTCTTTTTCACGAGTACAAAAATACATTTCAATTAATCAAGAAAATAACTATAATTACGACCAGATAATCAAAGTGCAATATTAAATGGTTTTTGAAAAATGGGAATATAATAAGAATCCACCGATATATCCCACTTAATTCAATGTTTAACATCAAAACATTAGCAACTGTGGAAAAGAACACTTAGTGTGAGAACAAAGAATTCTAAATTGGCATTCTAAAATGCCAACAACTTATAAAAACTAAATGCACATTCCGGAAGCAACAGATATTCCTTATTTGCCATTAATTTACTATTTTACACCATACACATCAGTTTCAAGATTTCACATGCAAGAAAACTAAATTAAATACCACAAAAACTAGTCAGGAAAGAGAAATTCTAGTTCTTAATATATCGCAAATTTCAAATTGAATTAAAGAGATCAGAAATGCTTTAATAAAATGAAAGCAAACTGTAATTTGTGAAGCACAGTAACCATAATTCACAAAACATTGAGAATTCTCGTTGGTGCCACATCTATCTTTTATAGTGATGACAGTTTGAAGCTAGTTTGGCTGACAACAATTTTTATAATCCAAAAAACAGTCAATAATCACACCAATGCATAAAAGCCACAAGCAGCCAGCTGATAAAAGCCGAGAAATGGCTACTGCAAAAAGCAACGAAATCTATAAAAATAGTAGCAAAATTTTCATTTTTCTGAATAAATTTCTTTGAAGACAACTGCATCTCTACCTCAAACTTCTGGACTGAATGTGGAAAAAAGTGAAAAACTTCAATTCAACCATTCAAACTAATCACACACACCACATCCATTCAGATAAATACAAAATTCAATTAGAAACAAAATTAAAATATAAAAAAACAAACTTGCAAGTACCAAAGCTAAAAGTAGTACCTAATATTTAAACTTGCTAGATCAAGTAACAAGAAAAAAATTTCTAAATTTCAAAGCGAAAAGCTCAAAAATCCCCCATTGTTACGAACTGGTCTCACTCGCTGACGACTTGTTGACTTAACACCATCGAAATGGAAGAGAGCGCGGTCGGTCTGCACCTTCTTTAACCAATGGTTTGTGAAATTCACGACCTGGACGAGAATGGATCCGAGACCAGCAATGTTCACAGTAGTACTGCAGGCAGGTTACGTTTGCACAAAAGAAAGGAGCAAACCTGCCACCACAATGTATCCCTTGGCATTCATCACAAAGCTGATCGTCCAAGACATAGGGTTTCACTTCAACCTGAAAATATCCACAACAATCTCATTTTCAAAAATAAGAACAGTTATGCAACATATAATAGACAGTAACAAAAACCAATCATTTAAACAACAAAAATATTTCTCAACTTAGGCTCAAAAATCAAATATAGCACGGGATGGGAATCAATAAAATTTTATGAGAACAAACTAATATTTAAGAAATATTACATATTTTTTGCCATCAAAAAGGAAGCAAAAAGTAAACTAGTAACAAGATACAAAAAAAGAAGGCAGAGTGGCTGGAGACTGATGCAGATTTAAACAAGCTAATGCGCATCAATTCTTACACGCTTGTCGATTTCACCGCGCTGCAACTGAACAAATCGTGCACTGATGGCCGCGATGTAGCTCTGCTGGCTGGAAAAGGCAACTCGACCGGCACCCTTCGGATACTTCAGGTCCGGATCGGTGTCAATTCCAGCGTAACAAACCCCACCATAGAGCCTTTCCATGATCACTGCCAACTCAACTGCAAAATATCCAAACATATTCAGTTCTTATATATAAATCATTCAATTGTGGGTGTTAATATAAAAAGAGATGCACAGAGCAAAAGCAATCACAATAAGTCTATTAATTTAGTATCAATGTTTGGTTGAATGGGGTCTGAACACGAATAGCAAATGGATGTTCAAAGATGAGGGTGAATAAACATGATGTGCTGAAAAAATGAGTATAGCTATCAAACGTCTTCTACAAAATATGCCATAAAAAAGTAAAAGACAAAGCAAGTCGTTCAGAAATCTGGCATGCAAACTTTTAATCATCTTCCATTTAAGAATTTATTTTCCAACAACAATACCACTTGCCACATAATGCTCAGAAAAGATCAACAGAGCTGTGGTGAAAAAAGCATACAAGTCTTAGCATAGAAGAGGAACTCATACTTTCTGATGATCTCAAGCTGGAATTACAAACCATCTAACCTGGCACTAAATCATCAATACATCTCTCTTCCAAGCACAGCAGATACAAATGACCTTCAATCCTGAAGGTCGACACAGTTGTGCCACTGAACCTACCTGCTCTTAAAGGTCGAGGAACTCCTCCAACAAAGATCGTTTTTCGGGGATCCAAAGGCTGAGAACCATCCATGACAAAGTCTGAGTCAGCAAGGTTCCATGGTCGAATCTGCACCTGCACACAACAAAGCAATAAAGAATGCAAATAATGAAGTCATAAGTAATTGAACCAGGATATGCATAAATATGTACAATGGATCATTATAAACAGCTTATAAGACAAAGACAGACAATCAGAGACAAATAAAATATTTGATGAAAAACAATGACATATAGACCTAATAATTTACATGTAGAATTTCCCATAGTGCCATTTTGATTTGCTTGCACGTGCTTGTACATGCTATGGAATAACGCCGTTCTTGGCAGTTTTACTGACGTCTTGCACTTAATTTCTGTGAAAATCGTAGTTATTTGTCATCTACTTGTTGCTTTCAAAGAAGTCGGCAACCATTTCTGTGCTTTCTCTGCACTTAAAGGATCAGATTCATGTCGTTCGGTGTCGTCATGGCTGGTCCACCATCTTATCTAACCTGCCATCACGTTGAAGCAGTCTATCCAGTTTACACTGGGTTGATGACTGCTCAGGTCCTTGTGCGGAGTTCCACCTCTGGTTGGTTCTGTCAAGTTCGGCGATGGATTACTGTTTTGCAGAAGACCACTCTCAGGAATTTGCCGCCTGATTTCACCACGCAGAGAATTTCTCTCAACATCTAAGCAGTCCTTCAATATCCTTTCTTCTGCGTTTTGCTGACTCTCTAACGAAATGTCTTCCTGAAGATGACTGCCTTCTTAAGGGTTACCTGTCCGATTTTGCCACAGCAGTTAACTCTTTTGTACCACATGAGCAGGTTTTTCCAAGACCAATATCATCCATTCCTCACTGATTTGTCACACATTGTCAACGGCATCTTTGGCAGATTGGTAACATGCTGGAGAGGCACACTGATGGACTGGGGATCTAATCCCACTAAGGCCCCAAGGTCCACTCAGTCTTACTCGCTAGAGGGCGATGGTAAAGCATAAGAGCCGTGTTCAGCTGCGAGGTAGAAACATGGGTCTGTTGAGAGCAATAATTGCAAACTACTCCAGATTAATGGCACAAGCTGCCTCCATTGCTGCTTGCCGGAAACGGAGATGGGCACCATATGCCTAATGCTCTAATTCAACAATGGGTGAAGCCTTTATCTTCCTATGCACTTTATAGCACCACTTCTAATACACAAAAGCATCAATTGATAGTACAGTCATTCCATCAGCAATTCAGATCAATCCCAAGGATCAACTAGAGGACCACAAAAAGTCAAAGAATGCTGAATCCTTCTAAATCTGTAAAGACAAGACTTATTAATTAATTTAAAAACGAAGAGTTACAGCAGTCTAAGTGCCTCCACAACCCACATTTCCTCATATTTCCTTAATCCTTAAACAAAGTCATGCATCACTTACCTCCATCATTATGGATTATATTAACCTGTGTATTATATACCAGTGACTACATAGTTCTCTTTCAGAAACCTGACAGTCTATATCTGATCCATTCACAATAACCTCATTAGGACACTGCAAGTATTCCTATTTCTTCAGAATAAGCACTATATAAATGTTCTATTAACTTGAATTTTACTGCATACAAAATTCCCCAGTGACCAAGGTAAAAACAGGTATATTTTTATAATTAAAAGCAGCACTGATGAGTTTATAGGGAGGATACAACCAAAGACCACACAGAGATTACAAGTTGAATGCGAAGTAAGGGATCTTTGAATTCTCTCTTAACCCCTTAACCGGGATCCCCAAGCTCAGCTCGTCCAACGTTATCTGCCGTTATTTGGGATCCCAGAGCCAGGCTCGTCATGTAAGTTTAGAGGCGTTTCGTGAAACGTATGTGATGTATCACAGACGTTTTATGCTGCAAATCGCTTTAGTATCCATCCATTCGCTAGATAGCACCTATTTTTCAGCTACATGGTATCCTTGAAAGAGAGAATATATATTCTTTGGAGCAAAGGGTGAGACTAATAACTTCCAGAATTCGACTTTTTCGATTTGAATTGATCTATCTTTATCAAATGTTGCACGATTTTCAAACTTTTTGATTTATTTTGTTCCTTTTACATCCCCCTACAACTTTGCCGCTGACGAAAGTGGGGTTGCCACTGAAAATTTTTAGCTACGGAGCTCCCAAAAAATTTTTTGGGACAGGGTTTTATTTTAGGCCGTAGAGTGGACCCTATCCCAATTTTTTTTGCACGGATGGTTAGAAAGATGAATAAAAATGCTAAACAATGGTGCATACCTCATCTTATTAGCTCTTATATAGCTCTTCTTAGCTCTTATATAGCCTGATATAGCAAATTCAAAAAAATATATAGCAAATTTAAAACGTTACAGTTTTCATTTCTGAAGAACGTTTTCCCAAAAATTAAATCCCCAGTACGGTGATGGCGTCTGAAAATTTAATCCATGGTGAAGAGGTTAAGATAGGCAACATCACAGACAACAACAAAAAACAAAGTTCAGGAATACAGCAAAAATAATTATTGTGAGATAATTCATGCAGGACCAAAATAGAACAAGACTAATGAGAAACACTAGCAAATCAATAACACATGTGCTTACCATTTTATCTTTCATGGTTGGGCTAGACACAAACCAGAACAGTTTGCTGTCTTCATTTACACAGGAATCAATAAGTGTCTGCACAGAGAGTTCATCTTGAAATAACAGAAAACAGTATCCTAAAAATAAAATAAAAACAAAAATTGTGCACTCAAAATAGTGGAACAGACAAATTTTCAAACAGAACAATTAAACCAATTTCTCAAGCAGCACTTTGAGACAATGTATCAAACAAGACAGCAATGATAAAAAAGCAACAACATTAACAATGGCAATAATAATGCACTTTTATAGCACTAGTTATAACATGAAGGCACCAATTTATGACAATTCAAATCCACCTTAAAGGCAATGTCAGAGACATTAGTCAAAGTGAGGATCAGTGAGACTAAACAAAAGAGGAAAGCCACTGAAAACAAATGTGTTATAGTCTAGATTTGAAAGTGTACACCGAACAGGACGATAATTATAATGCTTGTCAATGTTACCCTTTGGAGGAAAGTATGACTTGCTTTCCGCTTTATGCGGCCAGTCTACTATCAGCGGGCCAAACCGACGAAAGGCTGTTGTTATTTCCTCTGTAAAACAAAGGAGCATAAAAAAGACATAATTCAGTGACAATAATTAGAAGATGTCAAAGTATACCAAATATTTACAGTAGTTAACAAGTGCAACACATAAAATGAAGCAAACTTTGAACTAAATCAATAGAACAGGACTCAGAGGGTGTCTGAGTTACATTTTATTAGCAACTTACACATGCATACATAAAGCAATATAAAAACCAAGCCATGCTGATTAATAGCATAAATTAAGTTCTGCATATAAACATTTTCATGTCTTAAACAGAAACTTATGAATACATGTGCAACCAGTTATAATTATACGATATTTAAATACGTACAGAAACAAGTATAGTACCTTCATCTATATCCGGAGGAAGCCCGCCAACAAAGACTTTGCGTGAATAGTGCTCCATCATAAAAGGTGACAAACTATTGGGTGATGCCCCAGACAGCTGGGCAAGATTTGGAACCACTTGATCAAAAGATCCATTTTCCAGCACCTGGAAATGATCAGGCAATCCGTACGGTGACATTCCTGGAAAACAAATGCTCTTATATAGATAAATATATTCAAGAAATTACAAAACTAGGACATGACCTCACATACTGAGCTAAACCTGAGATTCTTCCTGACAATGTTTTATTTTATTCTTCATGAATGGCACTCAGCCATTGGTCGCGGTCACAACTCGCGCAACACGAGATTGGCACAACGGACCTCTGTCGTCCATGTGAACTAATGAATGAATGAATGTTTTATGCACAAGGTCACTAAATGCATTTGAGTTTCAATTAGCACAGTTAAAATTTACTTTGTACATCACAACCATGTATGTTGCCGATATTCAAACTTGTCACCAAAAATGCAGAATTTAATTAAGATAAATTATATTAAAAATTAATTCAAAGTTTTGATTTACACATCAGTTGCTTTAAACTATCAAACAAAAAACTAAAAAAGAAGCTTTTTGAAATAAAAGTAATCTCAGACAATCTGCACCCAATCACCTTGCTTTGTAGTCTGTTGATTGGCCAAGGCCCAGTTGGGAAATCCTTTGAAACAAAATGCAAAAACAGCATTAACAGATTTGCATTGCTAATGACAACACACAAAACTCCAAATCAGTAAGGCAGAACAGAAATGCATAATTACTTCTGATAATCTCTGTAGCATCAGTTTCTACTAGGCATAACATTAACACATTCATAGCAATGTCAATACTTAATGTAACATTCTATCCTCATCTCAACATCGGAAGGTGTTGGAAAAGGTTAACTGGCGCAAGACATTAACAGGAAGTGCAGAATAACCAATACTCAGTTAGCTGGCTCAGTAAGGCAAAATTGATCCCAAATTGTTTTAATTTTGGTTGGATATGTATTCTGCATAATGTAATTTACAGCATTTCATGACACGTGTTGCATTTACCTTTAAGTAAGCTCACTAGCAAGCTCTTAGTGGCATGAGTAAGAGTTCTTATACTATTACAGGGCTCTGACTCTATGGCATTATCCAGGGGTTCTGCCAGTGGCCAGTAAAATATGAAAATAATGGCCGAAATCACCAGTGACCCAGTTTGGAAGCATGAGAACCAGAAATTAAATAGTCATTGTTTATCCACTTCATTTACTGTTTCAGCTGTTGTCCTAATGAGAGTTAAGCAGTTGAAATCATTTTCATAACTTTGTTGTGTTTGCACAAACACTGACTGATTTACCGGTATTAAGAAAAGAAAATTAGATGACTAAGCTAAAACTCGGGAGCAATCAACTGAAGCTACAACAGCTAATAACAAGCCACACGAACCAAATGTGCAAAAATTTGTGCAGACATGTCACTGAGGATAAGAATAAGACAATCATAAAAATCTACTCAGAGTCAGATGCTGAAAGGAGTTAATTGCCGTAATGATGGTTGGCGGTGACTCTCTGACAAAGTGGTCTTCCAAAAGAAAATACTTTCCCAACATTTGACACATAAACAAGGAACAAAGGAGGAGGATATGGAGGGTCCACAAGGTGGTAATAGGAATTCTCCCCATGTGGCAAAATCCGGCAAATTCCCAAGAAGCAGTCTTCCGTGAGTGAATATAGTCCATTGCCAAACACGGCAGATCCGATGGAAATGGAAATTCCGGCAAAGAATGGAGCGATAGTCGATGCCTAGTCATGCTGACTAAGCATGCTGTCGGCCATTATGGCGGACCAGACAATGGCGATTACGACCAACCAAAAACTCCAGAACGAAGTGGAAAAAGCAGAGGATGGCGTGAACTCCTAATAAACTACTGACAAGTGAAATGCAGTTCTCGTGATTGCCCCAAGAATCAAGCGCAAGACGTCGGTAAATACCAAGAATTGCAACAATCCAAGACAAGAACAAGCCGGAAGGCACCAAATCATAAACTAATATGACCGGGTAAGAAACCCATTTTTGGAATTTGAACCATGCTGAGGACAGTTTACTTTGAAGGAAGAGGAGGAGTTCGTTAGCGTTGCGAGGGACAGAACACCAAAGTTAAAACATCCAGAGTTGAACTTGGATGTGTATATGGTTACTGGTTGAAAACGAGTACCTGGCTAAACAATGAGAAAGCCCTGCAACTTCTGTTGCAGTTTTCAACTTCTTACATGTGCAAATCCAGTTTTTCTGCTATGACTGCCATCAGAAACAAGAAATGAGAATGATTTTTGCCTGTCGACGATGAACTTCAGGTGTCTATTTTGAACATTCACCAATGAATTCAACTGCTTTGTAGAAATCACCAAGCATAAGTTTCGCACCAAAATGTTTGCTAATGCAAACTGATGCTAACGGGTAACAATAAAGCAACTAACTAAGTAATCATTAATATCGGTTATTCTGGTTTAACTTACAGTGTTACACACATACAACATAAGTCATACACCAGAGATGGGTAATTAATCAATTAGGAAGTAATTGATTAGCTAATCGATTAGATGACATTTCTAATTCTAATTGTAATCAATTGGCAAATTTTATCAGCTAATCATAATTCTAATCAATTAGAATTTACCTGCTAATTCTAATTATTTTTTAATTACATGACAATTAGCCATCCGAGGCAGCCTGAGAATAATGTTGAAATGCATGCTCATAGTATAATGCTGAGATGATCATGGTAGCATTAGCAAGGAAAAACTTACAGCTGATATATTAAGTGTTTTGTGTGATTTCTGTTGTAAAAATTATTTGTTATACAGTATCATCATCATCATCATCATCATCATCATCATCATCATCATCATCATCATCATCATCATCATCATCATCATCATCATCATCATCATCATCATCATCATCATCATCATCATCATCATCATCATCATCATCATCATCATTTTATTATATGGTTTGGTGCCTTATGTTATATAAAAAAATAATGTTAAAATTCAGTTTGTGTTTGTTCTGCTCACACACAAGCATGTTTGAGTGTACACACACACATACATGGAATGTCAAGACATTATGATATTACAGTAGAGATGGGCACAATTAGACAAAAATCTAATCAATTAGAATTAGAATTAGTTGCTTCTAGCACCTAATTGATTAGCATTAGAATTAGTTCTACACTTTGTTCAATTAATTAGAATTAGCATTAGCTGCTGTCTAATCAATTAGAATTACAATTAGATTGTCGATGTTCGCGATACAGTTGACACACCACGCAAAACAGTTTTAAAATACTAATTTAATATCTGCAGTAATTGCATGCAGCTGCAAATGGTTGGAAATGGCTGGCATTTCCAGTTGTCAACAGCAATCACACAAAACACTTAATATATCAGCTGTAAGTTTTTCCTTGCTAATGCTACCATGATCATCTCAGCGTTATACTATGAGCATGCATTTCAACATTATTCTCAGGCTGCCTCGGATGGCTAACTGTCATGTAATTAAAAAATAATTAGAATTAGCAGGTAAATTCTAATTGATTAGAATTACGATTAGCTGATAAAATTTGCCAATTGATTACAATTAGAATTAGCTGGTCATCTAATCAATTAGCTAATCAATTACTTCCTAATTGATTAATTGCCCATCTCTGTATTACAGTGGATCCCACCTAATCACATACCGCTTAATTGCATTAACCCGCATAATCGCATAACAACATAAAAACCCGAAGCAGTGTTTTGTGCATACAATTAATTATAAGATGTTCCGGCTATTTGCATAGCCCAGTTAATCGCATAAGCAAGGCTTGCACGGCACCTATGCAATTAAGTGGGTTTCACTGTATATATGCAGGCTAATGACTTTCAATCAAGTCAGAAGCAGGTCTCAAATGATTCTGATAGATGCTTTTGGCACACAGTGAACAGTCCATGACTATGTGGATGCTATAAATTAATAATATTGATAAACAATGCATAACATTAACTATCATGCAAATACTCTATACCAATATTCTTCAACCAGTGGTTTGCAGACCAGCACCATACACGGGAATTAACTGCCAGTCCACATACCAGTAAGTCAAATTTTGAAACTGCAAATGCTGCAATAACTATAACCTATAATTTCATGGCATTAGATTTAACTCTTAACTACTGGGTACCCCAAAAGGAAAAAGTCCTTGACAACAAAAGAATTTCTTTAGAAAAGTCTCTGACGACCAGCGTTTTTGCGTATTTTCATGTAATATCGGACTTTTTCCAACTTGCAATTGCTTGGATTCTTTGAAAGCTAAAAAGATGAGGTATATGCCACTCTACTGCAATTTTATTCCTCTTTCCAACCATCCATACAAAAATATATGGAATTTGGGAGGGGTCCACTATCTGGCCTAAAATGGGTCCCCTTAAAATATCAAAGCATTTTGCTTAAAGCTCTGGAGCTAAATTTTTGAAGGGTAAAGCCATATCTCTTGAGAGGCAAAGGTGTAGGGAAATGTAAGTGAAAAAATCAAGAATTTTATAAATTGGACTATATATAGTGGAGCCTCTGTGGAGGTATGCTTTTTCTTATCGGGGCACCCTTCTTTAGTTTCAACAATTCGACGTTACAAAGGAATCTGCTTTCATAGAAAAACAGAGCTATATGAGGTAAGTGAAGTCTTTCTCATTTCTTGAAAGTCCATTGATGTTTCTATGTGGGGGTGGATTTTAATTCCTTCAAAATACACTGGTTGTTTACGCAAGTGATGAACTTAAAGGGGCTGATTAAAATGATCGCTATTTCTAGCTATAACATCATCGATTCATATGCCCATTATAATTACTGTTTCTTATATATGTACGATCATTAGAACATAGATGCTACATTTGCCATAAAAGATCATTTGATAGTTTTGAATACTTTCATTTGACTTGTGCTTACACATGCAGCAAATTTAAATACCTTGATATAAAGGGACAATTATTTTATAAATTTGAATTTTTAGGCCAGGTAACTGTGGGACCCTTTAAGGATAACCCTCCTACACATGAACCTACAACAGCAACTCTATAAGTGTTATATTAAGTGAAATAAGCCATTAGAAACTAAGTCACTGCACGTGGGCACGTTTGGGCGCTTTGGGGGTTAAAGGGTTAATAAATAAAATATTATCTACTCTGATTTTTATTTCTGTCTTATTCTGTCTGCAAAATATTTCTCCAATTTCGTTTGTCCACAGGTGTAAAATGGCTAAAGAATGCTGCTCTATGCTATTTCTATACACACTCAGACATATATGTATATAAACACACACACACACACACACACACACATATATATATATATATCATTTTATCCACCATGCACCATATTCCCGCACTTCAAGCTCATCCACATACATAGCACACATAAGTAAAATACAAATCTAGACTAAACACGTCTCCTTCTGTTGGGTTTTCCACTATCATCTGATTCACTGTTCCCCACTCTAACGGGTTTCTCTGACAGCAAATGGATTTGCTGCAGATGCAGCTGAAGTACCATCAATTGAATATCCTTGTGCACCAGAACTGGTACTACCAGAGAGGTGCCTAATTATTACTAGCTAATCACTAGTATTCACTTGTTCACAAATAATTATTATGTTATTTAAATATCAGTAACAACCATGTCTTGGTTTTAAAGAAAGCTAAGATGGGGCGGGAAGATAGAAGAGTGATAACATCATTGGAATGTAGAGCCGACGGAAGCAAGCTCGAGACTCCCAGAAGTACAGAAGTTGACTCAGCCTTCACTCAGTTGCAGTGGTAAAATGCGTAGCGATGGCAACATTGCGAAGGTAACCATAAGTTCGGTGAAATGAATGTGGCCAACGTCCGCTGATGAATGGCTTAGCCACCTATGGGCTGATGGTCATGAAACTGGGGATCAGCACCGGCTCCTACGGGCATTGAGCCCACGGATGAACCTTTTTAAATGAATTTACATGAGAATGCACCATGAAGGTAATTAGCAAAATAAACAGAACTGTTAATTATTTGTAAATCAACAGTGTAACAATATCGGAAAAAGATTACAGGATAACTCTGCCGAGAAAAGTGAAATGCTGCTTAAAAAGCTAAGTCAAAAACACAATGCCGCTGCAGTAACTAACAATCCAGGGAAGCAAATTAGAATTAACTGATTGAAACCAAAGTTGCTTGCTTCAACTATTCTATTCAAAACCAGAATGCGGTCAATGTTGCAAAATGTACACAACCATACCTCTTCTTTGCAAATGAGCTAAACGAAGTCTTAGATAAATACTTGACTTGAGACTTAGAAGAAACATCCCGTAAGAGAAACTGTGATTCAGTCTGCAACTCAAAAGGTAAATAAGCTAAAACACTTTGACTTGAAATAATGACTTCTGGGAAGTTCCTGGGAATTACAGATCATGTGATGATTACCGGTAATGATTAAACCAGTGTGCTGTGCATCACATTTGCAAATACCTTTAAGATGGTTCTGAGACTGAGAGAATCCACTCATTTCCAAGACACTGGCATTGACGCCACTCAGCTTCAGAATGTCGGCATCGTGACTCAGCTGCATGAAATCAAGCAAAGCATCCTGTCAGAATGAAGGCTAAATTAATGAAAAATGCAAAATCTAGATCTATAGCTTACATACAGATGCACAGAGAATGTGCTCTTTCACTTTCAATACCCATCTGCTTATATGGCAGTCAGTTCAGAAGCAGAATTTATCCTTGCTGTTTACATTCCGGTGGTAAAGCTTATCATTGTTCGAAATCATTTTAAAATTGCTAAAATCTCCACATCTAATACTGATGTGTCAGCAAAGTAAACCGACATCAGCAAAGAAGCTTGGAAAACAGTTTATAGTCAATTTTCAAGGCTGGGATTTAACACTGAGTATTGAACTTAAAAGTAGGTGCAGATTTTTTATTAAAGCAATTTATTTCATTCAAAACCGAACAATGATTACCAGTATATAATTATCAGATTTGCTCAAACAGCTGCAAATTGATTGTGCTGCTCAATATCAAATCTTGATTCTGAAATTTTTCAGCATCAACAAAATATGAGAATTCAGCTAATTTGTTTCCAATGGCATATAGCCATTGGAAAAAATAAAATAAAAAATCTTTCTTTCATTGTTGAAATAAGTCAAGAGACAGTTTGCATAGATTTAGAATTTACAGATGATGATTGTACATGATGATACTCCATACATATGGACCTATGGTTCAGCCATATGAATAGATTCAAAATCCACAACTGTCAGTGTAACTTTCAAACCAACCACCATTCATCAAATTAATGTGGACCAGACCAACATCAGCTCCAACACCTTGGATAAAAGCATCCATCTGTTCAGGTACATGATCACAAACAACATCAGAAAATGGTGATCACAGCAGCAGCAGCAGCAAGTAATTTTCCAGCAATAAATTCTGCATCATCCTGTGCTGAATGCTGATAGGAGAAAAACCTAAGCACGAAGGACTGATGACCATAAAATATTCAGAGCGAAGAATCATGCAACAATTTCAGACAAGGTTTCAAAGTAGCAGAATGAAAAAAAAATTTTATACATTAGTCAATCTATTGCTGCTACAAATTTTTAAAGCTAATAATTAATCCATAGCCTGTTTTCAAAGCTTTATCAAGGATAGTTATTACAATGCACAAAAGCAAGATGCATACATTTTAAATGTTTAGCTATATTAAATTCTTTATTTGAATTTCTTTATACCACAATTCTTGTGAGAGTAAAAAGTTCTTCATAATATTTACCGGTACCTATGGACAGTAGGGATTGGGCACATGCTGCATAAATTTGAATATTGATACAGTGACATAATGCTTATTTTTGGTTTACACACACACATATATATAATTTTATATATATATATATAGCCATCATCAACTTGATTTCGGATGAGTACTCAATACGAACGTCAGAAGAATGAAGATATCTTGCCCTAATCAAATAATCAAACGATCAGCAGTGACACGTCAGAAAACCATCCCTCCCCAACTGAAACACTTTAAACCTATGCCAATCCTGAACTAGGAAAATGTAGCTATTGTGTGGGTGACAAGTAGTAGACACAGCGGGGATCTTCTGCTCAAACCCTGAGATAGTAGAGGGTGCCAACCCTTATCAGCCCAAAAATCCTTTGAGTCATGCTAGATGCTACGTGATAGGACGAGACTCTTAACGCATCACGGCTTTCTAACCTGCCAAGGACTGGAGAAATGCCAGTCTGCAAGTGAAAACATATGACCAACCAGTTGCAGTCTTGCAGAACCTTATTATACCAGGTCTTCCCCTTGTCACCAAAAAATTCTCATAATATTTACACGATTTGCACAAGTGGTCCTGGATGGTCCAACTGGTGCCGGTTTCACCAATGTAATGCTACTTTTGGGCCCCATGGATGAACATCCTCATTTTTGAAACAAGGTTTCTAGTCAGTTGTCAATCTTCTGGAATGCTCCAGTATACGTAATTTAACAACTGATGATTCTATGGCTGTTTTTTGAAATGACTTAAAATTCAGATCTTCTTATCAATATGCAGTAGTTTGCAGTGAAGGCACTTCGGAGCTGCTCCAAGATTCATAGTGAATCGACAGTGTAAAATAAATATAATTTTAATATCAACAAATAATTAACACACTATATCAACAATAACTGCCAAACGATCGAACACAGTAATAATTTTGAATATAATTGATTTGTCCTATTGATCATATTTTTACAGTCAGTACCATTCTAAGGCATCAGCAGTCACTAAGAATGCTGTGGTCATACGGAATTATGAAAAAACATTTGAAAATTAGACAGAGAAAAACTCGGTCGTGAGCCTCAGAAACCACACAACGCAAGCTATGCTAAATCGATAAGCAGTTAGCACGAGTAAAACTCAAATTAAAGAAATATTTAATTTAAAATTAATTTAATAAAATCGACAACATCTTTCGTTGTCCTTGGCCTTCCATGAAAACTCTCTCTTCTCTCTCTCTCTCTCTCTCTCTCTCTCTCTCTGTGTGTGTGTGTGTGTGTGTGGCACATGCGCAACTCAAACAGCAGACACATTTCATTCCAATGGCCTCATCCTTTGATTGGTTGAAACTGCAACTTGACCTGGATCCTCATTCTCCTATTCGTCAAACTTGACCTTGCCCATTGCACACACTTATCGGACACACCGGCACCAGTTGGACCATCCAGGACCACTTGTGCAAATCGTGTAAATCCGATGAGATTTTTTGGTGATGGGGGGGGCAGACCTGGTATAATAGGTTCTGCAAGACTGCAACTGGTTGGTTATAACTTTTCACGGCAGACTGGCTTCTCCAGTCGGGCAGGTTCAAGCCGTGATGCGTTAAGAGTCTCGTCGTTATCGCGTAGCATCTAGCATGACTCAAAGGACTGCGCTGATAAGGGTTGGCACCCTCTACTATCTCAGGGTTTGAGCAGAAGATCCCCGCTGTGTCTACTACTTGTCACCCACACAATAGCTACATTTTCCTAGTTCAGGATTGGCATAGGTTTCAGTGTTTCAGTTGGGGAGGGATGGTTTTCTGACGTGTCACTGCTGATCGTTTGATTATTTGATTAGGGCAAGATATCTTCATTCTTCTGACGTTCGTATTGAGTACTCATCCGAAATCAAGTTGATGATGGCTGCGATTGCTGAATGTTCTTTGTATAATAAAATGTGCACGTTTCCACAATTTGATAGCTACGATGCCAGCCGTATAGTAGGCCGCGAACTGATGCAGATAGCAGGTACTGTAAGTCGACAATACTCTAAATAATTAATCAACAATTGAAATATGTATTGCGATAATCGTGAATTTCGCGTCAAAAGCTAGACGTAATGAGACAGTGACGTCTGGAACTATGTAGGCCTACAGTACGTGTTGTACGTGCTGAAATTTTTAACGTTCACAATCACAGAGAAGAAAGTTGTACATCCCAAGTGTCTTTTCATGTGTCTAAAATGCCCTAAAATTCACATGCAGGCATCTATGATTTGTAAAAAATTTTCCGGGGGTTATACCTCTGGACCCCCGTTAAAAGGGGCAATGGAGGTAGAGGAGGGAATAGAGAGAAAGGGAAAGAAAAGAAGTGAAGGGAGGAAACGGGGCAGCGGCGGCGGTTGCACTGGTCAAAATTTTTCCTAGCTACACCAATGCATGGGGCAAGTTCAGAAGGCCTCAAGTTGTGGACATAAGATGTGGTTGATCAGGGGTACAGTAAGTGAATACAATAGCTCTGACAGACATAATTGAGCAGTACCAATAAGAGAAAGTGCATCAGCTCTTAAGACATGAAACTTAACTCAGGCAGGCTCAGGCAGTCAATGGAGAACAGACTGTATCGCTACGATTCGCTAGATAACTCCTGTTAACTTTCTTTATTTTTAAACTCCACATGATGCAAATATTTTTCATTGCTAGATATTGCATAAAATAGACTAATATTAGTTAAACCAGCACAAAGCTTCAGTCCTTCTTAAGAGTTACAGGTGACTTACTCTAACAAAATTACCTGGATGCCATCAGCACTTTCTTCTGAGACTGTCTTTCCAGTTCGTAATGAAAAAGAGTGTGGAAAATTCTTTGCAAATGAAGATTTCAGTTGCAACTTGGCATCTGCAGTATTACTTGGCAGACTGTTAGTATTTCTCGATTGTTGATTCTGCCCCCACAGACTATTAAAATCATTTGAATGAGACAGTAGGTTTGTCTGGCAACTGCTGTTCCATCCATGACTCGGTTGCAGGTTGCCAAACAACATACTGTTTTGCGCAGTCGCAGGGCAGAAACTGGAGACGGCATTCTGTTGCTTAATGCCAGTCGTGGGCCACTTATGCACTGGAAGCTGTGACTGAGCCAACAGCTGGTAGATGGCTGGATACAGGTTCTGGTGGTTAGAATTAGACGATAGCTGCTGGTGACTATCGACGTTCGTCGAGCCCTGACAGCTGGCATCGGCCCCGACGTGCATCAGACCAAGTGAAAAGACCACAGAATTCAAGTTTGCTTCATCCACTGTACCCGATGTTGTTGCAGCGGATACTAAAGTCAACGAAGATGACAACGACGACGATGATGACTGTTGTTGCTGCTGCTGTTCGTCCAACTGCTGGCCGAGACAGTGGACGCCGGGCTCCACGAACGACTGACCAGAGACGGCCAATGAAGATGGCAACGAGGATGACCCGGCGGCGGCGGCCTCACTGGCCAGCGGCGGCGGCGGCGATGCCCGGGCGGCGGCGGCGGCGGTGACGACGGGGAGTCTACGCCCTTCGTCATCGTTTTCGCCGTCCGTCGTCGGCTGCTGATCGGTCGAATAGATGGAAACGCTTCTGTCCAAATCAATCGACGACGGCGACAATTGCTGGTCGCCCATATTGATATCAACAGCGACTACGAAATGACTAAAGAATTCAGCGATGATGATAACGACAACTGATCACCGACGACGACCTCCACGTCCGACCAGATGGTCGAATCACGTGACCAGAAACCACTCTCCCAAAGCTCAGTATTAATTTTAAAGTAAAATCTCGTTGATTTATATAGCGCTTTAGTTTAGAACTGCAGTAAAGTAAAGTAAAGTAAAGTAAAATCTCGTGGATTTCTATAGCGCCTTGTGGCAGCACAACAGTAGCTGCTTATTCTTAGGCGCTCAGACTCTCTTAAAATAGCGACGATAGTGCAGGAATAATGGGAATTGAGGATTCAGATTTTATTGTTTAATAATAATAATGTGATTTTAAGTGGTTTAGGAGGCTAAGTAAGCCTGTGTGAAAACCACTGATGTAACTATCTGCATTCAATAACCTAGTTTATCTAGATAGCCTTTGAATCCGTTCACTGTTTCAACTGTCACTCCCACCTCGTCCAAACTGTTCCATTTGTCCACAACCCTTGCACTAAAAAAGTTTTTCTTTCTTGGACCAACCCTCTGCTTAAACAATTTGCACTTGTGGCCTCTTGTGCTGCTATAGTGTGCCAATGTAAAGAATCGATCATATGGCACATCTACTTTCCCAGTCATTATTTTGTATGTTTCTATCAAATCCCCTCTCTCTCTTCTCCTTTCTAATGTTGTCAGTCCACAATATTGAAGTCTTTTTTCGTAGCTTAAATTATGGCACCCATTGACCATCTTCGTTGCTCGTCTTTGCACTTTTTCTAAAAGTTCTATATCTTTTTCAAGAATGGATTCCAAGCCTGAACACAGTATTCCAGATGAGGCCTTACTAATGACTTATAAAGTTTAATGATTATCTCTTTGTCAACTCACAATTGTCCTTTTCAATTCCCAACATTTGGTTTCCCTTTTTGCTGCCTCCATGCATTGGTGAGATGGATTCATACTTCTATGGGTGATTATCCCCAAGTCTCTTTCTTTTTCTGTTGTGGTTAGAACCTTCCCCAAAGAATATTCATTACCATTATTAGACTTCCCAACATGCATTACAGAACATTTATCAATATTGAAAAGCATCTGCCAGTCCACAGACCACTGAAACAATTTCCTTAGATCTTCTTGTAAAATTTTTGCATCATCCTCCGAATCTATAAATCTGCATAACTTTGTATCATCGGCAAACTTTGAGATTTTGGACAGTAATCCTTCATCGATATCATTTATATATATTAGAAAAAGCAATGGCCCAAGCACTGAGCCCTGAGGCACTCCACTGATAACTCTTGCCCATTGCGAATGGCCTCCCCTAATGCCAACCTTCTGTCTTCTTCCCTTCAACCAATTTTCGATCCATCTGAGAATATTGCCCCTTGAAAGTAAATAAGGCTAAGGAGGGAAACTGTGATAGAGTTCCAAAGTTCAGGTGAGGATTATGAAAGGCACGATCGCGATTTGACGATTTTCAGGGACGACTGATTCAGTGGGCGTGAAAGAGTGAAATGTAGCCTATTGCCCATGCAGGCCCGCCGCAAGTGGGGGTGCAGGGGGTGCAGCTGCACCCCCTGGAAAAATGTAGGGGTGCAGTGCACCCCCTGGAAAGAAGATGGGCTGCACCCCCTCTGCACCTCTTCTCAGATAAAATTCGTCAAAAAATTGCCAAAATTTGCTAAAACTGGCCTAAAAATTGCCAAAATTTGCTAAAATTGGTCAAAAATTGCCAACATTTGCAAAAAATGTGCAAAAAATCGCCAAAAATTTGCTAAAATTAGCCAAAAATTGCTAAAATTGGCCATAAAATTGACAAAATTTGCCGAAAATTTGCAAACAATTATCTTGCCCCAAAGAAAAGTGTGAAATGATGCTACTGCTTTTATCTGGAGAAAATCTGCACCCCCTGATGAAAATTCGTTCCGGCGGGCCTGCTATTGCTTGTAAAGTATCCGATATGCCATTAAATACACACTGAAACGAACTCAATTACAGTGATGGACAACTAAGTAAGTAAAATCTCGTCAATTTCTAAAGCGCTTTCAAAAGATGCACCGAAGTAGCTCCTTATTCCTATGCGCTTAATCTCAAATGAAGTAGCTATAGCCAAAGGTGGGTCATTTAATCAAAAGGGCGAGTGGACTAGCTAACTAATGGGGCTGTCCATTAATTACGTCAACAATTTAGGGGGAGGGAGTTTGAAAAAGTTTGACAGTTGTTGACGGGGGGAGGGGGTGTCAAGAGAAGTTAACGTCAACAATTTCACTTTTTACAAATAATCAAAAATAGGAAATTTTATGGAATACTACTTATTACAATGAAAAAAGCATGGCAAAAAGGTCACCACATTTTGACACTCGGTGAGAAAAAAAGGGGAAAAATGGTCATCACCACAAAAATAATAACCTTGTTTTTGGGACCTGTCATTGATCTTGGAGGGGGTCAAAAGTTTTTGACGTAATTAAGCGGGGCAGTGAAAGTTGACAGTTGTTGACAAGGGGAGGGGTAAAACTGTTGACATAATTAATGGACAGCCTAAACAGTTACTACATAAAAGTTTAACTAAATTTTAGCTATCTTCATAGTTTAATTAAAAATAAATAGATTAGTTAAAATGCTAATTTAACGAAATTTTTAGTTAATAACTAATGTAACTAAAACGTATTAATTAGTGTAGTTGGTGTCCCAAATTCTCAATAACAGTATGCACCTTTTTATCTATTCCTTCCTGTGTCAGTGGCGGCGGAGGGCCCGTGCCCCCCCCATTTTGGCACCCTATACTTAATACTACATACCTAACAAAATGGTTGGCTCCCATGATTAGAAGTTGCCACCACAACGGCCTCCCCACTTGCCAAATCCTGGAGCCCCACTGTCCTGGGCCATTTTTTTTCAAAACAAACTTGTGTTGCCGCAGTCTAGACTAGGGATGTAACTTTTTCCGTAAAAATGGGAAGTGCCACTTTCATGTCCATAAAAACATTACACAGCGTTAGAATCCTGACAGTTGTTAACAAATGCCCAACAAATGAATACCTGTAGTAATATTTCCGGTAAAGTACCGCTATTTTCCGAAATTTCCGAGCTCACATCCCTAGTCTAGACTAAGACCTAAATATTAATTAGACAATGATTAATGATTTCAATGTCAACAACTGTCAAACTTTTTCAAAACTCCTCCCTCCTAAATTGTTGACATAATTAATGGTCAGCCCCTAACTGGCAAACAGTTCAACTACAACTAAAACTGGGACAGCTTTTTCAACAGTATTCTAAAATTCAGTGGCACAAGTGTGATATACTGTTTTTAAATATTGACATCAGAAAAGCTATCATGTTTAATTGTCAAGCACAAAAACATCAAACAAAATTCAAAGTACAGTATTAGAAACAAAGTGCTTCAACATCAATAGCTCAGAAACTGCAGCATAGCTATTCCACAAAAGTGTCCAGTTATAACGTCATGTCATAAAACCATAAGGAATTGTATTTAATGAAAATGCAAAAAATTCCAACAATTCTTGCAAATAAGACCAGAAATAAACACCAAGCTAACTACCACTTTAACCCGAGAAAACATATTATCCACTGCACATTAAGCAATTCTCTTTGTTAGCAAGAGAGCACACAAAACTGTCCTTGTTCTCCTTGTCTGTTTCAGCTTTAGACTTCAGCTTCTTTTTGTCAACTGTGAACTGGATTGCATTTGCTGCTGGACGGGTTCTCAGATAATACATGCCGGTCTTTAAGCCCTGGGAAAAGCAAAAACAGTAAATATCCATAGCATTAAATTGGAACCATTGTAAAACATTAAAAAATCTAATAAAATAAACACAAAAGCCTCTCTGTGTGTGGCTTTGGCAAACAGAGCAGTCTAGTTATTAACTTTTGTGTGCCAAGTGAGCCATTTAATTCCAATTAATGAGAACTCTTGCATAAACAGCATATATATATATATATATAAATAAAATGAATTCAGCACATTTAATTCTTTTTTCTTTATTTATTACAAGACCAGCATCAGAAAGAAAAACAAGCTCAGTATACACATTGATGCAAAAACTTAACTTATACTAGAAAAAATCTAAATTAAAATGTACAAATTTTGAGTAACTAATGAATATGTTCACAATTAAGCTAATTTAGATAGTAAGTAATTAGCCAATTTAGCTGATCAGGGTTGTTAATTCAAACATGACAAAGCAACAATATATATATATATATATGTGCGTGTGTGTGCACACGCGAAGGTGACCCAGCTCTCTGATGAAAATGAGAGCGTTGACTGATATGTCCCAGAGTTGTGAAGGCCAATGGCAGGAAATGATAATCGGGTAACAGTTCTGTACATTGGTTGATTGAATATGCACACACGCACTCACGGCACCCAAAGTCTCCAAAATGAGATAGAGACCCATTTTAAAAATCTAGTACAGTTTAACCTAAGAAAAAATATGCAATCTTTTGAAGTTTAATAGAATAGTGTCATATCCTACCATCTTCCAGCTGTAGAAATGCATGCTACTCAGCTTCCCATAATTTGGTTCAGCAATGTGAATGTTTAGAGATTGACTCTGGTCAATATAAGGCCCACGGTCTGCAGCCATTTTGATTATTGTCTTTTGTGAGATCTCCCAGACTGTTTTGTACAGTTGGCGTATATGTTCAGGAATTGCATCAATGTTCTACAACAAATACCAAACAAATACATCAACATTCCTTTTCCTTTACAATAGGCAGGCCTTAATTCGATTTTAAAATAAAAAATAAAAACATAATATCAATTACCAACAATATTTCATTACATGGTAAATCATATTTTCAAATCTTAAAACTATAAATACCTGAACCGATCCATTGTTGGCAATGAGTAAATTTTTCATATCGTCATTCCATATGCCAAGCTCTGTTAAGTCTTTCAGCAAATGAAGATTTACAATCTAATTTCAAGAAAACCAAAAGAAGAAACATTTTAAACCGCAGTGAAACTTAACCGCAATTAAATGGACACCTGCAGATATCACTTGAAATCATTTTGCAACAGTCTATCAGATCATCAGAGGTCAACCATATTCTCCTTACATGACATTTGTACTTATTTTCAATTTATAACATAAATAATCGTTAAAATAAAAGGCTGATATTTATTTTAACCCTTTACTGGTTAGCAGCAGTGGCACTCAGGCTGCATAACCTTACATTATACAGGTAGCATGAGTCCCACTCGGGTTGTACTCTGCAAGTCAAAAGTTAATGGGAAAGCACGAGTCCGACCTCGGCAATGATACATATGGGGTTCAATATCCATTTTCAGTTCTATAACTCATGAAATGAAGATAAAAGAGACCAATGATACACAGTTTAACATATTTTCAGTTTTGAAGGGGATTTTATAAATTCCATCATAAAATTTTTCTCAAAATAAATTTCCGGCTAAGCAATGGCTTCCAAATTTTTAATGAACGGCAAAGGGGTTAATAGCGCTAGGTCTGTAATTTCTCAAAGTCATAAACAGGAAAGCTCACTTGGTAATCTCCAGACAAGACACGTCTTGAGTAAATGTTGCTCGTGTATGGCTCGAAACTTTCACAATTACCCAAGATCTGAGCAGTAGATGCAGTTGGCATTGGAGAGACGAGAAGACTGTTACGGACACCGTATCTTTAAAAGAGAACAGCCACAAATTCATAACAACAGAACCATGAACACGAATGCAAGTACAAAAACTGAGCCGAGATCTCTTAACACCCACTGCACGTTCAACATTTTCACAATTTCTAAATCGCCACCTACACAATATTTTCAAACATTTACTCTGGACAGTCCTTCAGATAAAATTTGAAACCTTTATCTTTCAAAAACATTCTGTGTGAACATAACCTATCACAACATTTCTGCAGTATCCATTATAACATCAATTCAAGTGTCTCGTAATAAGCAGCTACTACAGTACTGTCCCTTAACACTATATAAATACAAGAGTCTTGCTCACGTATATAACAATTTAAATTAGATTTTAAAAATATATTAATTCTTCTAAATGCTTGCTATCTAAATCTCCTTACTTCTATATATCAATCACAGTGTCAGCAACTAATGCAAACAATATTTTTTTTACAATTCCATCATTTCTACAGTTTAAGTATTACCCAATGCCAAAACTGTTAAATGGATAGAATGTGCACAAAGACATACTTTTTGATGTCCTCCCGAAGTGAAGCCCAATCATGTCTATCCGAAGGTTTAACATCCCACATGTCAGGTTGCAAAATCTACAAATAAAACAATGCAATCTACAAATAAGTACAAAAAGACATTACAGAACACCCTTGGGAATGTTCAAAATGTTAACAATGCATCACCAAATACTGACTAGAATGCCACCAAAACTTGTGTGCTCAAAAGTAATTCTTGAAATACAGTGCATTATTATAGCCTCACTTTAATATCTCATGAAATAAATTTAACTATAAATGGTTTATTACACAAGAAATTAGCCCAACAGATGCAAAATTCTTTGCTACTTACGCCTTTGCTCACTGGTGATCCTTCATATGTTTCGTAAGGTCCCAGCTCCTTAGCGATTTCGCAGCTTGTCTTAAGAGCCGAGTAGTAAATTGTTTCAAATATATCGCGATTCAATTGCTGGGCTTCTAGGCTGTCAAAAGGGAATCGCATCAAGAGAAAGGCATCAGCAAGACCTTGTACTCCAATGCCTATGGGCCGGTGACGAAAGTTGCTCTTTCGGGCCTGTATTAAACAAACAAAATTTACAGAATAGATCAGCGGTTCATAATGATGGTCAACAACGTCTGAGATTGGCCTCCACTGCAGCGCTACCGTCCAACAAATATGTCTTTCCACTGTGGGTGATCACGCATTTCCCGTGGCAGCACCACGGGTATGGAATGGTCTACCACTGGCCATTCAACTCTCACCATCACTAGATACGTTTAAGAAGCGCTTAAAGACCTGACTATTTCGAACTAGTTATGATTCTGTTTTGACACTGTAATGGGTAAACGTAGTCCTTCCGGATTAGTTACCACAATAATCTTAACTTTAATAATAATAATAATAATACCTGGGGGTACTTGAGAGACGCTGTGGGGTACACAGAATTATCAGAGAAATAAAGCCTGTTTTAAAGACGTTTAATACAATGTGTGCTATACACTGTACAGATACTGTAGAAATGTTTGTACTAAATAAGAAATTCTAAAAGAAAAATCCCACTTTCTGGCAGGTGCACAATATGCGATAGATGTGTGCTGCAGTTTATAATTTTTCAATATGTCACAGAGCATAAACTTTTGTCCTCAGATAAGGTTTGTGCTCTCATAAACTTGTTTCTGGGATAAGTAATCACAAAAAGCCCAAGAACTACTGGAATAGATCAACGATTCACTTGATAAAAGGAATAACTGATAATGTTGTCAAAAAGAGAGACTCAATTAAATTTCCCTTACCTCTGGCACTGGATAGAAGTTGATGTTGATGATTTTGTTAAGGTTTCTGACCACCACGCCTGTAACAGCCTCTAGTTTCGCAAAGTCAAATTTTCTATCAGGAGTAACATATCTGTTGAGTGCGATTGATGCCAAATTGCACACTGCCACCTAAAAAAGTAGTGTTCCAAGCAAATTTAACAACACAATAAAATGTTGAAACACAAACAAATAATACAAGTTTGTGATTAAACATGTCTTCTCATCTCATACCAGCATATGATAATGGATATCTTGCATTTCAATATCTGAATTTTCTTAAGTGTGCAAAATCTGGAAAACATTCAAGAAACTCAGTATTTTCACCAGGCATCCAAGAAAGAAAGTCACGCAGATTAGATCTTGGTATCAATGCCATCAGAAATGCATAAACACAAGTGTTAAATCTACAAGTTAATTAATTAATACAAAATTACAAAATTACAATTACCGTGACTTAAGCCTATTCAATTTAACTTAAAAATTCAAACTCACTTCACCAGGTTCACAGTATTCCACAATTTCAGTGCACAAATTGCTACACGTGATAGTCCCCAGGTTCTGTTGGTTGCTTTTACGATTGCATGCATCCTTGTACAGCATGTATGGTGTTCCAGTTTCAGTCTGAGCAGTCACAATCTCATAAAACAGCTGCTGGGCCTTAACTGTACGACGGCCACGACCTTCCCTTTCATACCTACACCCATATCACACCCATCCTAATAAATCTACATACTGACCTTTAACATCCAAAGAATATTCTACAGATGAAAAATGAGCAAATCTTATAGAAATACTGCTAAGAAAAACACAACCAATTATCAGTAATACAGAAAAATATTACCCATAACTTTCAAAAATCTTGATTTAGTGCTTATTTCAAATTCAGCCAAATTCATGAAATAACGGCCTATGTTCTTTTAAACATTTTAATCTTAATACTGAAAGAACTCTCACTTTTCGTACAACTTTACAAATTCATCACCCCAAACTTTGTATAGACCAGGACACTCATTAGGACACATCAGGGTCCAGTCTTCATTATTTTCAACTCTTTTCATGAACAGATCTGGAATCCAAAGTCCGAAAAAGAGGTCCCGAGCACGCTGTTCTTCCACTCCAGTATTTTTGCGACACTCCAGGAAATCAAAGATGTCAGCATGCCAAGGCTCCACATAAATGGCAAATGCTCCAGGCCTCTGGAAAAAATTATTTGGCACATACATTCAACATATGGTATTATCAATTTAAAGGTGATGCTATTACAAATACAGTAAAAACCTCTAATGACAACCATATTGTAAGCAAACTGAATAGGAAGGATAAGAATGAACAGACTGTAACAACATCGCTCACCTTATTCCCCCCTTGATCAACATATCTTGCAGTGTTGTTGAAGACCCTCAACATTGGAATCAATCCATTTGAAACACCATTTGTCTGCAAAATAAAACAAAGTCATTATCATAAAACTGAAGCTGGAAATCACAAGTGTAATTCTTACTGATTAATTAATTATTCAACGTACTTTACAAGCAATTAAAACCATCCAATGATCTGCAGAGCAAATGCCATTCATTAACCCATCAACTTGAGAAAAACATTTGATGCAGTTCCTTTAATACACAAGAAATTGCAACAATCATCATCAAGATTTTTACAATTTTCTGGGTTTTTTCAAAGACATGCAAACTATCAAATAACACAAAATTTGAAGCCATTCCAAAATCTTGTCAAAATTATGGTAAATATACACAAAGTGTGACTTGCAAAGCACCACATCAGGAAGAGCATTACAGAGTAAATCATAGTATCATGATCCCCATTGAAGTAGCTACAGTTGCTTAACCAACTGTCTTCTGCAACTTAAAATACGGCTGCTAAGAAAGACGTGGTAGTCGTTAAAATTAAAAACATGAAATGTGACAATATTCAGCTTCAATAATTATCAACTACAAGTGTTCTGCAAAACCGGACACTGCCAAGTATCAAGCAATCCAGCCGGACTGAATGCCAACAGCAGTTCCCAGTTACTCCTCTAAATAAAAGCATCAGCTTTTAAACTTGTCATCTCTATTCTTAGAACTACATAGAAAAAGTATGCCTGAAAGTTACAAAGCCTCAATCCAAACACATTTGCTAATTAAAGAACCTCATTCCTTTGATAAAAATGGCAATTTAAGACAATTACCCCAGCTATGAAACTGCCAGCAGCACGAATACAATGGACATGCAGACCAACTCCACCAGCATTTTTTGAGATCAAAGCACATTGCTTTAAGGTATCGTAGATTCCTTCAATGCTATCATCAATCATTGACAACAGAAAGCAGCTGAAACAAAAATGAATGCCAACACTGATTACACTGTGCTCATAATATATATCAAAAACACATAAAATATTCCAGAAATATATTTGTGAACCTTTAATACCTCCCGAGACACCAACATTGGCTTCAAAAACTACAACTCAACGACTCCTTCCTCCAATTCCCCTTTGGTCCTTTAACCATGTACATCATCTACTCTCAAATTGCTCCAGAAAGTTTGCACGGCACAATCTCCTGCTGAATTATTTCCTATTTCACTAAAAGAAATGTTATTATACCTTGAAAGTTGTGGTCGGCAAGTACCAGCATTGAAAAGAGTTGGAGATGCATGAGTAAACCATCTTTCTGACAATAAATTGTATGTCTGTAACAAAAAATATATCAGAATTTAAATCAAACAATGCAGAAACCATCAATCTCTCATATCACACAATACAATCAACTAATACTACAGAGAAATAAGAAATTCAAATATATTCATCTGAAGATATTTCACACATGTTTATTTGCTATAATCATGGCAATTTACAGAATATCAAAGCTTCTGATTAAGCTTCCAAGCAACTTTCAAAAACAGACGACATATGTGAAAACACAAAAACATTACAGCACCTCAATTGCTGCATCAATATCTTCTCCATGGATTCCAACTGCAACCCTCATGTACATGTGTTGTGGTCTTTCAGCAATATTCCCATTGATTTTCAAAAGGTAAGATCTTTCTAAGGTCTAGAATTTAATAAAATGCATAAGGACAGATCATTCACAATAAAAAATGTATTTATGCACAAAGCACATAAAATATTCCTGTACACTGTACAGTATCACTGCAACAAGTAAATAACAATACAGAAAAACCAATATAAGCAAATTGTGATTTCAATTCGAATAAAACAAATTTCCAGTTCACGAGTTACTTTGTTTTAGAGATCACAGATGTGTGTGTGTATATATATATATAAAATATTTTATATATAAGGGCTGCAGATATTAATGATTAATTTTTTAATTAAATTTTAATATTTTTGTAACTTATTTAGTTGAATACCTACTGATATAGCTTACTATGTTTCTATTTCGTTCAGACACAATGGTGAGTAATGAAAGCAATGCTGCAGTTAAGCATTTAAGGAAAGAGATGAACAAGCACTTTTGTGTTCAAGGTAACCGCAGATGGCAAAGTAGACAATATGCAGAGTTGCAATGCAAGATCAGCTAAAAGTTATAGTTAATTATTTTTAATCGAAATTAATCAATAAAAAATTTTCCGATTATCCAAACAAGAAAATTAAGTTACCATTCTTTGTATACACATGTATATATATACACATGTATATATATACACATTATGTATATATATATATATATATATATATATATATATATATATATATATATATATATATATATATATATTAAGTGGTCCTCAAATGCACACAAAATTTTAAAAGTAGATTTTATTGAAGTGCTTTTTGTTTAAGCTGTTCATTTTCTAATAAAAATCATTGCTACCAAGTTTGGCATTCATAGACCCTTATTAACCACTGTCACACTTACATTGAAAATTACAAATAGGGTCATTCCATGACAACGCAGCCAGTATTTAGTCAATTGTTCACCACACCATCTCAGATCTGCAAGAAATTTGCAGGGTTTGAAGTACAGCTCAAGTTGAGTAAATCTTGAAATTTTCAGCTAGTTTTGTCAAAAACTCTCAGAGATATGATATTTTGAAGATACGAGGCTAATCACGAGTCAACGCTACGTGTTAAGTTTTACGATTTTTGAAGTTTAATATCTTGAGAAAAACAGCAGATA
Source organism: Metaphire vulgaris (assembly GCA_018105865.1). Classification (NCBI taxonomy): domain Eukaryota; kingdom Metazoa; phylum Annelida; class Clitellata; order Crassiclitellata; family Megascolecidae; genus Metaphire; species Metaphire vulgaris. The sequence goes on from CM030843.1 coordinate 11,583,119, forward strand.
TCAGGCTGAAATTTGCAATGTGCATACACTTTTCCCAGCTGAGTTGACTGGTGTATTAATCTTTATCATAGGTGCTACACAGCATGCTCTAAAAATGTCAAAACATCCCAACAGCCCATAGCAGCCAGTTTTCACCGATATTTGACCCTTTATTGCCATGAATCAGCAAAACGTTAGACTATGTTTGTTGTGTCTTTATGTAACTACATATATGTACTCATCAACTGCAGACAGGATTTCTGTCAATGATGAGACCTTGTACCCACTATGTTCATACCAATATTTAGTTGCGACACTAATAACAAATGTCCTTTAAAAGTAGTCCAATTATTTAGTACCAAAAAGGCATTTAACCAAAAACTGTTGAACTTTATGCCACTGTAATCAAGACTATTGCAAAGTAGTCATAATAATCAATGAGTTCTGTGACGTGTCACTGGCATACGAATCGGTGTCATCGACTAGATATTGTGGCTCTTCTGAGCGTTGGGAAACTGATTGAGATGGATGCCACTCAACAACTTGTAGCAAGTATTGGCGTTGTCGTTGTTGAGGTAGTTTTTATCTAGTGAAGACCGAGTCCTTGTTGTGGTTCTGAGCGAAAAAGGCTATTCCAGTCGAAACATTGCAGTAAAGGTCGGCTGTAATCAAAGCATGGTTGTGCGCATTTTACTGAAGCACAAGGATACCAAAAGTACGACAGATCGACCCCGATGTGGTCGGCCCAGGAAGTCAGCTACCAGAGGCAATAGAGTCCTGATCAGAACATCTCCTGCTAACGTTTCCTGAACTTCTTCTGAGAGAAAACTCTATAATTCATTAGTAAGGCCTTGTCTAGAATACTGTGTTGTGTCAGTCATGAGAAAAAGTTTTCTTCAGTGATGAAAGCACATTTTGCAGTCTATGCAACCATGGCAAGATTTTTATAAGGTTTCCACATGAAGAATAGAAGCCGGAGTGCCTAAACATGTCAGTGTTAACGAAAGTTATGGTGTGTGGATGCATGGCAGCCAGTGGGGTTGGGAGACTTCATATTGTTGACTGGATGGTGATTGCAGATAATATTGACATTCTAGAGATATTCTAGAGAAATGTATGTTGCCATCAGCTAAACAGCTGTTTCCTAGCAGGTATTTGTTTCAGGACTGCAATACACCCTGTCTCAGAGCGAAAACTGTTGCTTGTAGGAAGAAGAATCATGGAGTTCAGTAGAAGTGTAGTAGTAGTGTACATACTGTACAATGTACAGTAGTAGTGTCCGCCGAGAATACCAAGAATCAGCCGCTAAAGTAGTTAGAACGCGCACCATATCATGCGAACTCCCGCGAGTGACCATTTTAGTAAAGATTCGAGAAATCACACATTGGCCATATTTCCTCATAAAAGTCTGGGAAAAGTGCATAATCAAGTGACATCACATACAGAAATGGAGGCAGAATTAAAATTGATACAAAACAATATATAATAACCACCAATTCTACAAGAAAATCTGATAATAATATCAAAAATTTATTAAAATACTTCAGTTTTGCAGCCGATGCAAGACTTTTCACAAACTGTAAATATAGGGGTCGTGTGACAGTACTAAATATGTTTAGATTTGATTGGAATTTTTCCCAATTTGTTTTTATCCCAAATGGAACAGGAAAATGCAAAAGCACTTTGAAAAAGTATAACTTTGCTTTTGAGGACCACCCTAATATATATATATACATACACACACACACACACACACATAGGGACAGGAAGATGGCAGATTGGTAACACGCTTGACAGATAGGCACGCTGACAGAACGGGTTCAACCCCGCTGGAGCCCTTAAGGTCGACTCAGCCTTCATTCGCTAGTGGGCAGTGGTAACTGAATAGCAGCTGTGGCTGCGAAGGTAAAACGCAGGTCTAGAGAAAGCAATGGCAAACTACTCTAAATTAATGGCTTTAGCCACCTGCATCGCTGCTAGCCTGACACCGGAGTTCAGCGCAGGGACCGAAGCTCGAAATAAAGTATGGGCGAACACTCGAACAGTGATAATCACTGTCAACATTCAAGAATTGTGAAGTAACAATTGTTCAAGTCAGTTAAGTCATCATCACCAATCGCTATGGCGATGCCACAGCACGCTGTAGCAACTCATCGATTTCACGTCTCCACGCAGTTCTGTCTTGAGATAGGTATCCTGTATTGCAAATCCCAGGTCTTTGCAGTCCTCTTTTATGATGTCAATTCACCTTTTCTTTGGTCTACCTTTTTGGCAAGTGCCTGTACTCGACCGCTCATGGTGATGCTGGGATACCTATCACCTCCCATTCTGTTCACGTGTCCAAAATATTGCAGTGTTCTTTGTTGAATTCTGTGACATAAGTCCTCCTTCCAGTTTAGACAGCTCTTGGTGTCTGTGTTCCACAGTTAATTAACTAAGTTAAATCAAATGTGCATTTAATTTCAAAAAGACTCTTTTCTAAATTTTTTTGTCAGACGATTCCTTCGGCCAGCTGTTAGGTTAGTCACCCACACAGTGAGAAGCAGGCTATTGGAAATTAAGAGTCACATTAATGAAATATTGGGTGAAACTAAAATTGACATCTTGCTAGAAATGCCATTTCCAATAGCCTTCTTGCCACTTGATAAGTACTATTACATGTCGTTGTGCAATCTGAAATCGCTAGCCTACCACATTTTGCAACCATTTTCTCCACCAAACAGGTGACTTTCTCAATTTTCCAACTATTCTCCTTGATTTCAGAATCACTTCTTTACAGTGTGTTTTGGTGGCTCAACAGGCAAGTTGTGTATTTAAATGCAAAAAGACCTTTAAATTTTTTTTCGGCAAATGCTTACAATTTCAGTTTTGGAAATAATTTCGGTTTCAGTTAACTGATATATCACTGTGGGTGAACCTTTACCTTTACCTTCACACACACACACACACGTCTAACTGAGCTTGCATCAGTTACAGTCACAAACACTTCATACCCGAAAGCCAAAATAAGTGAAACTGAAATCACGATCATGGATGACGGCAGAATTCAGGCGATCTGCGTGCTTCATGATGATCTGATATGTTTCATCTGAGAGCATCGGTGAAACAGACTGCGTGGCAGGATTAAAATACTCATACAAATCGGTCATCACATCTACAAGGTAACAAAGAATCACATTTACAAGGTAACGTAAAGGAATCCAACGCATGATAACAAAATTAAGACAAAACTTCAAGATGTCCAACATATATCTACAAATCAATGGTTGCACAAGAGATTGTTAGACCTTGTTCGCAATATCTGATATACTTCCTAAACAGTAAATGTAAGCTCTGATATTATTCGGACTTGTGCTCGGTTAGGAAAATCAATATAAACTTCACAAATTATATAAACTCAGATCTAATCGAATAATACCAGAATACAATCAGCAGCATTTCATGGCAGCAGCATTACTTGAATATACCTGTAAAGACTTTCTTTGTCTGTTTGTGCAGGTTGGAAATTGCAATACGAGCTGCCAGAATGGCATAGTCTGGATACTTGGTTGTCATCGTCGCACATATTTCGGCAGCAAGATTGTCCAATTCAACGGTCGATACACCAGGATAAAGTCCGTTAATAACCTTCATTGTGACCGCAGCCTATGAAGAACGACCACTAAGACACTTGCTTACTAAATTATATGATCGTTAATCAAAACGACTAACCACTGTAAAACATATCATCACAAAACGGATGAATAAAATAACACTTTACTGCATGTCACATTAAAAAATATTTTCTTAAAACTAATACATGAATTAACATACAGGCATGTGTGATCAACACTTTCAATATTGAAAGTAAAACACTTACTGACAAGTGTAATATGGAAACATTTGCATCTAGAAGAGCTACTCTAAACACTTCAATATATACAAACTATGGACAAAAAAGCTAAATTTCTGTTTAGTTTACCTTATAACCCTTAATGTAAATTTGATTCTTGGATAAACCTACTAGTAGCATAACATTTTACAGCTATAAACCCAGTCAACACTTGAACAGTGACAAAATTCTTAATTCAAGAACTCAATTGTATATCCAAGTAATATATCTAACTAATATTGTAAAAACTAAAACTACTTTCTAACCGGATCAACAAAGTCCATGTTCAAGCCATAGCAAAGCTTGTTAATTCTAAACGTAATTTTGTCAAAATGGACATCCTGTTGACGTCCATCTAAAAGTAAAACAAATCACAATAAAGCCTCAAATAAATTAAATCAAATCTGGATCTCTTAACGCCTTTCAATGCTGTGCGATCAATGTATTTGTGGGTCAACAATTCAAAAAGATTACCTACAATGACATGCCTAGCACCACTGGAAGTCTTTTATCAATAATATGGGAGTTTGATGCAATTCTAAAATATAGTGGGAGCTCACCCCAGAGAATAGTTCTCACTATTTTGGAAGAATGGACAATTAAAGTAGCCTGGAAAGCATGAAACGTGAGTAGATGCATACAATTTTTGTGTCCCATTTTATTCAAAATCTGGAGGAAAATTTTAAAATGTAACATAATACTGCAACTAAATAACACATTTAGATTCATTATGAAAGAGCATGTAGACATTCTGTGCACCAACAAATTGAGAATTGCCGCAAATTGTACCATTGCATTCCGATGCACAAGTACTTAGTTCAGTGAGTATTCGTACATGATGTACTTACATGAATTATATTATAAACCAGACATCACGTGCAGGCCCACCGAGAGAAATTCTTGGACCCTATGCAGAAGGGCCAACGGGCCCCTGACGAGTCAGAAAAATTGGTGATGACCTATTTTTGCTAGTTGCTGTTTTTCACGATGTTTATGATAGCCTCGGCTCCGGGCCCCCTTTGTACTCACCGGGCCCCTGTGCACGCAATGCTAAGTTTTTTGTTTGTTATTATTATTATTAATAATATGATAGATGTTGGGATGGGCGCCCCGATGTGTCCTTCTGCAAACTAACCTAAGTACCACGGTATTAGTGCACGCTTCGGTACACCAGAGCTATATATCTACATAGATTCTCTGGATTACACGCCCATATACAGTTTTTGTAGCGCAACGCAGGGCAGGCTCTACTGAACCACTCTAAACCTTATTATTAATATATCTTTTGTAGCACAATATCTACCACGCGTGCTCAAAAATCAACAATAAATATTACATTTTTCAGACTCGAGCTGGTGGTGCTGTATTAAACGTGGTGAAAAATCCACAATATATATATACGTGGCTGAAGGCGCTGTTCTAAACGCGGTAATAAATCCACAATAGATATATTATTATATACTATTATATATCAAAATTGTGCTATATCAATTTTGAGAATTGACCGGAAACACTTCGCCGCGCTGTCTCCATGGGCCTATATTTGGCTTCTACGGACTAATTTCGGCCAAAAGGTGTTGCCGGTCCCAACATCTACCAATAATACATCTTCATCATCGGCCCGGGCCCCTCCAGACCGCCGGCCCCTGTGCATTTGCCCGTCCCCTCCAGGCGGCCCTGATCACGCGTAGATTGCTGGTGCAAGCGCTATAAAAAAATTCGTAGCAAATACAGTAGCATCGATATCCTACATCTACGTAAAATGTCTCGTCCAAGCAGAACACACTTCCCACTCGAAAATAATTCTATCAACCAAAATTTTCCATCTGGATAACATCTTACCTCGTTTGATCACGTACAGTCTGTTCTTCGGCGACGTTGCTGTTGCCATTTTCTAATGGAACTCCGAAAGCAGCTGCCGCAGAAGAGATAAAAGGTGGTGAACCTTGTGGACAAAGACAAACTCTGACCTTCCTCTAGAACTCCACCCGCTCAACTGAACAACGGATACAAATTGGCGCAAAATGTTTTCCCGCCATTTGGCGCCACTTTCAACAACGGCTGTCCAATCAAAACTCTGATAGAGAGAAAAGAAGACAACAAAAAGCTACAGATTATCTTAAGAGGCGTGACTTTCAATTATCAAACTTCTGTAGCACTATTATTAAGTAAGTAAGTAAAATATTGTTAATTTTTATAGAGCTTTATCAAGCAGGACCGAAGTAGCTCCTTATTCATAGGCGCTTAATCTCAAAATGAAGCAGCTATAGTCAAAGGTAGGGTCATTCATGCAGGGTCATTTAATCCAAAGGGCCAGTGGTTGGAACGTTACAGCTATGGAGGAAATGATTTTTTGAAGAGAAATGATTTGAGTTTAAAAAGAAAACTTGAGATGTTGCAAGAATGGAAGAAAATTATGACTCGGAATATGTTATTTGACCATGGTGACCATGGTGACAGCGGGGGATGCTGGAATTGAGTTTCAAAGTTCTGGTGCAGCATATGAAAAAGCACGGTTGCAAAATTTTGAAAACTACTTTATTATACATTTGGCATAAGTAAGCGAAATCTCGTGAATTACTCTAGCGCTTTCGAGCAGCTAACGTAGTAGCTGCGTATTCCTAGGCGCTTAACAATCTAGCGATGAAATCGCTATAGCCGAAGTTCAGAGGTCAGCCGGGCAAGGTCAATTCTATATCAGTCAAGATTGGGAGTGGGGAATCAGCAAGACAGACAATAAAAAGAGAGATGTGATTTAAATCTTGATTTGATAGTACTAAGTTATTGATGGACAAAAATCGTCAGCAAATTTAGGGTGTACAGTATATAACACACAAGCACACACACACACACACACACACACACACAAATACACACACACAAACACCACATACTACCTTGTATAGACCTAGAACATCAATAGGATGACTTAGCTTCAAAATACAAAATATTTAGCATTTTAGTATGTACTTTTGACTTTATAGTTTAGGATTTGTCGTTCGTCATATTGAGGCTCATACGGTGAATGATTTTCCACCCAACTCACAACCAGCATAATAGACTTGAAATACAAATTTACCTACTAACTCACTTAGCGCTGTAACGGGCCATAATCAGGGCAGACTGAACAGGAGAGAGGGCATCAAAAACTTTGCAGCTAAGCAAAATTGTCACAGAGAAGTTGACTAGTCGCTCACAAGTGCAGTCAGGCCTTGAAAATAATTAATACACGTTTCATGTCCAGTGATCGACTTTTAAAATTAATGGATTGACCGACTCAACACCAAAATTTAAACACCCACCATTCATAAAGTAAAGTAAAATCTTGTGAATTTCTATAGCACCTTGGAAAGCAGCACAACAGTAGCTGCTTATTCTTAGGCACTCAGCCTTTCTTAAATTAGCTATGAGGAAGGTATATTATCAGCCAGGCAATAGTCAACATCCAAAGGGGCAGTGAGGCTAGGTTGTTACAGCTATGGAGGAAATGATTTTAGAAAAAGGAAGGATTTAAGCTTAGACCTGAAAACTTGAGGAGATAATGCAGGAATTATAGGAAATGAGGATTCAGATTTTATTGTTTGAAAGTGTCCAAGTCTGCAGAGGAAGCTGGAATCGAGTTCCAAAGTTCAGGTGAGGCGTATGAGAAGGCATGGTCGCAAATTTTCAGGGATGATTGATTCAGTGGGCGTGACAGAGTGAGGTAAGATAATGTACGTGTGGGTCGAGGAGGCTGAGGGGTTAATAGTGACCTAAGGTAGACAGGTTTTGATGACTGAAGTGAGCTATATGTAAGAGTTATTATCTTATATTGGATACGTTCAGTTATTTTAAGCCAATGTAATGATTTTAATATGGGTTAAATATGGGAGAATTTAGGTGACTTAGTGACAGCGTGAGCTAGTGCATTTTGTATTGATTGTAATTTGTTGATGGAGGCTTTGGGAAGGTTATAGTAGAAGGTTATAGCATATGGTCAGATGGCTAAAATTCAAAATGTTCTACAGAGTGCTGAAAGTCGGCCGGTGCGCGGCGGAGCTGAGCTCCGGCACTTTTTTGGACCATGACATTTTTTCCATAATTCTTCAATATTTGTTCCAATATTGTAAAAGCACTGTGTACTCGTTGCAAAACTATTAACCTTTATTTTCCCAGACCCATTCAAAATTGACACACACTCAAGAAAACTTATATTTAGACACTTTCTGATGTATATTAACACAAAAAGTTGAAATCAGAAAAAATTTATTCAAGATCACGGAACTATACCCATGTTCCCAAATGGGAACGTTGGGTCATTATGACTATAGAAAATCCTGGAAATACCAAAGGCAGTAATTTTATTACATTAGTGCTGTACAGTATGTAAATTTTTGAACATGCCTCATATAGGCATAATATGTGGGAAATACTGTTTTAAATATCATCTTAAGGTGATTAATTATTAATTATTAATTAATTAATTAATTAATTAATTAATCATTGGTGTGGTAGACCCCAAAACACTTGATGTGAAGGTGCCTCTCAGTTCTCACGCTTCGAGCATTTCTTTCTTGCACTTGTCTGACAATAAGCACCTCACCCCTGGGAAGTAGTTGATGTTTGACTTCATAATGTCGTAAAAGATTTGGAACAAAGGCAGTGGGTTCTCCATAACGTTATCAAGGTGTGTCTTTCAACAGTCAAGCAACCATTCCACGTCGAAATTCAGGATATCTGAGGCGATCGCCGGAAGAAGCAACCTTACATGTAGCTTCCATGCTGCAACCACTGCAATATTGAATGCATTGACAAGCAAGTTCCACCACTATTTCTACTATTTCTTGGATTTGATCTTGGGTCGGTATGCCGAAAGCAGACGACCAAGAAGATCAACACTGTCTATTCCCGTTGCGTAATTGTTGAACATTCGTGGCTGTGAGTTTTTTCTTTCCTCAAACTCAATTCACACGATGTTCCATCATGACCACAGGGTTGACTTAGTTAGTTATGACTCAACTCAGAGCTACTAGGCTTACAATCACGGGTCTTGTCATCTTCACAGGGTCCTGCTGAGACCTGGATCCCTTCATCTGCAACACGAGGAAACACATGAAGCTCACTCCAACATATGATGATTCATCTGGACCTAAGATATCTTCATCTACTGCTTCAACTTCATAATCTGCCCCATCGTTTAGAGGCAGTATGCAAATGTCTGGAATACTAGCATTATCATCGTCATCACTGAAGGACTCTTCAAAAACTGCTTCAACTGCTAGAGAAGAGGGCGAAACATCGCTTAGTCACAGGCATTTTAGCTACTATCCAACAATAGCTATACAATTGTGTGCAACAGAACAGGTCATTATATTCACGAAATGTATCACTAGAACATACACACATATTAGTCTTACATATTTGCCGGATTGGAACACCAATGGCCAATGCTAGTGAAATATCAACAACTGTCAGCCTATTAGCCACATTGACCCAACGTTCCCAATTGGGAACATGGCTGTTCAATCATGTCCTGTAATTTTACCTTTGATCACACATGTCAATCGGACTCAAAATCATGCATAGGGGTCATAGTTGAATAAAATGAGCCATTATGGTAAAATAGATGTTGACATTTAGATTTTATTTTAAAATGTATCCGCTATACCTATGATTTTGGCAATTTTTCGGAATTTTATTGCAATTTGTACAAAAAGTACAAAAAATTAGCAGAGATATTTTATACAGAAATCAAAGATAGACATGTGCTCTAAACAAAAGCTAGGAAAAACCAGGATGATATAGCTTGGTTAACTGCCTACACTGCCTTCAAATCAATGTTCCCATTTGGGAACGTTGGGAAAATAAAGGTTAAACTAAGATTTTTAAAAGCGCTACAGAAATTTAGATATTATTGAGATTTAATGAGGGTGCGGCGGTGCACACACAAAAGGTAACACTGCTATACTTAACACACCTCAGTGCCAAGAGCAGGGGCGTAGTGACGGGGGGAGGGGGGTATATCGGTATATATACCCCCCAAATCAGTCTACCTTAAAGTTTTTTATGTGATTTACATGTGGTTATATGTGGTTTATATGGTTTATGTGGTTTATAGTTAAGATTTATACCCACCCAAAATATTTATACCCTCCCAAATCAAATTCCTGGCCACGCCCCTGGCCAAGAGAGCTCCTGCACCTTTTTTCACTGACTTTCAGCACTGGTTCTACCCTATTACGGGGATCATCATCGACCACAATCTCTCAGATAATCAAACATTAGCTCAGCCATACTCAGCTATGAACCACCAAAGTCAAGACGAATATCGCTGTCTACATATACATCGTTTTATACAAATCAATCGCATACAAAGTTTGAATGTCACAACATTTCCTTCTTATGACGGAAACTGTTCACAAGCCATATTTTCTCATTTTCGCGCCATCCAAGGGCAAATAGAAACAGGCATCTCAAGTGTCTTCATAGAGCATATTTAGTGACATTCAATTCAGCATGTCAACATCTTAAAACATTCTGCATTTTTACAATGTATATAGCAAATTCCTTATAAGGGTAAACATAATCAACCGACACTGTTATAAACACAGTCTCTAATTTATTTATATATATATATACAAGTAAAGTTTAGGTGATTAAACTGCAATTGATGTTGAAACAAGCAGATATGTTATATTACACATGACATCATTAAGCACAGATTCAATCTAATGTTCTACACAATGCAAAACAGTAATTATGCATCAGAAACACGTGCATTTAAATGTCACTATGAGGCTGGAACTTCACTTCATCTATCTATGCACAGAACAAATGACCACTGTAATGACTACAATGTAATCATCTAAAAAAACTATTAATCCAAAGGCGTAAAAGACTAAAATTACATTCTGTGCCAGTAAAAATTTACCCTTCTTGCTAAGTTACTCGGAAAAGCAGAGCTATTCAGACTTTCACAAAACTCACAGATGTAAGTTAAGCAGAAGAGCACAACTTCATAGCATCAAATTAAAAATGAATTTACTACATATAATATAACTTTGACAACAGCTTTGGCTTGTTTTTGACATTTGAATTAAATACGATCCTATATTTGCAAAATATTAATAGTAACTTACTTATTGCACTCTGTACATCTAAGCAGGGCGCGATTTGTAGGGGGAAAGGGGGATTTTATGCCCAACTGCATCCCCCCTACTGCTACATCCCCCCACTGCTACACTTCCTCAACAACTACATCCCCCCAAGCTTGACATATCCCCCCACTGCTCCAGGTCACAAATCGCACCCTGCATCTAAGCCTGCTTTTACCTAGTCATATTTTAAAACAAAAGCTGCAGTCTGTGTGAAAGTTGTTAACCCTTAGATGACCACACAAAACAGCATGATTCTAGAATCCTCCAACGGCTGAAACGCAAGCAGACTATCTCAGCTGAATAGAAGCTATTGATTGCGATAACTTTTTTTAAAACTTAAGACACATATACAACTGTCCAGAAAGAAACTCAGTAGAATTTTTAAAGATATAGACAGTAATGGCAAAGAGAAGCCGAGGGCACGGGAAGGAAAACATCTGACCACTTGATAATTTCAGAATGTCTAATTATTGTATTTCTAAAGCACAACAATCACATCAAACAACATCATGAATAAGATTCTACTAGCGACAGACATGGAAAATCAATCGCATAGAAAGAGCTGCATTCAACCGTCTGAACTGCACAATTTCTAGCCAATCTTAATCTGCTTCTGCATAGGTCTACATTGAAATTGACAATTCATTACAACCAGAATGTTAATTTAAGTGACCTACATGGAAGCATAACAACTTAAAAACAGATGTGGGAATTTAATACATATTGCTACGTACAATTTGAACAAAACAATTTCACATTTACTAATTGCAAAGTCACACACTGACACACATTTACAATAGGTACATCATTACAAGTGAATAAGTGCATGTTATACGTTCCAATTACTTTCTAAAAACCCTGAATACACTTAACCTCGAAGTAAGTTATAAACATATCTGGTATATAATACAATTTAAAATATTAGCAAGACATCATACATTAATATACAGCATAGGTTTGGCAAACATATGGTATAACTGTACATCATACTCAATGGCTTGCAGTTCAGGTTTCTGAACTCATTTTCAAATAATTAAGAATATATAAACAGCTATTAAACATAGCATGTAATTTAAAATATAGGCTACTAAATAAGTGGACTATGTGGTCCATTAATGCGCATTAAGCATGGGAAGCAATGAATGAATTCAACTGCATGCTTCTTGGAACAGCTTTGCCTGCAGTTCTTTTAAAAACAACACCATCTTTAACATAATTAATATCCAAAGACCATAATCTATGTACTTACTATCCCCCCTCAAATGCAATCGCCTGCAAAATGGGACAAAATCACAGATGCCCTTGCAGGAGTCTCATTGTCCAGATAATATTGAAGCAAGAAATAAATGTAATTTTTTTTCACCAAAGACAAATGTATTATTCATCCCTATCAATAAAAGAGCATTATAACAGAAAATATATGAAGCAAGAAAGTAGTACAGTAAAACGATACAATAATTATTAATGAATATAAAGAAATGGGAGGATAAAGAAAAGGAGTGAAATCTTACTCTTAATTCACTGAATTATGCCAACTTTTATAACGTTCGTGTGTAAAGACTGAGTGAAAATCTGCCTTCATAAATGGAAATCTCAGATAAGCCAGTAAAATTACCAGTAATTAATTATTAGTGTTCTTACAAGCAAACATAGCGCTTCAGAGAAGCACATCAAAAATCACCATAAAAATTACATTGGTAACTGAACAAACATTACCAAGAATGAAAGTAAAATTGTGCCTGTGCCAAATTTTATCAAGTATGTAAACTTGTTGTATCTACAGAGGAAATCACAGGATTTCGAGTTGAGCACAGTTAATAAAACAATCAAAGAGGCACAATAGAAGTTACCAGTGAACTACTTGCTTTATGACAAGAAACAACTTAGCAGTAATAAAAAAATAAAAATCTGTCAAGGAGCTCAGATGTAATGCTTACAATAGCATTACTTTAACTTCAGCATTTCAACTAAGCCTCCTTTGAATCTATTACAATGCTTTCAGCTTTTTTCACAGCATAGAAAACTACCTTCATCGTAACTTCGTAAGCAAAGCATAAATTCTGTTATGTGTTTCTACTCCATTCATTAAAGGTAAGAATGCCAGTTGAGATTAAATGAAGCAGCAAAATGCATAAGAACATCAATATCCATCTAAGGAGACATCCTCACTGATCACACTGTTAAACTGTAATCTACAATTCATAAGTGCGGATTAAACGCTGATGTTAAAAAAGCGGAAATAATTCCTTTTAATAATAACACAATTCAAAACAAACAATCCTTTTAAAAACATCGAAACAGGAGAGCAGAAATGGCAGCAAAACTATTAAAGAAACACCATCATCATCATTACTCAAACTGTTCTGAAGCAATACAACAAAGTCTTATGTAAGTTTTTCCAAATGAATAAACAATCCACGATATCTCTACATTTTATTTCTTGTACATAAATTGTGTGAAGCCCCTGATGAAAGACCTTAACAGTTAAAAAGTGACTATAAAAGTGGCTGCAAACAAATTCAACCACTAAACTTCTACTACTGTACAATATAATCACTCACTTGGATGAAACATTAACCGGATGATAACTAGATATCTGGTAATTGTCAAATTTTAGAGATCAGATGAAATCAATCCGTGCATTCAGTTTATTTAATTTCTATGTACAGTTCCTTTCATCTGTGTCATTGATCAAAGCGCTAGTTTAAAAAGTAACATTGACAGCAAACCTACTACAATAGTCAACTGTGGCATTTGGTGTCAAACCAGACATTCACCTGTGGAGATAAAATGAAGAAATTACACCGCTGCCTGGTTGGAGTTATATTTGTAACATGCAAAGTCTGCTGCAATCAGCCATATCCCTGATGTCTTTATACCCAAACAATATACTAAGAACTATAGCAAGAGTCATTATAAGTACCGGTACTCCTATAACCAACCACACAATTTTCATTGAAAAATTATCTGTTAAAATCATTCCCTACCGTATGTATTTTTGAATATGCTCTTAGATGGTGTTTTCATTTGGCATGGCTGAAAATGTCAAAATTTTAAATACCATCATAAGCCTCCCCAAAATGTCACAGACAGACTTTTAAAAATACAAATGAAAACACTAAAAGTATTCTAAAATTTGATCCAATTTTCTGAAAATAGTGGGAACTGTGGGAACAAATTGCAGTAATAAACCATAAAAGAGACAGAAAATACCATAACCTACAATTTGTAAAATGAAAATGTTTTGCAACCACACTTTACACCAGCCAAATTTGGACAGAAATCAATCAAACCATCAACTTTTGCAAAATTTCTCTACTTTGAAATAAGAAAATAACCAATATTGATTTGAAAACCAGCCCAAACATTTTGCAACATAACGTAACAAAAAATATATTACAGCCATTTTTAAAAACTAACCAATACTAACTGCACCCAGAAATTCAGAACTGCTTGTAGCATGTTCCAACACAAAACTTAGGTTCAAGTTGGATATTATCAATGTATATACTGTATCAATCTCTTAATTTAGGGTGGCACAGTTCAATTCCTTAACTTTCTGCAAGCAGACAATAAATACTGGAAGAAACAAATTAAGTTGCATCACCACATTCCTGTCCAAATATATACAAAACTAAGAATAGCCAAGAAAACCACACTAGGATTCTTTGACCACATGAAATCGTTTGTGTCAAGCATGCACACAGACACACAAACAGACTGAACAATGAAGCCAAAATGACTTTCCTACATAATTTCAAGTGTATGCAACTTTGTACACAGAAAAACTCTCTGACCCAGAAAACTCAAGGACATATAGAAGTGCTTTGGTTAAGATGTGGCTGTGGAGTCCCTCTTGCAGAAACCAATCCTGGGGCACATTTAATCTTTATTTCTGCAGAATGGCACACCACAGAAAACACAAAGTTAGAATGCCCATACACAAATAGCCTAAGTACAACACACATTAGCATACAAATACTCAAACACAAATACACACACACACACACCTACCTAGAGAACATCAAATCCAAATGTTACTTCCAAAAAATTATTACACATAATAGCATAAATGCTATGTCTTGTTGCAACATCAGCCGTTGTTTCCAAGGAGACAAATTTTTATTTTTAGTTAAAAAAACTAGCAGATTCCCTTTGAAAATTTTTTAACATGCAATTAAAACATTAATAAAACTCCCATATTAACTTAAAGCATGCAAGTCATTTTGTAGGCAAAATGGAGAATAAGTTGTTGTATATCATATGGTGTATACATTGAATCAGAATTTATCTATCAGCCACACTTTGAATCAAGCATTAATAACCACAGTAACTAAATCGAAAGAGACCAGATATCAAAACCGGTAATAAATGGAAAGAGACTAACAATGGAAAAAGATAAATGGAGAAGTTTCATGTCTAGCTTTTGTCGCTAATGAGCTGGCAGAAAGCAACTATGATGATGATGATGATGATTTCAAATGCATAGAAAGAAAACAACAGCAGTATAAACATTTTGTAGCAGTTTTTAAAACAAGAAACAATTCTTTGAGCTCATCCAAAAGCATATCTGAAAAACTATTTTCAAAAGTACCCCTTCCACAAAATGCCTGGATATGTTGATGGTCCAGCTGCCATTTCAGTTATAATAATTTGAGCTAATATGCGCCAAAAGAAGCATTCTATGGACAAAGCATCAAACATATTATTACTGATAAATTCCAGCAACCAAGGTGAACATAAAGAAGGAAACAACAAAATACGATGCAAGATTACACAGAGGGTTTGGCTTGTAGTTCTAGGCCAAACACACTTAACTAGTGCAACAGAAGAAAATTCTCTGATTCAATTACCACATATAAGAGCAAAAGTTATGCTCCTAGAAGTGACTACTGACTTATTAACTAATTAATGCAAATTTAAGCATATTTTTTTTACAATGGTCACATGTAATGCCACAACAAGCACAGAGGCCACTAAAATAGCAGAAATTGAGTCCATAAAATTGGCAGAAAAGAATAAATCCAATACTAAGTCTAATGAAACCCAATAATTTAGAAATATATTCTATATGACAAGAAGCAATAACTTCAACAAGCATATGCATTAAATCATCTGTAAATGTGTATAAGGCTACTTCTGGAATTTAAGGGTTCAATTTTTATGTAAAATCTACCATACAAGATCATTAATTCATAAGTTATTAAAGAAGTTCAACAAAGCCAAACTAATTTAAGATGATCTTGTGTGAAAAGGGTTTTCTCTGGCTGAATAAAAACTGAAGAATCAATCAAATTTGCAACATGCACATTCAACTAACCAGCGTAAAACTATGGACATTATTAGTGTGTATCTATTTCTAAACTTTATTCCGGTGTAAGTAAGTATGGAGACAAATTGTCAACCAGGCCGTTGACACCTACAGGTACAGCACCAATGGTGCTGGATGATGACTTTGATGAAGACGTAAGTATGAACATATGCATGTATCAGCCACACCAACATACACAGTTGTCACACTTAACACATCAAAATACTGTAAGCTTAGTTCATCTCAAAAAAATACTTTTAAAAGTTTCTAAAAGTTAACACAAAACTTTCTATCATGACTGCCCTGTCGAAGTACATATAAAAAAATTGTTGCAACATAACTTAATATCATGCAAATTTTTATCATGAGGTGTTATGGATATATATAAAGGCAGATATAAAAAGCAAAAGTATGAAACCATACAGAAGTCAGTGACATCAGAATGTCAAAAACTAAGTCAAACATGGAATGCAACTGTAAACTATGAAGTTACATCGAGAAGCATCAAGAAGGGATAATAACAGCTGGATGCTAAGGCTATTAACATAAACAAAGATACTAAGATACTGGCCTCAATGCTGCAGGTCATACTTCAAATATGCTTACCATATTTGCACGATTATTACCCGCAGGTAATACAAGAAATTACAAACCGCAGCCCCCCCTTGCGGGGTATATTCGCAAGCGGGTTATACTGGAAACTTGAAACCTCGTCAACACTCTCGGCACCCCGTTGGCACTCTCGGCGCCCCGTACATCATAGCATATGCGGGTTATATTCGTGTGCAGCTTATGCTGGGACGTTGGAACATAATTCGTAATTTTCCGCGGGTTATAAACGTATGAGGGTTATATACATGTGTGTGGGTAATAATCGTGCAAACATGGTACTCACTACAACTATAGCACCAGTCCATAGCTTGAAACATGCTGCATCCACTTATTAGATATCATACGGTCACAAGTCCATTCTGATAGCCTGGCGTATCAATTCTCGTTGTTGAAGCAAGTGTAAAAGCAAATACTAGTTCTACTTAATAGAAAATAGAAATAACTTATGAACTAATACAGTTAAACTTTAGTCAGGATATCCAGAGATGATTCATTTAATAACTTCAGTAACATTCTAGAAAAATGATCAATTAATTTCAAATAAATATAATTTTGAAGCATTTACCACACAGTAAATGATTTAAATTATGGCTGGTCAAACAGTAAATTGGTTAAAAACCAAATACAACCTTCTATTACATTTACCAAGAACTGATTGTCTTCCACACACACACAAATTTTACTGCTGCTAGAGTTGAATAAAAGACATCACTGACTCAATTCCAGATTAGCACCCAGCAGGTCTAACATTAATCTTTTTCATGGTTGTCTACCCTAAGCATAATGCTTCCTTAAACCAAATTTCTCCATATCATGCATATGTCATCCATGCAGCCCTTCCCCTTGCATTTAATCACGACAGTACTTGAACCATTGAAACGACTTGTTTGATGTACCACCTCAGCCTGATCTTTTCACTACACCCAGCTCATCTTAGATCCCAAGGTGCATCCTCTGGTTACTGCGGTTGTTCACTTTCAAATTCTGATCACAAACGAGCCTTCACATGTTGATTTCAGGTCTATCTATATTCAGTCTCCACACAGCTTTTTACTCCCATGAGTTAAAGTTCTCCGACATAAAATAAAGCAGCATACACACATCATACCGTCATCAACTGGTGGTTCCTCCTCCGTCCAAGATGGCTGCCTTTGGTGACAGGTCCTTCCGGAGGGGCAATCCACGCCTGCGGATCTCTCCCGAAGAATGTGACAATTGAGACCTCCTCTGAACTGCTTATTAAGTGCCTCAAGACGTATAGGCCTATATTTAACACTTTTTATAGAGTCCCTTGTTAAGCGCTCTTGACTTTAGCCTTCACTATGCTTACTGCACTCTATAAATTGTCTTAAATAATAATAATAATAATAATAATTATCAACACCACTAGAACCAGTGCCACCATCATCACACAATAGACATGCAGGCTTCTCAGGGACTCTCTTCTGTGACTTTAGGCCGGACTCTTCTTTATTATTCCTTTAAAAAGAGTTGCTATTGGCCCCTTTGCTGTATGCCTCACAAATATGTTTTTTCTTTCAATTCCCTCGGTATTTGTTTCCACCAGCAGACACCATCTTTGTAGATTCCATCTGATTTTCCACTTTCATAATAGTTCCTCATAAGATCTTCAATCAATACAATATCTAATCAAGTACCGGTATTTCTCTAATGAAAAAGAATATAAGAAAACCCATATATATCAATTAACCGTTATACTGTCCACGCTTACAACTTATATCCAGAAGTGCAGAATCAGAACTAAAAGCCACACAAGTGGCACACAACTTGTGCCAGCGATGAAGATAAGAGAATATTGGTTTCAGCACAATCATGAGCGTAATAGAACTTATTCATAAGCAGACTGTAAGAAACAAGAATTCTGCAAATGGTACAAAGAGCCATTATCACCAAAAATAAAAAATATACACACGCAATGCCAAGTCACACAACAATCTGTGATGTCTTAGAATGGGCTCCACACAACAACACTAAATTTAACAAATACAGAAACCCCACACACCAATGAAATCCCAGTACCCTAACTGTACTTTTATAAATAAATAATAGAATAGCTGTTTAGCAAGCAGCCATATCTCTCCATTTCATTTATGGAAGCTTGTTAGGTTTTCTCTTGTACAGAGTGCATGACAATGATCACAATTCTCACCTCATATTTTTTACAATGTTATTATACAGCCAGCTTTAATATTTGACATCATGAGGCAAGCAAATAAGCAACTTTAAATTATGCCATTAAATAGATGCTTTGATTCTGGTTAAAAGAAATAACCACAGGATCTAAATGGCAAAATTCTTTTCTTATCAGAAGCAAATCTGTCTCATTTTCAACAATTTATCTATTAATAAACGTTACAGACAAATAAACAACAATCAGATTTTTGGATTTTGAATAACAACATATCCAACATGTTAGGTAAATTCTTGCCTATAAAGTTATATATATATAATGTAAATATTAGTTGAAAACTTTAATCAATATATCAGCAATCGTTATCATTGTATTACAACCGCATCAACACGAAAGAACCAAAAAGCAATCTAAACATCTTAGATCTATGAGGCTAAAATTACGATAAATCAAACATTACCGGTAAATCACAGGACAGTTATCTAAACAAAAAAGACAGTATCTCTGAATCTAAACCATACATCAAGCATGGAGCAGAAATTGCACCAAGAGCAAGACCATCTCGGCTCAGCATGCCTACACAGTGCAATACACCACAAGCCAAAATCATCTTTCAATGCTGCTAAATTGCAAAAGAACAGGTTAAACTGTTTCACTCAAATGAGACTGAATAGGGTCAAAAACCTGCAAGAAATGAAACCATAAAAGGCGGCGTTTCAGAAGCAACGTGACAGTCTGAAAAGTTCAACAACATCTGTCACAGTTAATCTACGAAGCCAGTCACGCAAATTACATTACAGCCTGAATTGTAATGAAGTCAGTGTTGGCATGCTCTTCAAATCGGCCCAGAGCAAGCGAAACAGTCACTCGGTAGTTAAAGAAACCATGCGTCAAGGTTGTCACTGCAGTGTTGAAATGCCAATTTTCACGTGCACTATAGTCTATGCTGTCTACACACCACTGTCCCTTTACAGAATTTTCACATGAAATTAAAGCTTTACGGTACATCTTCGGCTTGTAAGCTATCAGTCATCGGTACATCTTCGGCTTGTAAGCTATCAGTCATTGTCATCCTGTAGTGAAGAAATCCAAGTGAACGGCACTCTGGTACATGACGAAACAAATTCTCCAATCGCTTGTTTGGCGTGCCATACTTTGCTGAAAAATCAACCATAAAAACACAGTGCCTCACATTAAATCACCTCAAAACAAAAAGTTCACTTTAATATAATTTCATTTGTCAACATGCAAGAGTGGCTTATAACCTACTCTGCCAACTGCCACTAACTGATTTCTTGAAGAGTTTTGATCAAGGCCTAAGCACTGGATAATGCCTAAGCACTGGATAATAAAGCACTGGTTCATTGCCAGGGATGTTAGTTCTTGGCCTAGGTCCTGGCCTCGAGGGCTGAGTCCTTGGTTTGTCCTTGAAATCGTCAGTGACTTGGACCATAAACATTGCTGTATTAATTCAATGTCTAGCATGTAGGCCTAATGAATAAGACTCATTCAAGATAAATTTCATTATGTTTTACGACCTGTGTTTATGGTACCCATATAATGTTACCATACGACACCGGGAGCAGCATATATACTGTATATATTATATATTACAGGGTGGGCCAATAAAACTGGTACCATTCTATTTCATTGTAAATATTTTCACAGAATGCATGAAATTTGGTCTACTTCTGCATTATTATATCCTGAATGAAGCCATTAAAGTTTTTCTTTGCAATTCCAAAATGCAGTGGCATCACCTTGCAAAACCCAGGCTGGGGCAGACTTGTCCAAATATTGAGTTAACCCATGAAAAAATTAATGGGTTGAGTTGGATTTTGTGAGTCTACTATACCTGCTAAACAGGTTAAATATAGGTTTTCTGTTTACTGCCTTGACAGTAGCCATAGATTCTTGTATTGTCATATAGACTGCATACCCGTACACCTAATGGTGCCATGTACGTTAGCCTAGATTCCATTGTAGGCATTCAATAGTCTGTACTAGAGAGTGACAAGAGGACAACTTTTTATCCCCATCCCCACCCCGCACCTAAACATTTCTTCCCATCCCCACCCCATCCCCGCATTGCTTCTCCCAGTCCCCACCCAATCCCACAGCATTTGTCCCCATCCCCTCCCCATTCCCGTGCCAGCCTTTTCCGTCCCCACATTGTGCCCGCAGTAAACCATTAACATAAGTTAACAAAAACATGTCGTACTATGCTACTACGTATTTGCTTCTAAATTATAACGTCATGTTTTCGACTGTTAAATGGTAACATAATTAAAGTTTAATTCCATGAACATGGAAAGATGGACAACAGCATCAGCACTCAGCTGAGTGCAGCGGTCATCCATTATGCAACCTTCTCGTAGTGTGGCCACACTTCATTCACTCCGTTATACATCTGGAAAGATATTCACTCAATTTTACTTTTAATCAATTTTTTGATGTCGCATATTTTCATTTATAACTTTGAGTGATGAAAAATAACAAGTCATGTGCCCAAGACAATACAAGCTAAAACGGATACAGAACAGGGATGTACTGGGCACTATTTCCGGCACATTGCTACGTCAGTCGGCTGATCTAGCGTCGTTGTATTAATTCCATCCATACCTACTTAACGAATAACCTACTGGGTTACTAAATAATCTACAGTCTACATGCAGAAAAGCAAGAATGCCTTCACAGCATCATCAATATTATTATTATCGTACTGTTAATAGAGAGTCTACTGATACCATTAACTTGGTATTACCGTAGTAAATGTCCCTGTCCCGCGGTATTACCGCATGACAAGAACCCTTTACTGCGGTAATACCACATTTTGGCCAAATTGTCCCCATTACCGCGGGAAATCCGCGGTATCCGTTACCGTGTCACTCTAGTCTGTACATACCGGCCCATAGCAATTCAGATTGATAAAATCATGCGGACGGCTGTTGTTGACTTGTCTCTACACATTCCTTAAACCGGACCATGGCTAGTTAGTAATAGGCATAACAGTAAGATCATTTCATGTATTTTGATATTTTTGGTGTTATAATTCAGTACATTATATACTAGAAAATGGCAATGGCAAGCGATGTCGAACGTACAGGATTGTTGCAGTAGTGAATCCAAATAAACATTTCTTTATGTGCTTGAATAATAAAGTTCACATTGAAAACTTTAGGTTACAAGAAAATTGAGCACCGGGCATTTATCAGAGATCGGTTTGAATATATGTATATTTTTAAAAGTGCGAGTGTACCTTCACGTTTTCATCGGGTCAGGATAGGTTGGGTCAGCAGACAGAAATTTCAATTGGGTTGGGTCTGAGTTCAGAAAACCAACCCATTAACAACTCTGGGTTTGGGGTAGAATGAGTTCATGAAAAATATTAGCTACTATGTTTTATTGCTAATATTTGTAGTGCACATTTGTTAATGGCAATGCTGCTTCTTACCTTTTTGCATTCCAATCCTTTCCTTTATACTATCTACTAGTAATAAGGCCTAGCTTAAAAATCGTAGCGTTAAATTACAATTTAACTATTATAGTCAAGTCCTTGGTTCTGGTCCTGGCCTTGAAGGCTGAGTCCTTGTTAACATCCCTGTTCATTACAACTACAAATATTTTAAACTAAAACAGAAATGATTGTAGAAGTCCCAGCATGCAGCAATTTATATATAAATATAACTTATCAAGATGCTTTGCAGTGGACAGACTTGGAATAATGAGCATAAAAGAAATTAATCAAGAAACTGTCTTTAATGAAGAAACAACATTGGCAGTTCCAAGAATTCTTGGTGGAGAGATGTAATGAATTTCTAGGAAGCTGGTGGGGGATGCAATGAAATCCTGAAAAAAGGTTGACAAGCAAAAAAGATCATTAGCAGTGTTTTGTTTTGGCCAGTCATATATATAATGAAATAAACCTTGCAGAAAAAGGCTGACAAGCAAAAAAGCTCATCAGCTCTGTTTTGCACACAAGGATAGCAGCTCGACCCGGTAAACCCTGACAAGCAAAAAAACCCAGTGAGGGGATGCATCCCCAGTCATCCTTCAAACCTGAACTGCCCCTGAACATTGACCTAATATTATTTATTTAATTAATTTAATTTAAATTTAATTAACTATTTAAATTGCACCTAATCAATTAATGTTAGCACGCGCATTACAATTAATGTCAATTATTATAAACACAATTAAACAGATGTGTCTTCAACTGTTTACAAAAAGCGACGGCCGACTTTATGTTCCGTAGCGCTGGTGGAAGGGCGTTCCAGGCATGGGGTCCAGCGTACGAGAAGGCTCGTTGCCCCATGACTGTCCGAAGATGAGGTTTCTGGTATTGGCTGGTATTATGACTTCCTCATAAGCAAAAACTTTTCCCAAATAGTTCAGTAATTAACAATGACCCATGCACAATATGCATCAAGGCATATTGGCTTTGTGAGTGGAAGCTGGAGAGTTCAATTTTTTAATGCATCTGAATAAAAGTCAGCTACTTATAGCTGGACAATGCATGTATACAGCTCTACAGATGTCCATCTTACACATCTTGAGGACAGGTAATGACCTTTGGTCTCTTTCACCATGATTTTGGATCAGCTTGTAAATGGAACTTTCCATAGACCTGCATTTACCTCTGCCATAGACCTCCATTTACCTCTGCCGTTTGCCTCTACTACTCATCTATTGATCATTACAGCTGCTATGTCTAGAATCTTATAAGGTCACCAATTAACATTAATTTAACAACAATGCGCAATCAATCTGAAACATGCTGTAGGACATCAACAGGATCGCTTCAGAAGTGCAACTTTAAATAAACTAGAAACTTACAATTTGTGCATTTGGTTTCGGTGACAAAAAACGCAAAAATGATCACCTAAAATTTTGTATATAAACTTGTGAAATATGCAACTTAATTTAAATAGTAATTCTAACAATTTATACCTAAATGTTTAAAAAATTGCAATTAAAGTGAAAAATATGACCATTTGATAAGCACGATGTCTCATTTGGGTTAAGAAGGCATGCTTAGGCAACCTGACCACAGGCACTAAATGTAGACTGAAGATATCAAAGATACTGGTTAATTTCATTAGAAAGATTAACTTTAGCTTCTCTCCACATTAACTAGCATCAACACTGAAGGTCAACAGAGTGCTATAAATGATACAATTAAATCTAACCTGTAGTATAGGCCCTGAAAGCATTTAGAAAGTTCTGTCTTAGTTCTTCTATCAAAAGTGGATTCTTCAAACCGGGATAATCTTTAAAAACACACATCCACAATGAGAAAACTTCTTGGGATCAAATTAAAAACAATAAGTGCAAATGCATTATACAACATACAAACCGATAAGGACATAAGAACTTATAACAATTTCTTCATTTCCATAACTAACTACACAAGAGCATTAAAAGCAGTTTTTCATTATCAGACTGCTTCAATTAGCATAATATGCTCAAAATGTTAATCATATGCCAATAATAATTATCTTAATAAAGGTTCTTGCTACAGGGCTACTACACCAAGAAAATTTGGCTGAAATTACTTGTGGCTGTAAAAGAAAATTGGTTTCAATGGAAGTTTAATAAATGCACCAAGAATATTTTTAAAATGCAGGTATTATTCATTAGTTAACACAAATCTAATAACAGAATAGAAGAACATACCCGTGGCTATTAGTATGAGGACGTTTAACACAGCAGACTCGATCCGGTCTAGTTCGAGGCCATGAATCACGTCTGCATACTCGATCAATTTCTTTTTGAAAAGGTCTTCTGATCGCCAGGACAGGAAGTCATGAAACTTCTTTTCGTTTGGGTCATACCAGTGAGTGGCGGCAACCAGGATGCGACTCTGTGACTGACCAAGTCGAATCATAGTCGCCTGATCATCTGTTGCCAAGTCCTGAAAACCTACAAAAAGAAAATTCAACCTCATTCACACAATATGTCAAAGGCATGACTCAAATTAATCTAATTTGTCTAGTTTCAATGTATTAGAATTTGCACAAACAATCTGAGCCCACCTAAGTGCAAAATATTAGTCAAGAGCATTACCAACTTTCCACTCATTATGTATAGTTTTGTATATTTGAACCCTGCTCTAGTTCATGAAATTCTTACTGCCAAATCTGCAAAGTTTATTACCAGTTGATATTTTAGCGTTTATTAATAGGCATCATAAGAGTGGTGGCAACTATTGAAACGGTGCTAGTAAAATGTGACTAAGATGAATGGTGCACAGGCGCTGAAACAGGTCACAGCCAGTTCACAGTTCATGCAGCCCAGCCTCTGTCCTAAATATTAGGACAACATTCTTGCATTGTATTAGTTTCAGTTACAACTGCAAATTCATAATATGACAGGATGTGCTCATAAGTGAAGAGAACTGATCTGTTAAAATGTCTCCAAAATAACCATCAATCGAATAAACCTGTCTTTCAGACAGCTCATTAGATTTGCTCATATTATTCCTTTTCTGGATCATCGTTTCTAAATTCAATTCTAATAAGTACATAAAATCAAAGCAGCACTGAAGCACTGAGATCAAGTGCTGGACTAATTTCACTGCAAATCATTTATGAAATTTTCACTAAATTGACCTTTAGTATTCTGACAATGCAATAATTATAAGCCTATGAGAATTAGCCTAACACTACAAATACAAATCAATTATCAAATAATTGCATAGACTGTTTGGTAGTAGCCACATCTGATAAGAATTGTATGCAGAGACATATTCAAGTGCGCAGCATCAATGTACTTGCATATACATTAACTTATACAACTTAACTAAATGACTGCAAAGGTCTGTGCATTTCAAACCAATAAAACCACAAGAGCCAATATATTATAAATATAATGCTACCTTCTAATTTAGTAATTAATTATCAGAAGAGAAAAAGATTTGACAAAACGACAATAGAAAATGCTTTATGGAAAACAAAGGTAGCAAATATTGGTCACCTGGCAAACTTTTACAATATGTTATTGATGAAAATGTATAAACTGGTACGACTTTCTCCTGAATCCATTTAGGCAGCGACGGATTAGTTTGTTCTGACGATTTTGAATTCTGTGTGCACATTAAAGAATAAATCTTACTTATTCATTAAGCATGATATTATTATTGTCTCATGAAATGTTTCAGTCAAACCTTCCCAAACAAAATCAACAGAAAAAGACTTGTGCAACAAAAACCAACACACGCTGGACACAGTGGACAGATAGAGATCTGAGTAACTTGATATCTATTCATGCACCTATTCCAAATCAAAGTACCTCAATGGAAATTTGCGCTGACTGCTCAACTGGATTCATTTAATGAAACCTACTAAATCACCTTCAAAAACAAGTCTACCTGTATCCATAATATATCTGACTTTTATGCTTTCAGGCAGATCGTAAATGTCGGGCTTTTTAAAATAAAGTTTCCATTGAAAATAGTCAATGGATAACACTGTCATAGACAGGTTTTTAATAAATATTCTATTGAAAAGAGTCAATAGCTATCGAATGAACTGCTTAGTACTGTGTCTTGAATCAGTCAAAATTTAAAGATTTGTTCATTTAATCTGTTCATATAATTAAATCCTGTAAAGACATAGAAAAAGAGTAAACAACTCAATCATAAATTTGTTTTATGAGAAATTATCTACAAAACATAACATTTAAAACCTCCAGCAAATCAGCAAGTAATGTCAAACAGTTAAAAATCTCACTAGATACTAGCAATACAAGTAGATGCTATTTCTCTGATAGCATACTTTGAACACTGCACTTCACATAGCTTTTAATGCAATGTCATTGGTAGTTAACACACATGTGCTATAACAACAATTGTACAAGACAATCATAAATCTTGCAAAATGTCTGATTTATTTCTTTATGCTTATAATTTTTTGATCAGACAACCTTGATTCGAGCCATCACTGTTGAACAATTCTTGCCTATTCTTCTAAAACAGGGGGTCGACAACCGTCAGCCCACAGGCTACATACGGCCCACCAGTGAGTTTAATCTGGCCCTACGGCCTTCACAGCTTTTTCGTAAAAAGGTCACCACCATTTTTTAAAATCTGACAAGCAAAAAAGGTCATCACCAATTTTTTGCACTTGATATGCATATTTTTAAAGAATATTTGAACTGTTTGAAGCACAAACTTCCTAAGAAAAACAAACTTTAAAACGTTTTTGGGGCCAGTCGAAAAATTATTTAATTACATGGTCCTCAGACAGACACTGTCATAGCAATTTGGCCCTAGATGTCCAAAAGGTTGCCAACCCTGTTCTAAAAGAATGTTCACATCTAATCTCACATCCGTCTCTACCACTGTGGCTCATTCACTGAATCCAAAACCATTAAAGCAGTGTGACTTGACTCCGCTGTATGGTAAAGCATTCATATTTTTGACTATGCATGGCACTGTTTTGTGTGTAGTGTCACATTTCTTTGCATGCATACTTCGAAAACAATTAAATTTAAATCAAACTGTTTGAGTATCGGGATCAGATGACAGTGCGTTTGCAACAAAAGATTTGAGCAGCAATATTAGAGAGCAGAAAATGGCCAGAGGCAGAACTGTTGATCTTCATACCAATCCCAGAAGAGGGCAACACACTAGAGTGACTAGACTGCGACAGTTACAGGACCATTGCACTGACTGTGCAGTGTGCATGCTAGCAAAATTCTCAATACTGAATGAAGGCAGAACAATCGTGAAACTGTCCATGAAACTGAGCAAGCAGATTTTACAGCACATAGAGGAAAATGAGACTAAATCACAAATCTTAAAATTATTTTTGAAAAGGTATGAGAAGTTAGTCAATCACTTTACCTATGTCTCAGAAATTTTACACAAGCAATTGACATCGTCAAACATGATTAGCTGTGGCTAACTAAGTTGGATATGGGCTTCCCACCTCATCTGATCCAGTTATTGCGTAACTGTGTAATTTTTACAGCAAGCAGAGAGCCAGAGTTTTAAGACAGTCAATCTCTTATTCGACAGAGCTTAGATCAAGAAAGGATACAGACAGGGCTGTAATGCCTTTCCATCTCTGTTTAATATCCTCTCAAAGCAACTAATGAGAAAAGCATTACATGGCTTCCCATGGTGGGCTTAGAATCTAAGCAATGTTGCAACATCACAAGCCAAGTTGTAGGAACTAGTACACCACATAGAATCAGCATAAAAAACTAAACACGAAAATTAATATATATAAAGAAGAACTGGAATTTGGACCAGATGAATCATGTTGTCTACCTATGTGGCAAATTTAGTCAAGATGATGAATGCACAGAAGTTTTGAAAACCAGATTGGCAATCATGCAATCAAGCTGGCAACAGCATATAAAAGCAAACTGATCAGCATTGTGACCATGCTATATCTGATAAAACCCCTTGCATGGCCTGCTTCAGCCTATGGCAATGAATGTTGAATACTACAGAAAGAAGACATATACAAGTATACAAGAATAGCACAAACATATCTACAAGCTGGTCAGTTCCAACTGTGGATTACTGAATTGCACTAAAACTTATAAACTTCACTACTTTGACCTGGTTATGAGAAACAGCAAAAAACCACACACAATGCAAAAACCATAGACAATACCGCAATGACAGGACTAACAGAAGTCAAGAGAAAAAGAGGCAGACCGAGCAAATCGTGCTAGACATCACTATGTGGAGCAGTCTCTCTGGATTTAACCTTCTACTGTTTCTATAGTGAGCTGCAGCATCTTGTGTGACACAAGTACACTCAGTGTCAACAGTGTGAAATGATTAGTCTAGTTTCCTGTTTAGCCAAGGCAGCAAGCACCTCAGAAGTTGGCAATTACTATCCAACTATCAATTCAGCCATTTAGCCAATATATTCAACCAGGGAGCAATTTAACAGTGTCAATCTGGATCTAAGATACGTTTTTCGCAATGTATGGGTCAGATGATGTCAAACTGACAACATTCTCCTACAACACATATATGTTTAAAACAAAAAAAATCAAATTAAATGCCAGAAATTTGCTCACCTCAAGTTCTATTCTCAAGGTTTCATTAATGTGGGTTCCAGTCTGCACAAATCGCTCATAAGCAGCAAGAATCTGTTTGATGATCTCTTTATGCTTATCGTTAAATATAATGTTCTCGTCGGGCAAACTCGATTCCAGCCAGTACTGTCGAACGATTCTCATCTGTTCGTCTGATTTGATTCTTTCAAATATATTCACCACCCCATCGCACGACCCATCGTAGGCCAGTGGATTCTTGCTGGCTTCGCTGAACAGTTGGCAACTGCTTGCCAACGCAAATATCGTGCAGTACGGAGAGTCTCGATCGCTCGGCTGACGACGCTTTTTCAACATCAAGGAAAGCGAAGCCGACCGATTCCTGCCGGAATACGGAGAAATAAGACCGATATCCGAAATCAAAGAGGAATCAGAGGGAAGGGTCTCTAAGTTCGACGTGGCCATCGAACGGCAATTATCCGAACCGGTCAACGGATGGCGGAGAGGTCGCAGCATTTCGTCAACACTGCGCGAAGCATCCCTAAAAGCGGACGAGGATTTATTAGGAATGCAGTTCTGCCGTTCGGGAGACGACGTCTCGGAAAGAAGACTCAGAGCTTCCGCAGGCGAAGTGGCCTTCTTTCGTTTCAAATCGCCGTTCAAGTACATGGCTTTTCCGTTTCCTGTTGGTTCGTTATAATACCGGTCTGCTTGCTGCTTTTCATCGTTGTCATTGGTTACAAAATGCAAGGAACTAACACCGTCAGAGACATTTCTGTTGTTTGCGTTATTTACATCTGCCATTTCAACGTCATCAGATACACACTTTTCCGACGATCTTTTGAGTTCCGAGAAGGCTCGCTGCCTAAAAGGGGACGACGAAGCGGTATTCAGTTCACAGTAGCCTCCGCTGGACATACTCAGTGTCCTCTTCAACCCTGATGCGCTCGACATGTTGCCCCACCCACCAGAGGACGAAAGCAACCCATTGACACACCCGTCGTTGCCAGTCAACAGACGAGAAGCAGACCTCACGGCGAAATGGTTTCTAGCCGAAAGTGGATTGTCCAGCGGTGCAGCAGTGTTACTCTTTCTTAAATCGCTTTCTTTCTGTGGAACAACGAATCCAAAATTATCCTTCTGTGAACGGCGGTAGTATTCGGAAACTTGTTCAGAGCTCTTTGACCTGGCCGCCGTCTCAAAAGACTCGACGGCAACACTTTTTTCGTCATCGGCGCTCGAGCTACTTCTGCTCTCAGCCTCCTGCGAAACCACAGGAAGAGAAAATGGCATCGTTTTAGAGATGCCGATACGATCACCGGATTTCACGTCTGCCCTAATACTTGACTTTGAGCCATTCGTTAGTACGTGAGGCTTTGCACTCACGCCAGACGAGTCGGATGTCACGCCATTATTGCTTTTGTCAACGGCATCGTGCTTAAGAGCACAATCGGTGTAATATTTCAGCCATTCATCAGTGACACCGGTAAAACCCCACTCGATTTCTTCTCTGGGAGCTTTTGATTCCTTCAATTTCTGACAATCGCTGCCATTTATATTCCGCACTTTGGATGGACGACCCATTTGAATAGCTGAAACAAAACAATGCAGTGCTACAACACACGGGTAAGAAATGAAATTATCACAGATATCAATGGGCAAAGGTTATTTCCGGCTCTCAAGAGCCAATAAAAGTTGGCATTGTCTCATTACTCACAGTCAATGGAAATAGATAATGAAAACTTTAATTTGATTAGCATTAAGCCATTTACTCAAAATTGCCAACGGATTACAAACGATGGGAGATTATGAAAATCTGGAGCAGCAAGGGCATAAAGAAAAAACACTAAGGTCAAAATATACAACACCATAGTAGTCCCACAAATATACAGTGCAGAGACATGGAGCATGAAAGAAACAGATGAACATAGGTTGCTAGTTGCCAAAATGACCTGCTTACAGAGAATCCTTGGAGTATCCTGGTTGCAAAAGATCAGAAACGAAGACATTAAACAGTGTATTGGCCTAAATGATAAAATTGTCTGCAAAACTAGAAGGAAAGACTTACTTGGTATGGACATGTCAAAAGAATGAATAAGGAGGCTGCCAGCCTGCCATACAAGGCACTCTGCACTCAAATGGAAGGAAATAAAGGAAGAGGAAGACCCAGGAAAAAGCGGATGGACAACAACAGAGTATATATATTAGGGTGGGTCGAAAACTATATTTTTTGAAGTTGCGAAGCTCTAACATGTGTAGAAAGTTGATCCTGAATATACTGATTCTGAAAAGCCTTATCTTTCCCAATCGGACAATGTCTTCCACTCCCAACTTTCACTTGAATAGGTAGCATCCTTTCGTAAAAGCTAGAGATTTTATTAAATATTTGAATTTAGAATACTTTAAAACAATCAATTATTTTTTCAAATCATACTTATTTTACTTATATTTCCATGACTAAAATGTACTGTCACTTGTCGAGTAAACTCAGCGGTGCAGCCATTATAGGGACTAGAGGTTGGTCCTTCCAACATACCACATGTGGCTACAACTATGAGAAAACTGACTAAACTTTTAAAAAGTAGCGGACAGGAACTTTTCAAAATTTTCCCTTGAGAAACTGAAAAAAGCACAACAAATAGTCATAATTAAAAGTCATATATATTTAGAATGCCAGCAAAGCCGAAGGTTACTTTTCTTCTGTCATTGATTTACACGAGTCACGGGAAATCTGCTTTGCTATCAATCCTATAGGCAATTCCAGTTGCGACACTTTGCATTGTAATATCATGCCATGTCTCGCTTTGTGGCCATAAACTTTTGAACTGGCGGCAGTTATATCTTTGATTGCTCTTTCTACAGCTTGTGCATGGCACGTTATATGAGGCAGTATACTTGGTTTGTCAGAAGTAAGTTGCTCATAAGCTGGATATCTGGACTTGTATCACGACCTTCTTGTACTGCTAAGCATGACTTTAGGAAATACAGCCGATCCCAATTTAGGTCTGTTTCTAATAGTTTCGTCAATATCCAAAACCTTTCCTGAAATGGGTAAGAAGTTAGTTATAGGCAGGTCTTTTGGATCACAGTAAAGAACTGATGCATTACACCTGAAGACGACGAAGGACCTGCAGTAGTTCCACCATCTAGTGATGCAAAGTACTTTCTAAAAGGAAGTTCATTAAAATGCAGCATGCACACAAGCCACTGGAAGGGCCTTCCTAAACTCTTTTCCAACCTTCAGATGATTCCATTAACTTTTCCAGTATTATTATTTGTACCATCGCATGCTAAAGCTGAAAGGCTTTCTGTTGAATCTGTATCATTTATAATAGTCAGGATCTCATTAGCAACATCTTCTGATTTACTACTGCTAGGTACACCATGATCTATATAGTGATCTCCTGGAAAAGATACAATGATATAGTGTTCTTCCCTTATAGTCCTTATAGTCCTTCGGAACCCTGAAGCATTTACCCACGTAACATCCTGCTTTCCATCAAAACCAATTCATTGTAGTTTCTGCTTCGCATCATTATGCAACATTAACATGTCATGTCATGAAGCCGTCTTCGCTATGCGAAGGTTGGCTGCAACGCTGAACAATAATTCTCCACTGCTCCCTTTTTTTAGCTGCTTCCATTAACATTAACATTCTTCCTCAAAAAATCCTTTGGCGTCGCAACTTAGCCACTGTTGCTGGAGACAACATGTTAGTCTTTAATAACTTCATTAGCAATAAGGCATGCATCGCGGTCACTTATTTTGCCGCGACCAACTGATTTCCAGCCTTTTCCAGCCTTGAGGTTTCCACAGTATGCTTTAAAAACATCCCCACCCATAGGAATTTGTTGCTTAGGAAATTCTACTGCTGGTCAGAGCCGCTGAGAGAAATTCCGGGCCTCTGTGTAGAAGAGCCAACGGGCCTCTGACAGCAAGTCGACAAGTCTGAAAATTCCTCCCTTTTTTGCTTCTCACTTTTTACGAAACGGTGTTGCAACTCTCAAAAACTAATTATTACCTTTTTTGCTTGTCGCTTTCCCCCGCTGTTTATGATGTCCTCGGCGCCCGGGCCCCCCTTTAACTCGTTGGGCCCCTGTGCATATGACATGTCGATCTCCTTTTTTCTCTTATTCCTGTTAATAATTTATCTTCATCATCGGCCCGGGCCCTTCCAGGCCGCAGGGCCCCTGTGCATTTGCCTCTGTCCCCATCTCGGCGGCCCTGCTGCTGGTCCGAGCACAGAGTGTTCTACAACACTCACTAGCTTATGCAAATCGATGCCATGTTGGCTCATAAAGAAATAAAAAATGATTTTTATAAATCAATGAAACCTAAAAGATAACAATAATAAATGTTTCTCGGACGTAATGAAAGCAAATAAATATATAAGTAAAACATATGAACATCACATATTGCATTATAACATATAACAATGTATAAGAAAATTGCAAATATTTAAGCCAAAGTTGGGACCTCAATGAATGATATCAAAATTTACTTTCTTTTGCATTTTAGCAATACACTGATGTAAGAGCAAGTTTTTAATCATGTTAGAACAAAAACAAAATTTTTGACCCACCTAATATATATATATATATATATATATATATATATATATATATATATATATATATATATATATATATATATATATATATATGAACATGAAAGGAATTTCAATCACAGAAGGAAGAAGATTAGCAGAAGACAGCACTTCTTGGAAATGTTTTGTGTCTAGCTTTTACCGACAAAGCGTTGGCAGAGAGCACAATGATTGATCGATTGATTTATTTATTCCAAATTATGCTGAAGATTCACAAAGCACAAAATGATGGCGACAGCTAACCTCCAATCAATCACCTGCTTTTATAACTAATTAGCAATGCAAATCTGGTGCCAAATATATAGATGAATTAATTTCAATTACAATAATATATAAATAAATAATTGTAGAAACAAATAAATAAATATTGTACAGGAATGTCGATAAGCAGTACGACAGTTAAAGCTAACCACTGATGCCAGAATGCCCAAGCAACCAGTCGAATTTAACCACACAGTGAAAATAGAAAAGAACAGATTAGGAAACCTTCTCGAGACATTCCCGCAGACAGGCACTTCTGGTATCTGCAATAACGGCATGAGTTGCGCGTCCTTGGATTGACTAAGCATTTCTTCTCGTTCTTACAGACGTACGTGTTATTTTCCGTCAAACCACGACGGAAGAACTTCTGCAAAGGAAAAGAGGAAATCAGTCGTGCAGACAAAGCTTTAATTAAAATCTCCAACAATTCGGAAAGGAGCTGCAGCAGTTGCTCAAAGTGCCAATGTCCTAAGTGCTGTTAACTTCACGTTACTTGGCCGCAAGATTGCTCACACATTCAGCGTAACCCCATTTGCTTTTTTACTAAGATAACAAAATGTTTCATCTACAGTCGAGTTGACTAAGTTGCCTCTCACACTATCTTTTAGGCAGAAGTTGAGCCCATGATTTATGGTTATTCCATCAATTCCTAAACCAAGGCATAGATAAAAAAGCAAGCAAAAGCAGAGAGCAATGCCATGAAAATCATCTGAGTAAATATTATAATATAGCAATCAATTGTTAAATTTCCAGGGCCGAGATACATTACAAACTCAAGGCAGATTACAATGAAGACAAGTACAAAGTGAGTAATAAATAGCAGCATCACAGGCTAATTTTGCTGTTCAAACAAATGCAAATGCTGTGAAGCTTGTTTGGTCCATTTTATTCAGTATTCAGAAATTGACACATAAGAATTAAGTTGTGACTTCTGCACTTGTAGAGAATGCACTAACGACAAAGCTACTATGTAGACATATGTAAAAATGGGATATAAAAACTTAAAAGAAACAACCAGGAGCACAACCACGAAGCTGGAAACTGCATTCAGCCTGAGGTTCGTTAGACACTAAACATAACTCGTGCAAAATGCTAGTTGTCTTTGAAAAATTCAACCTCATTTTTCACTTTTCAAAACTGATAGACTACGTGGCATAAAACATTAGTCAACTATCGATTTAATCAGTCAGACCTTGCAGCCTTCACAGGTTATGGCACCAAAGTGAACACCGTTTGCAACATCATTGCAGACAACGCACAGCTGCTGTCCTTCATTCAAATGCACTTGAGTAGGTCGAACTAAAAGGAAAGCACAAAGAGACTCTGAATGAACAACTAATAGTAACAGCAATCACAGCACAATTAACCCAGTCTCTCATTTCTACCAAACAGATAAAACAATCACTATTATTCTAAGCTATGCAATAACTAAGACATCTGATCTCAACTCAATCAACACTACTGAAAATGCACAAGACAGAATATTATGAATATCAAACAAAACAAATCAAGATTTTTTTGAAAGAAATCTTTCTATAAATAATTAATTACTTCAATCATACCTCCTTCCCAATCCTAAGCTATGGCCTCCATTTAAATTCTGAACGGTGGTAAATTTCTTACTACTGTAAAGGACGATTGAACATAATGTGAAAGAAATATTTTTATAAATAAATAATTAATTAATTCAATCATACTTCCTTCCCCAACCTAAACTATGGCCTCCATTTAAATTCTGAACTACCGGTAAATTTTTAACAACTGTAAAGGACGATTGAAAAGTCAGCAGCACTTGATCTCATAACCTGCAATATCCAAGCTTCATTCACCATTTTGCAGCCATTTCTAACTTCATTCTACTCTTCACTGCCTAATGCTCTTGTGACTGGACTACTGCAACAGTTTCTTCATCAATACCCACTCCAGTGAAATTCAAAAGCTCCAGTCGATGAAACGTGCAACTGTATGCATCACATTTCCTCTCATTACCTCCGGTCCTATGAAACACTTCACCTGTGAGGAATGAGGATCTCCATTGACCGACCAGCTCAAATGAATACAAAGTGAGATTGCTAGCAAGGAAATGTCAAAACACGCTGAAACTGGATAAAAATGAGCGTAGAAGACTACTACAAGCACCACCTGAATATGTCCTAAAGATTCTAAAAATTTGCAAGAGGTGCAAAGACCATGCATTTGCCTCTGTTGCCCCATCATTATGGAATTCTCTTTGAGATAATTCACAAAGAGAATACCTGATCATGGTACTGACCACAAAATGAAATTAACCCCTTTACCATCCATTAAAAAATTTCAAGCTGACACCCTGGTGGTTATTTATTGGTGAAAAGGACCGACCAGTTGGTCGTATAAGATAAAAAAGTCACAAAATAAAAAATAGAATGAATAGAATATAAAAAAAACGTAACAGGTCAGTAAATAAATGAAAAATAAACCCATACATATTGTTGCTCAAGTGTATCATATTTGTTTAGCAGTCAGCTTCTAAACTGCAGCCTGAGCAGGGTTCAGGCAAAGCAATGAGAAATGCCGTAACCCCTTTAACTTCCAGCCCAAACTGGGTTCAGACTGGATGGTAAAGGGGTTACAGCATTTCTCTTCTCAAAACATTGTGCTATCCGAATGGCAATCTATCAGTATCTTCCCACTACATCATTATATAAATTATAAACACAGTAACAATGAAACTAATTTATAAACATTTCCTAAATTTATTTTCAATGCTAATTTAATAAAATCATATTTCTGTTCACAAACCAAGCACCTCAAGCTAAGAATAAATTACATGTTATTATATGGTAATTCTTAATCAAAGATTCAATATTGAATGCACATAGCATGACCAGTTTCCTCGAGTACATTAAAGAGACTATCATAGTTACAGGATGTACAAATTTTAGAGTTTGCTATTTTTAAAAAAACAATTGAACATCATAACAACCCTGTAATCAAATTGAGTGGAAATAGTCAACACTCAATCCAATTGCATTTAACCCTTGTGCTACTATGTTTATTAATACCCAGTAATATCTTCAGCCAGAGGGTGGTTACCATCCCAAATTATACCTCAGCTCAGTCTATGAAAATTGTAAACTTTTATATACCATCAGATTCTGCGTCCAAAGCAACACAAAACTGGTATTTCATGTCAGTGATTTGCTTCACACAGTACAAGTTATTAGTCATAAGTCATAACCACCATATACAAATTTTATTATTTTAAATTTTTGCATTTTAGACCAACTGAAAGGTAAAGCTATGAAGTTATGCAGTTCTTTAGCTATGCAATATATATAATTTATATATATATATATGTATATATATATATATGTATAATTTATATATATAAAAACACACACATGTTACTAAGCATATGTTTTATTATTATTATTATTATTATTATTATTATTATTATTATTATTATTATTATTATTATCGTATTTCAAGCAGTCAATGTCAGTTATGCACTAATAAATGCACAATACAATTATATACTGCTGTCGTAAAATATTTACATTTAAGTTATGTCAATCGCATCTTGTTCAGCATTGCATACTGTCCAGCAATTCATGCACATAATGTATGATTCGAAAGCTGTTTGCAGGCTCTTTTGCTACATTTATATCTTATATACTGTCCTTTGCTGGCATTGTATTATAGCAGGCTTGTAAGCCTGACATAGTTTTGCATTGAGAGTTTGCATGTCAAAATTGAAGCTCTTAGTTCAAAGAGGGATTGTGGCTCTGTTACTTCGGGTTAGACTGTCCAGGGCTGTTCCGATTGAATGCTCTGCCAGAATTGGGGTTAAGTTTAAAGACACCCATGGAAATTAAGAAAAATTCCCGATAAGGGAAAATTCTCCAGGGTGGTATCCACCCCTGGGTACCTTTGGTAAAATGGTTATAGCTTGGTAACCTCTGCAGCAAAAAGATTGCAAAATATGTGTAAAATTGTCTAAATCACATCCTGGTAACTAATAGTGTCTGAAAATACCTTAACAAGTCTCAGAAAAATTTGGGGAAATTAATTGAGATATCTGTTCATACTTTTCTTTCACTCAGGATTGAATAACTTAAAATTTACAAAACAATTCAAAAGATGTTTGAGAAATGTTCAGAACTTTACTGTCAGATATGTGAAGAATTTATAATTATAAAGCGGTCACAAAAATTACAGGCTAAACCAATTTTTTGCACGGAAGTGGCCTGATGAGTGAGAATAACAGGCAAAACACACAAGGAAAGCACTTGTCTTGGTATAGCAATGACTAAGCAGAGACTCAAAAATCACAGACCTCTCTATTCATGCAGTATTCACAGACTTACAACAGAGAGTACAAGGCAAATAACAGCACTTATCCCCAATCTTCAGTTTGCAATGAGACTTGTGCCACATGGACTAGATATTTCAATTCCTACACCATCTGAGAACTGCACTTCGTATTACTTAGAAGAAGCGTTATGGCAATGGTGGTGAAGATTTCATTTGGGAAAGCTCAACCAACCAAACCAAGACCTCCATCTAAAGTCTGCTAAATGATTAAGTTATAATGGGACTCAGGCTTTATGCCTTCATAGACACAGAAGAACTGATAGGATATTGAGTAACACATTACTTCATAATTCTACTTTCTCAAATTGCAACACGGAATAAAAAGTCTGGTTGATGTTGTTCAAACAAAAAAATCTAAGGTATGCTTTACAATAACTGTTGGACTGGTGCATAAGTTCTGAAATATCATAATGCAGGAAATGGAAGACTGATTCTTTTAAATCAAATTAAAGGAGTTCTGCAAACCTGCAACAAGCAAACATGTTGCCTATTCTGATCATTTGAAAGAAATTTGCAATAGTTAAACAAAATGTTTCCAACAAAATGAAATATACAGGTTAAAATTGGAGACCTCAGGTTTGTTTACGACTTTCAGTCAACAGTTTGATATGTAAAAATCTCTCCAGGGAATGACCACATGTGTAATTTTCACCCAATACCAAATCCAGATATTTTGGGTCAGCATTTGCTGGATCTGGATCTGAAGAGAATATTGCCGCAAAGGATTAGAATGACCCTGCGAGTCTTGAGTTTGCACGTAGCCAACCTGGGTTTGAAAGCAAATAGGATATTAATTTCCTCAGAACTAAAAAGACTCATTAAGCTATCACACGTCCCATCTTGACAAGTTTTAACCATTTCACTTCTGGCGAATGTATGGTGCCTATGGTATATATGATGAGCGGCACTCGTCAACAGAACAGCACATAAGGGGTTAAAAATCACAAAATGCAACTTCAAAGCGAAGTTAAACAAAATCTGTAAGGCTACAATTAAATCATTTAACAAAGAAATTAAAAATCAAAGCAAATATCAATATTCAGATTCAGTAGTCACGTGACCATAAGTATTTGGTGAATCCGGATATTGCCGAATACCACACTATCAGGCCAGAGTGAATTTTCTGAGTGGCTTCTGGTAATTCCCTACTTCTCTCTGGTTATGATACCATGGAAAGAAACACGAGTAAAAGAGAAGCAATCAGAAAGTTGGGATATCAGCATGATGCAATAATAATGTCCAATTCATTGAATGTTTCAAACGGCTTACAGTCCTTTAGAACTAGAACCATAAATTTAGACAAAGTTTCATTAATACTATATATTTAACTACCTGAAATCGTGTCAAGCACATAATTTCAAAGAAAGGAAACTTGCTTTAGATAAAAATGCCATGTGATAGAAATGTCTAAATGATTTTGTGGCATCAACAGATCATATAAAATATCAGATCACAATTTTCACACATTTTCTCACGTTAATTCTGCACACCTGCACAATTAATCAAATTATATTTTCTGCATCTATCTGGTAAATAAATAAAGCAAATAGAGCTGCAAATCTCACATACACATCTACACTGCTGCTAGAAAACGCAAAATTATGTATAAATTCAGTGGCAAAAATTCTAGAAAATTTCATCATATGTAAAATACAGCAAAGATGAAAAATCTGTTCCAAAGACAACATCCTAAGCTCAAAAGCTAACAATATACTTAAGCCTCTATCGTCATCAGTTTTACAACTTTCCTTACCTTTCCGGCACATTCCAGCTTGAATGCATTTCTGGTATCTGCAGTATTTGCACTGTGTCCTGTTAGTCGACGTTATCTCACAGTTCTTGTCAAACTTGCACTCAAAGATACAATTGCCACCACCGTAGCGCAGAAAGAACGTCTGCAAAAATTGTGCACACCAAAATTAATTAATTCTCACGACAAATATTAAAAGCCTTCACATAGGCTAAGCACAAATAATGCAGAATATAGAGCATTAAACCTTCCATCTCTGACATCCTGACATAACAAGGAGCTCCAAAACAGCTCTGACAAATACACATATCCATTTTAAGCCTATGCAATAAATTAAGTACAAAACATATTATATGAATTGTAAAGGAAATTAAACAAAATAATTACAAGAAGTATATAAAATGAAGCTTTAAAAAAATAAAAGAATCTAGAACCACAGTTCCTGCTCATTCTTTGTAGTCTCACAAATGTAAGTGCTAAAAGATAGGATGTAAGAAAATTTTAAATAAAGTCAGCTTGAAAATAAACCCAACATCATCACATAAACAAAGATACACAGCGCAAACAAACACATTAATCTTTCAATAACTGTACAATGGCATGGATGTAAAATGCTTTACATACAAAGAATGAGCAGAAATTGCTTATTCAAAGCTATAAAACTTTCAGCAAATAGTAATTGGTATTGGGAGCTTTAGATTTAATCACTCATTTTGATCTCCTGAACGATCTTCACAATTATTAGAAAGCATGTATGAAATCTATTAATGATATTATACGAACTTGAAATATTTACACTTCGTATCAACAAGTGTGCTTCATTTTCTGTCCTCAGCACTTCAACTACGCTATTGCCTAGCTGAAGTCCAGGTCTGTCGCCTGTCTTTTAGGCTTTTATCTATAGCTCACTGCCAATTAGAGGACTTCAACCTGAAAATAAGTTTACTTCTACTTGCTATAGAATAGAAAGATTGCATGCATTATCTGACAAATCATTGTGTCAAGAAGCTTGTATAATAATCAAGATAGACACTCCTGAATGACTGGCAAAAGTCACTTACCTTGCATGGCACACAAACCAAGGCCCCAAAGTACATTCCAGTGGCACTGTCCCCGCATACTTTACAGAAGTTGCCTGCAACATTGGAAAACTGCTCGTTGCCGTCTCTCTCTGCCGAACCCTCCACGCCGCACTCAACGTTTACCTCTGAATAATCATACTCCTGACAGGAGAAATCACCCTCCAGAAGACTGTCCGTCTCTTCAATTTCTGACTTTATGTCAACATCCATGATTCAATTTGAACTACATACAAAACACACTTATAAGCTTAGGTAGCGTCATCGTTAACCATGATCAAAAACACCATAATAATTTATTAACAGATTTTAAATAAGTGTCGTTGACAAACCACATGTACATGCAAACCATTCTACCCAAATGACTCATAAGCTGAATCAATGGCAAAAACATGAATTGTGTAAAAATTCTGATTTGGAGAATACAGCAGATTTTGACATGAAAAACATCTTCCCAGGATGGATTAATAATGGCCATATAATTTATGCTTTATAACTCTACCCATCAATACCTACGGACAATATGTTCATAATTTTGTTAAGACAGACTATATAAGTCATATCAGTGTTTAGAACTATGAATTAAATGACACAGTATCTTCTCTTTAGCCTGGTTATAATGCATAATTTAGATAAGAGAAGTCCCAATTTCACTGTTTTAAATTACTAATACTCATCAGATGGCATCTGCACATGGATCCTGACAACAGCCAGCAAGCTAGCCTACAGACATGACCCACTTTAAGCAGGATATTTAACTGTTCTATTTCTAAAGTAAACAAAGGAGGAATATAATAAATAAAATGACGATCTTAAACTTGCTTGCAAAATAAAAACTGTCAGCGTATGAATGAGACAAAGTTGCAGGCAGTGATGACAGTTATTTTATGATGACAATGAAAATTCTGATTCAAAACTGTATATGGCACGTAGTAACAGAGATAAAGCATGAACATTATCTGTTTTTGTTGAGCCTGGTGCAGCATCACAAACCAACAGCAATTATTATTCTGAAATGACGAAAGTCTGGTCACTGTGCCTAGTTTGTACTCGGATCATCAGTATCGTAAATATACAATTTCTTTCCTTGTCAATGACTGCTGCTAAAAATTTTCTGATTTTGAAAAAGAGGGAAAATCTAATAATAAAGTCACAGTACAATGAAAATGAATGCAAAACATAATTAAATCATCAGAATAACAGCAAAACATCACTAAGAATTGGGTCTCAGTTAAAAGAATGGTACACACTATTATTATTATTATTATTATTATTATTATTTATTATTATCATTATCATTATTATTATTATTATTATTATTATTATTATTATTATTATTATTAGACAATTTGTATAGCACAATAGGCATGGCAAAATGGCCAAAGACAAGATCACTTTTCAGTACTACATATACCTGACAGTGAATAGGTGATT
Organism: Metaphire vulgaris; assembly: GCA_018105865.1. Classification (NCBI taxonomy): domain Eukaryota; kingdom Metazoa; phylum Annelida; class Clitellata; order Crassiclitellata; family Megascolecidae; genus Metaphire; species Metaphire vulgaris. Next base: position 11,625,680 of record CM030843.1, read on the forward strand.
GTGAATAGGTGAGTCACTATGTCACCTATATTACAAATTTGAAGGCAAACGATCCTTTAACACATTGGCCACCAGGGACAAGCTAACTCATCTGCAATGTTTGTTACCATGACCCCAGGGACGAGTTAACACGTCCAATACACTATAGGATTTCTGTGGTCATTAGGTGCAGGCGCTCGCGTGGGCATGGCAGCTAATGTGTTAAACAAAATCTACAGAATTAAAACCTGTCTTGGCATTATTAACCATAAAAACAACTAATATACTAGATATACAAAAATATCTTTTTGCTTGACGTACATCACACAAAAACCAACGTGGTAAACTGTCTAGATGCTCAAAAACTATTTAACATTGTACCTTACCGTATTATCTCGGGTATAATACGCAGCCGTGTATAATACGCACCCTGAGTTTCGAAATTTATCATAATGCAAAAATCTTTACACCTATGTATAATACGCACCTGAAATTTTGAGAACCAGCGGTCAACTTTCCAGTTTGAAAGAGGCAAAACGGACCACCTTTAATCATATACTCGCGTATAAGTCAATCTCACAGATAAGTCGACCCCCAGTTTTAGGCCAAAATCTAAGAAATTTGCTATGACCTGCGTATAAGTCAACATGGAAAATTTAGGGATTTACAGGTTTTTAAAATGCATAACTATGCCAGGTCAACAGGAGCAGTCGTCCACACAAAAAGTGTAGAAGCCTACAATTTTATTGTCCTTGACTTGCAGGAAGGGTATGAGCAAGTTCCATTGGACCCAAGTACAAAAGAGAAAACAATATTCCTGACACATTCTGGTCAGTACCAATTTTTGTGATTACCTTTTGGCTTGTGTAATGCACCTGCTTCATTCATGAGCATGATGGCCCACGTTTTCAAGGGCATGACTTATCAATATATTCTATGCTACCTGGATGATATTTTGGTCTTTAGCCCTGATGTCAATACTCACCTCCAACATCTTATATATGGGTGCGTCTTATCCATAATTTTTTAAACACAAATCACCAAAACCCGCATCTTATACGCGGGTGCGTCTTATATCTTGTAAAATACGGTATACTTAATACTACATATCTAACAATAACGGGAATGTACCGTAGCGTTGCTTCTGCATTTGACTGAAGAGTGAAAAAAATTTATTCCTATGCATAATACGCACCCAGACTTTTTAGCATTTTTTTTTGAAAAAAGTGCGTATTATACCCGAGATAATATGGTATGCCACTAATTATTCATTATAAGCTTCTTAGCTTAAGCTCAGCTTCTTAATCCACTAGTCAAATGTTTCTTAACACCTTACCATAACATTCAACCAACATTTACCATACTTAAAGTATCTCTTACTTCCCAGTATGCACAGCTCTTTCCATTCTATATGTACTTATTATCTGCATACTACCAGTAATCATAAATATGTCACATAAACATGAACTCTGTTTCTTTGAACAATCTTTCCAAAATAGTACCTAAAATTAAGTAACAATTTAACAATAATGTATTTATGTTTATTACAAATTTAAGTCACATGTTGATTATTTCAAGACTATTATGAAATAAGTCTCCAGTCCAAGTCAAACTCAACTGAAAAAGATGCAGCAGTGGGGTTGGTATGGACAACAAGTTGGTGACTAAAGACATTCAAATACCAAGTTACAACTTGTGACTTGAGTCAGGGTAAACAGGAAGTTTAGTCAAAATTTACTATATCAAGCCCTTGTCGATGAAATTACTTGAGTACCAGTTGATCAACTTTGGTCTACATCACAATATATCGAACACTCTCTCATCCACTATCGAACATTCTCTCATCCATTATAAAAAATCTTCATTCTTACAAATTTTGCAACAGCAAAATCTACCGGTATTTGCGTATCTTATTGAAAGCTGCTTTTTTTCTAACTCATGCAAATACACATAGCTGGGGAATAAGGCCTTTGTTTCCTTCATAATTTCTGTTAGATCATAATGCTACTCTGTTCACAGAAATAAATTTAAAATTTTCCCATCATATATGATTTATCAGAAACAGCTAATTTTGTGATCTTCTGGCAACATTGTTGGAGTTCTGTATAGCAATGGGTGTTCCAATTCAGCTGCATGGCTGTACATCATGACCCTCTCTAACTGAAATTGCCTTGTTTACAGCCATAACCAATGAAATTTACATGACAGACTCACTTAACTAAAATAATTCAAGAAAAGACCAGACACAATTTCTTTGCAATGGCAGCACACTCAAAATAATCTTGGAAGCACCAATGCTTAACACAGCAGCCACAGTAATCATAGCTGAAGTGCTGAAGGAATACAATTTAATGAACCTCAATATGTTACTGAAGATACATTTTCGTCACTCCCACTATAGCACTAATTCCAAGACAACCTCTATGACAAGCATGGCAAAAGAGATTCACCAAACATTGCCAACATGAAGCAATGGTACCAGAGCACCAAGCTCTGGTGCCATGCTCACAATCATACTTGAAGCATGAACAATAACCTGAAACAAAAATCTGGGGCAAAACAATTCTAGCATTCTCTCATGTTGCTTATGCTGCACTATCATAGTGCAGCCTATGCTACTAGAGATGTAACCATGTAAATGCTTAATTACAGTATTCTCAAAACCTTGTGATAACAGAAATTTCAAATACATACTGATGTTTAGAATGTATAAAAATCCTTTGGTTTCACTGAAAAAAGGGTGGAGATGAAATAAATATTTGTTGTTCAGTGTGTTAAGTGTCGTTTCCCATGTAACTAACGAAAAACATAAACAATTAATAACAGCAGAATTGCAATAAAACGTATTTACAGTGCAATTGGCAATAATAATATATTTCTAAATGAAGCATTAAAACAAGTCATAAAATTACACGTATAAGCAATCGGCTAACTAAAACTGTGAACTTCGTTTTAAAACAATTTAAAGGGGAACCAACCATTACGAGGTATATGAAGTCTTGATGTTTTGATGTCGTGGGTGCCAGCCACACCCAAATGAACGGCGAGTTTCGTTCTACATGGAAATATCGACGCACTGTGACCGTCAAACCGCCGTTCCACCATCGACTATAAACTGGCGCTTCATAAAGTGCAGCTATTCAGTCAGTAATCACGAAACGTTGGCATTCTACGCGACAAGAGCACTGCACTGAAAACGATCTTAAACCTTTCGATCGACTGAACCGCACGACCTGATCACCGAGTATCCAGTTCGACGCTCCAGAACGACCGATACTCTCAGAATCCAGAAGAAAACGACGCTAAAACAAGGGCAAAACTTGCCTCACAGCCCATTCGCATTTCGCCATTTTCGTCTTGTTGACGATTTTGTGGATGAGGGCGAATCACTTCGACGAGATATCAATGCGCCGCTCCTTGCTCGGTCTCAGCAGAAATCGTCAATTCCTTTAAATACGCTTATTATTTTTCGCTCAAAATTCTTTTTATACCAAACTTTAAATGTTTTAATAAGCTATAGTGTCTCCGTAAAGCGCGTTGATCAGTTGATGAAGCAATTTTAAGAACCATTTGATTGAGAAATCACTTGAATACGGGAAATGAGAACATATGGTTTTACTTCATTATGCGCATTTATTCTAACAACTTCACTTTTTCGTCACAACTTATTTTTCTTTATGATGATGATGATGATGATGATGATTATTATTATTATTATTATTATTATTATTATTATTATTATTATTATTATTATTATTATTATTATAGTATTATAAAATTTTATCTAGTAACGTTTGTGCGAATTTGGCACAAGGTTGACGGGAAATATATCGTATATTTATACATCGTATAAATTCAGAGCAAATTGTGCCTCATGGTACACTTGAAACTGCAAGTTCATTGACTTCATTCATCACTCATCAATAAGAACTTTTGATCCCGGTTGTGAATGCATTGGCTAGACCACTAGAGCCAACACGCGAACGTACATCATTTCAGTCGTGAAATTACTTTACATGCTCAAAGTTCCAGAATGGATGCTTTCCTAAATTCTTTGCCTAGCCTACAACGCCATCCAGTTCCCAAAGTCCATGTACTTTCGTAATCTCTCCAGTCTTCACAATTTAAACGCATTGATCAACTCGTTCATCTTCCCTTGCAGACTGACTCTCATTCGGTCAGCAGCGCGTTACTAAAATTTGGAAGTTTCCAATTAGGGGTTGTCCATTAATTATGTCAACAAAATAGGGGAGTTGAAAAAGTTTAACACTTGTTGACAAAAGACGGGGTCAAGATAAACTGACGTCAACAATTTCATTTTTTACAGTAGCACTGTCACGTGGTCTAGGACTGACACTACCCAAGACTGTTTAATACTAAGAGGCTGGTCAACTTCGATGTACTGCTGCCTCATTATCTCAAACCCCGCCCATTATGACGTCAGTGGTTGATTCGGAACAGCCAGCCAGCCTGTTGCAATGTTAAAGGAATACAGCCAGTCCTTGTAATATTAAAGGAATACATATATTTGTTGATAAAAGTTAGTAATAGTATATTGACAGTACTTAGACAGTCAGGCTAAGTGTATATGATAAAATGCCACAAAATTGTGCCGTTGCAAATTGTAAGAACACGTGGAAGACAGACGATCAGACGATCACAGCATATCGTTTCATTGCATCGATTTCAGAAAGATGCCACACTGCGTAAAACGTAGATTAAACGGTGCTATCAGTCATTTCTTTACTACAGCAGCTAAATATATTTGTCTGCTTTAATACCATCTAACTGTTACTTGCAGTGGCGTAAACCTGGTGTCAACATTGGGAGTGGGGGAAGAATAACTTTGAAAGTTGACCCCCAGAAATATAAAAAAACCCGTCCATTATGGGGGATATTGCATATCATGGTGGGGACTTTAGATCGCCCATGAAATACGTTAAGATGTTAGGGGGTCGTCGATAAAGTCAGACCGCCTTTCGTCTCTGGAAAAAGTCTTGACAAGCAAAAAGTCATCCTGATATTTTTCTATTTTCCCCTCCAAATGCCCTGCTGACAAGCAAAAAGGTCATCGAAATGAGTGAATGCGGATTTTGCGTCATTTTGGCATCAACATCATGGGGAGGATAGAATTTTTTTCCAATATAGCGCATTAGCGCAAAGCATTGGGAGGATAATTGATACTCTGTCGCCCGCCAACTAATTATTGGGGGACCGTCCTCCGTGTTTTACGCCCCTACTTACATATTTCAAATTAATTAGTTTATTCAAGGCAGTGTTTATTCTAGGCTTTCTCTGGGGAGGAATCCCCCCCCCAAGTTTTAAAATTCCCCCAATTTTTTTAATATGTTGCATGGGGATGGAAATTTTCCCCAAAAGTGCTTCGACGGGGGGCTTTTATTGTTTTGGAGGAAAATGTAAGGATGACAATACTTTGCTTGGCAGGGCATTCAAATATTAGGGAGGATGGAAGGATGACCTTTTTGCTTGCCAGCCCATTTGAAAAGGAAGATAACCTTTTTGCTTGTCAAGGTTTTGGAGACTTAGACCTTGTCCCCAACAGTGGCGGCTCTAGGATTTGGCAAGTGGGGGCCGTTGGGGTGGCAACTTCTAATCATGGGGGCCAACCATTTGTTGTTTAATGTATGTAGCATTAAGTATAGGGTCCCAACTGGGGGCAGGCTCTCATTAAAACCCGATCTCCAGAATAAACACTGATTCAATAAACAAACTAAAACATTCCAAGATAGGGCCTACATTTGAACATTCTCTTGCTTTTGCTTGGTTGTTGTAATGCTTATAGTTGATGTTTTCTAATCTAAACTTTTACCAAATCAACTATACCACATTCATACAGGAAGATGGTTGGTATTTCGAAACGTTTGTGAAGCTTAAGAAAAAAATTGTTATAAAAAGAAAAGGTACATTTACATTCTTAGATACGATTTCTCAGTAGCAACAGTCGCTCCAATCAACCAGTGACGTCATATAGCCACGCCTACTTGACCCGTATGCAAAAGAAGGGTTCCTGGCCTGCCTTTGGTATTTAATTGCCTTGGACACTACCTGTATATTGAGACCACGCCCACCATCCAATAAGGAACATTTCTATAACACCGTAAGTAAGTAAGTAAACACTAAATTTCTATAGCGCTGCCCGAAAGCTTGGGGCAGTGCACCAGCTTGTTCACGAGCGCTCAATCTGGGTAAATCCATAGTCCATAATCCGTAGTCCATGGTGGTCGAGGTTGTAGATCACTCTTGGTGTTGTAGATCCATGGCAGGTAGGCAGTCGCAGCAAAGTAGGCCTATTTTATGGAGGATGATAGCAAGATTTGCGGCGGGTAGAATCAGTGTTTATTCTAGGCCTGTTTTTTTTTTTTTTTTTTTGAAATTCCTCCAAAGTTTTAGAATTCCCCCCAAAATTTGTATATGTTGGCTTGGGGTATGGAAATCCCCTACCCCCAAAAGCGTGGAGAGACAAATCTTGTCCCCCCAAACATTTCACCCCCCCCCCAATGTCAAGGTGGCTAGAATAAACACTGGGTAGAATGTAGGCCTGTAGTAAGGATTTCATCATAGGATTTCATGAAAGGAATAGTTTTAAGTTGTTTTCGGAAAGTTTGTGGACTGATGGCCAATGGTACGTGACTGATTTAAATGGGCTGAAGAGGACCTGAGTAGCGATATCAAACTAGCCCTTAGCAGGGTTTATAATCTAGGCCGTTTCCGAAGGGGATTTCCCTTTCCCCCGGAAATTTCAAATTCCCCCGGAAATTTTGGCATAGGCTACTACATCAACTAACAGCAGCCCTCTAGCTGACTTCCCCCGGCCTTGCCAGTAGTAGTAGACTTCTTTAGCGCCATTGTAGTAGTACATCTGCACCAGTCGATGGTCGCTTCAGTGAATAATCGTGGTCGATCGAATCATTGTCCGTGGTGAATCGAGGTTGTAATCCAAAGGTCAGTCCGTACTTCCAGATTCCAGGTTATAAGGCGGATATGCAGTCAGGAATAGATGTGTTTTAAGTCTAGACCTGAAGGTAGTAAGACAATCAGTTTGGCGGACCTGTACCGGCAGAGAATTCCAAAGTCTGGGTCCGGCGACAGAAAAAGCACGTTTTCCAGTAGTAGTCCTGCTATAGGGTATGTAAAGAGTAGTAGCATCAGATGACCTCGTTGAGTGCTGGTTGTCTTGAGCAGTCAGTAACGATCGGAGATACAGTCCCTGCTCCCTCCGAAGTCCAGAGTCTAGATTAAACACTGGCCTTAATTAGTCATTGTCCGGATGCGAATCTTAATACATGTCCTATAACGTCTCGAGTGTTTTCTGGATTGTACATAGGCTATAGCTAGAATAACACCGACGCCACGTCACAAGACCTAAATTTAATCAATCAAAAAATAAGAATTTTAATGTATAATAGTCAGTGCATTGGTCCTCAAGGGTACACACTCGTTCCTCCTCAACGGCCCACCACTTTAATCCCTAACCGTTTGCGCTCTTACCTAGGGAATCGTAGTATCGCGTCGTCGTATTTGTTATTTTAGATTCGATCGTAGACTTTTATCGATTGTACAATGTAGTATAGGCCTAAAATACTTTTAGCTTGGGGCGATCAAACTCTTTGACTTAATTTCATTTGGGAAAATTGGGGTCACTGAACGTTTGACAGTTGTTGACAATTATAGGGACAGTGTTGGAGTTGTGATATTTGAGCTGGGGGGTTGATGACTGAAATTCAATGAATGACAGAAACTGCATGTACCCGATATGCAATTTTTGGGAGGGTTGCAAAGTTAGCTGGGGGGGTTCAAACCCCAAACCCCCGGCAACTCCAACACTGACAAGAGGAGGGTAACGAGAGTTTAAATGCATAAAATTGTTGATATAATTAATGGACCGCCCCTTGAAGGGGGCTAACAGTTTTTGAAATAATTTTAGGGGGTCACCTAAAGTTTAATAGCTGTTGACAAGGGGGAGGTGGTCAAACATTGCCAAAAAATTGTTGACGTAATTAATGGGCAGCTCCTACCATTCCTCCTCCTCCTCCTCTTCCTCCTCCTCCTCCTCCTCCTCCTCCTACTACTACTACTACTACTACTAGTACTACTAGTACTACTACTACTACTACTACTACTACTACTACTACTACTACTACTACTACTACTACTACTACTACTACTACTACTATTGTGTAAATTAGGCCTAAACTTAGTAAATTTTTACGAGTGGCAACTCTGGCTGTCAGCAGTGGCGTGCACGCATAGGCCTGCTGGTCGAAGCACGGGTCCAAGTTGTTTTGACGAGAAAAACATAATATCGTGGTGTGTCAAGTCCCCCCCCGCCCCATTGACCTATGGCTTCGCCAATTCCAAGGCATGCCCCTCCCAAAAGAGGTTTTATCTGATTTTAAAAATTCCTTATTCGGTTCCCTACAGTTTACCGGTACATAGCACCTATAACCATACTTCGCCGCTCCTTTGGATGCGCCATCTGGTGGATGCTCCGGACAGGCGCCCCGCTGGTCCCCTCGGCGCCCTACTGACATTTCTATAGCGACACTGGATATCGATCTACTGTCGTTTGTAGTGAAACCGCTGTTCTGCATCGTGTATAGGGGCCAGCGGCGTAGCGATGGGCAGAGGCGATGCCAGACGTGTGAGAGGGGGATTATGGCGAGCACGTTGAGGGGGTCTGGGGCAGAGCCCCCAGTGGGACCCAGGGGCCAAAGCCCCTGGTCAGAGGGTCAGAGAGCTTTGCCCCCTGAAGCTGAATAACTTTTACTTTTACAATATTGGAATTCGTTAGAATTACTACTCCACATGCAATGAGTGCATTAAATAACTTTTAAGCAATATTTTTATCTACCCGATAAAATTTCTTGCAACTAGTAGAATAGACGGCAATGGCGGGTCTCAGTCCGTCTGATGCACGACTGCTTGTTATATAGATATATAGAGAACGCTTGATACTTAGACTAATAGAGACGATCCTCAACCATCCCATACCACCACTAACACTCACAAAACATTTATCTGCAAATTTGCACGAATCTCACGGGTGGCCCTGATGGCAAGTGAGGGTGTTCAAGCTCCCCCCAAGCCCTCCCCGTGGCCGTGCCACTGGCGACGGGAGAGGGTATATCGGTATATATACCCACCCCAAAAGATCAGCCTACCTTGATATTATGCCAGTGTCGCGTTTCTTTTACTGTTAGTTTCTTTTACTGTTAGTTTCTTTTACTGTTAGTTTCTTTTACTGTTAGTTTCTTTTACTGTTAGTTTCTTTTACTGTTAGTTTCTTTTACTGTTAGTTTCTTTTACTGTTAGTTTCTTTTACTGTTAGCTTCTTTTACTGTTAGTAGCCGTTTTGTTCACATGTGGGACATAAGTTTGGATTTTTGAAATAGCGATGACTAGTTAAGATTTATACCCCCAAATCAAATTCCTGGGTACGCCACTGGTCGGGGTCTAAGCGATAGTTGATGGGCCGAATTCCGAGACAGCGACTAGCTGATGGCGTCGCCAGGAATTTTTGGTTGACAGCGACTACCGGATTTGCGCGACAGCGGTCTCCAGGTTAAGAGGAGAAGACAACAGCGGTTCCAGTTAAGGGAACATGACCGGAGTTGCTTCGCAAACAAAATGCTAATTTCACTTTCACTGATTTTGTAATGTTAACTTCAATAATGAAAGAGGATAAATTCTTATTGCATCCAAACATCTCCTGGCCTCTATAAGGTCATATAAAACGCAACAAGTACTTATATGCAGCATTCGCAAAAATGTAAAAATATATTGTAATACTTAATTGTGATTAGACCTATTGTTCATCAATCATCACAAATAACTGAGTTTTTCTATCATGGTTTAATTACCAATTTAGTCTGGCAATAGCCTTTAGCTATAGCTGCTATAACAATTAGCTATGTCGCCATTTAAAGTCGTCATAACCGCACTGCATACAATGAGACATAGTATTTCAATACAATACAACAAACTGTATACGTAGGTAAATGACAAAAGCATACGAAAAAAGTCTAAAAGCACTGCCTTTGCTCATATTTAACCTTGCTTGTTTCGCAGTGTAACAAAACATTAAAAGGGTTGCTAAACAAAATGACAATTTTTGTCGTAAAGTTTGAGCGAAACCTGCGGAAATAAATATTTGAAAAAAGAAAAGTCGACACGGTGGATGATTATTCAGGACTCGCAGTCAGTGTTTAATCTAAACTCCTGGACTCCGAGGGGAACTGACAAAGTCGAGGGGAACTGACAAAGCCGGGAGAAGTCAGCTATAGGGGCAAAGCTCGATCATACGTATCATACGTATTATTATTATTTTTATCATACGCACGTATTTTAACGTATGACTCTTTATCATACGCGCTATCATACGTGAGCAAAATACCTTAAACCTGCATAGCCATGAAATTGCGTCAATTATTGCAGTCTGTTAACCATTTACTTGCACAAAGAAATTAAAAGGGGAACAAGTGTTAACGAAATGAATTTTGAGATCAGTAACACTGACGTGGCGTGACGTCGCAATTGATATTGCTCGCTAAGTAGGCCCCCTAAGCAAATTATAAGTAACTGAGTAGACTTATAAAATACGCGTATCATACGCGTATTTTATTTTTTTATTCATACGCACGTATTTTTACGTATTTTATTTTGCCATACGCGTATGATCGAGCTTTGGCTAGGGGGCTGCTGTTAGTTGATGTAGTATGCCAAATTTCCGGGGGAATTTGAAATTTCCGGGGGAAGGGCAATTTTCCCCCGGGAACGGCCTAGATTAAACCCTGCTCGCGCAGTGCAAACAGCAACTACCGTATACGACGAGACCGCTATGATCGGCGGCGACTGTTCTATTTGCATCGATACTTTTTGACGACCGTTTCACAGGACTTGCACTTCACTTCGCAGCACCAGACGAACCTGCAGTGACAGTGTTCGACGTATCTGATCTCCTGAGTGCTGAATCCTCGTCCGCAGCACAGCGAGTGACAGCTGTCCGGTCCGGTCGAGCCCTGCGTGCACGCCCTTCCCTTCGTCCCGAAGATCCCTCGAGTCGGATCCTGCCGGCAGTAGTTGGGCGAGCGCTCGACGTAGACGAGCTCCAGTTCGGTGATCGGGTCCCGACGCATCCGCTTCTCCCGTCGGCGCAGTGCCGCCGGTCGCGCGACCGGCGAGATGGAAACGGAGTTCTCGTACTTCTGCTTCAGGCTGTTGCCCACCTGGCGAAACTCGGGCAGCGATTTCCAACAGGTCTTGACGGCGCAGGAACCGGAAATGCCGTGACAGCGACACTTCATGTTCATCATGGCAGCCATCGTCTACGTCATAGATTAAAATCAACAAGAGATCAACGATCAGCGATCAGAAGTAAATAAAGCGTTGTTGCTTAGGCCGACGTATATTCGTGGAGTACAAAATGTTCTCTTCGAACATCTAACCTGTTTAATATATATAAAATAAGCCATGCAGATGTTATTAATATAAAGAGGCGAATTGGTATTGTTAAACTGTTGAATTGAATCAGAGATGGATTCAGTCCCGTTTAACCACTAGGCGAACTAGGCGGCCACCTGGGGCGGCACCGAAAGATACGTGAAAAAATATAACTTTTACAAAATGCCGCCTTTAGTAATAAACGGATTGATAAATACGCTTTGTCCCACTCTTGCCCCTGGATGAAACGAATTGCATAGTGCACATTTGATCACTAATTTACTCATTTTACATACTTACGCTACGGGCAAATACCGCCACATCCAGTGACGTCATTTCGAAAGAAAAATCTGCGTCATGATGTCCTCCATGTCAATGTAATATAAATATTGAAAATAAACTAAAATAGTTGGAAATTGAAAGTCGTCGACTGGCTACTTAAATACTTTAGGTAATAAACGTTATATTTAAATCACTTGATTTAGATATATAAATTTTGGTTATTGTCTAGTTTATAGTTTAGGAATATCTATGCACTAGGGTTTAGACGCGCAAATTATAAACATACGAAATCTGTGTCACTTTCTACTTGGTGCCCACCTCCAGGGTTATTTCTAAGATTATCAATTTGGGGTCGGTAAGTTCTGGGGTCCCCTGCCAAAAAGTCTTGACAAACAAAAAAGGTCACCCCGTAGCTGAAATTGGGGTGGGGGATGTTGGAGGGTGTCGGTCTCAGATGGGAGGGGGTGTTGGGGGCGTTAGGGGGTGTAAAAATATCCCTGCCCTCATATTCCGGCACCAGGGGCGTAGCGACGGGGGTATATCGGTATATATACATTATACATACCCCAAAATCAGTCTATACCTAAAAGTTTTTTATGTGATTTACCAGTGATGTTAATCCTTGTCCTGGTCCTTGTCCTTAAGGACTCCTTAAGGACCAATTTGAAGTCCTCGTCCTTATCCTCGTCCTTGGGGGTTCGGTCCTCGTCCTTATCCTCGTCCTTGCAGATCGGTCCTTGTCCTGGTCCTTGCAACATAGTCCTTGAAAAGCCCTTATAAGGACCAAATTACTTGTATACCATTTTCAATTGTACTGATAATTATGTTCCAAGGTAAGAGTAGTATGTGGATTTATATTTTGGCTACATACTTGCGTTGAGTTACTCTAAATGTTTAGTCATTGTTTCCTTTATAATACCAGTTGATTCTTTAGCAGAATTCTTTGTTTCCCTGCGACGTCGGCTCCAGTTGAACGAGTGTTTTCGCAAACTGGTCTCATAATTAGACCTCACCGTGTGTGCATGACTGATCAGCTGTTGGAAACACTTTTTCATTTATTATTATTATTATTATTATTATTATTATTATTATTATTATTAAACTTATTATTAATTTCTTAACAATTTCGCAGCAGTAACATAGCTATAGGTGGCTAAAGTCAAAGGCGCATTTGAAATGCAGCATTGCTGTTGACTACATTATGCTTAAATTTTTTTTTCTTTTCTAATTTTGTGATTCGAAATGAAATTGTGTTTGGTTTTTCCTTTCTGACTTTTTTGTCTGACAGAGGTTGGTCCTTGTCCTTGATCCTTGTCCTTGGGGGGTCAGTCCTTGTGGTCCTTGTGCTTGCGGGGCAAGTCCTCGTCCTTGTCCTCGTCCTTGGAGGGTCGGTCCTCGTCCTTATCCTCGTCCTTGGGGGTTCGGTCCTTGTCCTTATCCTCGTCCTTGGGGGGTCGGTCCTTGTTAACATCACTGTGATTTACATGTGGTTATATGCGGTTTATATGGTTTATGTGGTTTATGGTTAAGATTTATACCCACCCAAAATATTTATACTCTCCCAAATCAAATTCCTGGCTACGCTCCTGTCCGGCACCTTTGCTACGCTATCTACGTTATTTACAATTACAAGAAAGAGACATCCCATTCCTAGCAAATAGAAATTTGATGACGGAAGCCAATTTCGCACGTTTTCACGTCTCAGTAAAGCCTCAATCACTTCTCGGTCACTCGCTCTTCAGGGACGGCAGAACGCCGGGAGAAAGAGTTATTTTGTACCGTTGAGCAATGGAACTGAAAGAAGTCACTTACTGCTCTCTCTCTCTCTCTCTCTCTCTCTCTCTCTCTCTCTCAGGCTAATAACTGTTGAAATTTCTCCCGACGAACATAAGGCGTCGTGGGTGGCATCCGATTTTTATGGAGCAGTTTCGTCGACCTGTTGAAATCTACCTGTCGGCGCGGTTCAGTTGCGCCTCAATTTGGGCTGCCAGCACCTGGCCAGACACGTTTAGAGGGCCGGTGCCGCCTTCACAAGAGTAGCATGGATTTCGCCGCATATATCGACCCACTTAGATTCATTGAACGGTCTGTGCCGATGCTAACCAAATCTATAGACGTTATCGTTAGGCCTACGTCTATCATTGTCCACGGATTGTGAATTTCTGACATCTCAAATCATCAAATGACTCCATTATGAGATTCGTAACCTATCTATTCGATTCAATTAATTTGAAGCTGGTCGCTCGTTACTGTGGAGCCGTAACTCTGCACGTGTTATCGTATGGGACCCCCGGGGGATGGGGAGGGGGGGATAGCTACTTTCGGACTCGAGAGTTCGTTAAGCTGCGCGAGATGAAGTCTATTGCTTCCATCATCGCCGTCTATTGCAAACGTCTGGTTGTCACTTAGAGACAGCAAATTACCCGCAACACGAATCTCTCGGGGCCAGATACAGTATTAAGACTGCGTCGAACGTTTCAAAATTTCACCTCTAATAGACATTCTGCTTGCACCGCTGACTAGGCTATTTGAAAATGATCGTATGTGCAAAATCATCACTTTCACTAAATTCCAGCAAAGCGCATTAATTACAGCAAATTTATTGTTTCAGTATAATAATTTTAATCACTAGCTAGAACATATATATATATATATATATATATATATATATATATATAACAAAGATTTCTATAGTACCAATTTTAATTATCTAAAAATACGGTGGTAGGCCTATTCCAAAATCCAAATCCATCCGCAAAATACGAGGTCATTTCAGAGAAATGATTAAGTAATATGCAAAAATTGTACAATCCTTAGGTAATGCGGTGCAATTGAAAGTGCTTCTTTTACAGCAATTCATAAGCGTTGCACAGTATTTGCATATCTTTAGTGTTTCCGGTGACGAAAAAGGACTCAAGCACAGAGGCGTAGCGTCCCAATGGCTACTATGGCTCGAGCCATGGGCGGCACATGTGGAGGGGGAGGCAAATTCAGCGGAGATAACGTTTTTTGCTTGTCAGCCCATTTTATATAGTTGATGACCTTTTTTCTTGTCAGCCCATTTTATATGGTTGATGACCTTTTTTGCTTGTCAGGTATAACATGAGAGCAGTTTGGGGTCGGCATTTTTTTTCAGGAGCCTTGGGCGGCACAAGACTACGCTACGCCACTGCTCAAGCAGCTAACCTGAATGAGCTTTAACACAAAAACTGGCGTATTAAGGGGCTAACAGTTTATTCCAGGTGGCCGTCTGTCAAAGACCTGCGATTTAACTGTCGAAAAATCCGAAACCGAGGGCCCAAATGCACTCCTGCATGCATGCCGCCGAGTTCAAGCGGTCCTGGAAACATCGAACCCAGAAATTATCTTCATCCTCAAAGTGCCGGTCATTAGACGGACAAGCGCCGGCAGAATAAAGCGCTCCATCAATCGACGCAGCATTTACGCTTTTGACGGACGAACCGCCGGCCCCGTGTAGGCCTAATTCCACCCTCGACATCCGGCAATGGACAGTGAGAGCGGATGTTATACAGGCGCCTGCGTTATCTTAACGGCGTCTTAACGTATAGCCTAACGGTCTACAGCGGAGTTAATTGAAATTCCCGTTGCGCACATTTAGGAACCCTCTCACACAGAACGTAGACGCAAAACACATGGACGTCTCGGTAGCCTTATACTATAGGCTACGCGGTTTCTAAGTTATTGGTTGCGTAGATATATCAAATGCCTCCCCACCAGAAAATTCAAATCAAAGAACTATAGCATTCGCTTGAGCCATTTAATTTCTGTCCTTTCCATCATGTCTTCCTGCTTAACTCCTCCTCTTTCTCCTCCTCTTTCTCCTCATCTTCCTCTTGCAATCTTCTAAAATCTTCCAATGCTCAGATTCAGCTGTAAGCACATGTAAGAAAAAAGCTGTTTAAGATATGATTAATGTGTTGTACATTCGAGGAACCACTGACGGAACGATATTCAATGTACGCGTAATCAATCGATCGGAGCTCTTCATAGGAACAGAGCAGGTCCACAGGGCTGATCTAAAGTGTTTGTCCTAGAGTCCAAAGTATAGCCTACTCGGTTTTGTCCTTGAAATTGCATCCTAAACTCTGGGATTTTTTGTGTCGGAACGAGGCGGAACGGCGTTCCGGAAAATATGAAAACTGGTATTTTTGCAACATTAAATTCATAAATAGAAAATAGAGAACCGATATAGTTCTAAATTTGCTATGTTTGAATTTAATGTTGTATTGATAATAGGCTAATCATTATACAGTAGTAACTGTTTGGTCGCTACGTCATGTTGACAATTGACTTCTGACTATTGTGTTCCGGAAAATATTTTTTTACAAAAAAGCCCTGCCTAAACTCATCCATTCAAGGTCACGGCCATGGATATATTCTCGTGAAATACCAATGGCAATTTGTATGATTACAAAATTTTACATTGTGATTGGATTCGTTCAGCATTTGGATTTAGCACTCTGAAAACCACGGACTACAGAACACGGATTCAACATGGACTGATAGAGCTCGAAACGCCAGGAGAGGCATTGTCACCGTCTGGCAAAACAAACGACCACAAATCAACATGACATTTCAAGACACAGATGATCATACTTGCCCGGCGGACGTCGCACAGGATAAAAAGATCCGCACTGGTCGTCGATGCACTCTGGCGACTGTGTTAAGTGGGTTAAGAGACAACATTCGATTAGAATATCTGAACATGGCAGGACTGAATGAATCTCAACGGAAAACTGACGGAAGACACCGAATGACCTTGGAAAAATAGCAAAGAACAGAGAACTTTGGAGAGATGATTGCCATGGAGAAGTCGATGGCTGGACACAGGCTGAGGGACGAAGACCTGACCTGATAGCTCGTGAGTAAACCGGCACACAGCGCAAAGCTTTCGAATAATGCTAAAGAAGGTTGACTTGTTTGCTTGCTTGCTTGCTTACTTACTTACTTACTTACTTACATATCTAGCATCAATTTGATCGGAATTCGGAATAATGCAACGGTACGCAGACGTATAGGCCTAAGTCAGTAACTTCCCGACAACTGGACTTTATTCGAGCCCTTAAACAACCCCGACGTCAAGGCTCAGTCTTCGACTTGGTTTTCAATTGGAATTCTGCTCTTGGGTTTGCACTCGCATCTCTGTCGTCGAACATGATCTGGCGGTTTCAACGCATCGGTGTACAAATCCTTTAATACGTTGAATCGCACGCAGACCTAAGTAAAGTAAAGTAAAATCTCGTAAACTTCTACAGCGCCCCGGAAAGCAGCACAGCAGGCTAGCTGCCTTGTGAGATTTGAATGATGGATGTAAACTTCCTTTAGGCCTATATATGCTCTAGCCACCACCACCACCCCATCACCCACTTTTTGAGAAGTTTCCATGGGGACGACGGGATAAGGCAAATAAGTTGGGCCCCTACTTTTTCCTCTAGGCTCACGCCAAAGTTGTGAATTGTACCTTTCTCCCGACTTCGTTGTTATGCAGATTGGCAAGCAATCGGACACTCTCCTTTCCGCCGATTACGCCGTCAGTGGAGGAGGAGGAGAAGGAGGAGGAGGAAGTGGAAAAAGAAGAAGATGAAGATGAAGAGGAGGAGCGAGGGGCTCCGTCGTGCTGCCTCGATCGCTTTGCGGCGTCGACGAATGTCTCGGCGAACGAAATTCCGAACTTAACGTTGTCACTGCAGCCGCCCCATTGCCAGCTTTCGTCGGTCGACGGGGCCTGGCCTTCGACGTCGCACGAGCATTCGGTCACGTCCCCGTTGCTGCAGGCCGTCGTCACCGCGTGCACCACTCCGGCTGTGGTCACCGCGTGGAGAAATGCGGTTTCCTTCGTGCCTGCAACAGTGCAACAGAACCTACCGTATTTCGCGCACATTGCCCGCAACCGAACAAAGTATATATATATATATATATATATATATATATAGGCCTATCCTGTAAAATTTAAATCAGAAAGCCCGCGCCCTTGTATTGCTCGCACCCTCCCATTGCACACACGCCCTCCCATTCACGGGGACGGGCGGTAGTTGGAGACAAAAGCATCGGGGCGGGGACGGGATTGGCCGTCACGAGTTGGGAGCGGAGTTGACTGGGACGGGGTCGGATTTTTACCCCCGTGCAGACCTCTACTACCAACCATTGTAACCTTAAGCGTCCCCGTCATTTCTATACCCAGTACTTTCTTTGTATACACCGTAATGCCATCATGCAGAGTACCTGTAGACGGGCGTCAGCTGTCCAGGGCTGTTGGTCAGCCGCACGGGGTTGGTCAGCTGCTCTGGCTACTTGACTCTACTCGGTAGTTGTGCCACTGCATGTTTGTGGTGCTGGAGACGTTATACCATTGCCGGTAGAGTCTGAGCAAGGCACGTTTCTAAGCGCGGCATTTGAGGGGTTAAAAATGTGTAGGAGGCGGAAAATTCTCAGTGCTTCATCGCAAACGAAAGCACCATTCACTCGCTAATTCAGTGCCTGTGCTAGCAGATCATTCGGATTCTCTGCTGACGAAATGTCAGGAGGTCGTCGCTGCCGGCCGACGTTCTCGCTGTGCACAGGAGACTTGCCAGAAGAATTTGATCCCAGCCATGCAGCCGGAAAATGAACAGCGGAATCTACTTGCAAATGTTCGCGTTCGCTAACTCGAGAGCGACATTCTCTCAGCGACAAAGCCGACGATAGCAGAAAATTCTCGTCGACATTGTGTCAACTTTCCAGCTCTTGTTCCACGCATTACATTTCCGCAATTTTCCACCAATTTTCTACGTCGCCGATATGTCAAGAACGGACAGCAGATAAAGGATCTATGGCAAACCCATGTCAGTGTGTCACGCATAGGCGCAAACTTCTATGAGGCCGCTGGGCTCGAGTCCTCCACTTTTTGAGAAGCTAGGCTAGGAAAGAGGAAAGGTATAGTGGTTGGGACCCACTTTTTCGTACAAGTTTACGCCAATGCCTGTATGGAAGCCCGTCCCCGACATGTCTCTTCTACCTGAAGGGCTGAGACAGTCTTTCGCAATATAACCATTTCGTCACCTGACTTACCTTGTCGTACCACGTGTTCGAACACCGTTTGATTGGCATACGAGGTGCTGCAGTTCCACCTGTCGCTTCTGAACTGAAACTGACACTCGACGATGCCGAGCCTCGCTCCCAGACGCATCAGTTCCACCGTCGCTGGATTCAGTTCGCAGTCCTGGAGCTGTTCTCCATCGAGACCCGGAAGATCGCTACAACCAAGCGTCGACGAGCGAAGGTCGTCGGACTGAGCGGACGACGAACTGTCCGCCTGACTGAGAGAAGCGACTCCGAGATACCTTCAGCAATCAACGATCGACATGTTCCGACTGATACCAGAGACTTTGATGTACTCTACGGAAGATGCTGGATTTATATAGGCCTAGTGGAAATTGACTTTGGAATATCTGTATTGGGCAGCACAACTTATAATCGCGTTTCAGTCTCTGCTGTTCATTGCTAGACGCGCGGTTTAACTCCTTATTCCACTGATTAATTGCGACCGCCTTTAGATTCTCAAATAGTTCGATTCCTAGCTGCCTTTGAAAAATTCGAACATTTACCTTTTTGCTAAAAGAATAGGCCTACTGAAAACACTAGTAGGCCTAATAGATTTCTAATTAGGCTTAATTAGGCCTATAAGATTCAGTATTATGGATTTGCAGTCACAGATGAAGCACGCTTTTTACGTGGGGACAGTTTTTGGAGTCGTACAGTCAACCTGTATAATGTTATTAGGCTACTCTTACCGTATCACATTTCCCTTAATGACATGTCACTCCTGTCGCAGCGCCAATGTAATTATTATTACAGTTGACATTCAATTACTGTCGGCGTCAACGACATTTCCTAAACGCAACATTATCCAGGTTTGATTGTAGACGATAGCCTGTTTTTCTCTATTAGCCATAGAGAAGTCTGACTGTTATGCTTTCGGCTCTCAAGACATGAAATTAACGTCGTCATCGATCACAATTGCGCTTTAACATAAGGACTTCCACTTGCCTTCGCAGACATTTGAAAAACGCATACTTTCCATAGCAAATTATGATAATTATTAGACCGGAAAAGTTTTCTAGAGGCCTCAGCTTGCAGAAATAAACTGCCAAAGTCGATGCCGCCAGTTATTTCACGCACTTAGTATATTTTGGACCCAAACAGACATTGACAAACGAAAATAACCTCTTTGAAAAGAAAAAAGTCTGCCTGAATGGGCAATTGAACTCGAACATCATCTACAGATGGAAGGCGCAGTAGATTAGCGTTGTGGGGGGGGCGAGGCGATCGCCCCGGGCGATAAATTTTAGGGGGCGCAAAATTCCAAGTGCAAAAATAACCAAGGAATAAGAAATAATAAAATAGAGTGACACGTGTAATTAACTAAGAATAACTGTAAGTACTTTTTCAGATTCTATTAATTATTGGTATTATTGGAATGATTTGATTGTGCGAATACGATACAAGGACATTGTTTGCTTATCAAAACTATTTTTCTGTAAAAGTTGGAGGCACAAGCCCTCTTTTGCCCCGGGCAATGGCAACCCACGCTACGCCACTAGAAAGCCGTTCTCCAAGGGAGTCATTTGGTTCCGATCTGCTGATCCGTATGAGACAATAGTAGGCATATAGTCTAATCCTCGCACGGCTAATGCATAGTTGCCACCCCTCGGTTTTCCTCAAATTTTTCAGGTACCTAATGAGCCGATATAGATAGGGGTGGTGACCACCCATTATCAGCCTATCAGGAGACTTTATGGAAAAAAGTTCACAAGTGGTTATTAAAATTTTTTAAATAGACTTAAAATAGGTCTAAATAAATAATAACTCTAAAAACTTACATCCAGCTTCCGGCTACAGAAGATGGCGTCTTTAGAAGGAAAAAGATGCACAGGACACTGATACGATGACGCAAGTGAACGTCAAACATGACTTCAATCGAACAGGACAGAACAGATGCGTTTCAGGCCGTGTGTCTTCCACTGTGCCTACCGTTTACTCAGTGTAAATTAAAATCTGCGACAAATTAGACGTTCAACGGTTGGCTTACCGTCATCGTCTGATCTTGTAATGGCTGATTCGTTCGTCCTTTAAGCTCTAAAAGTGATTATTTTAGCTACAACATATTAAGTGTAAGTCGTCTTTGCTGCAAGTCTTAGGCTTACACTGTATATAACGACAGTGAGCGACTTCAAAGATTGCGCTGTAGTTATCTAACGCTGAGGTTTGTCGATCTCCGGGAATGAAGTTAAGTTATTCCATTCGAGAGACAGCCCTCAAAGTTCGCTCTCTGGTCCGAGTTAAGCGCAGCAGCAATATACTGAATGCAGCCTACGATGGGCCCTATATCATTTGCTTAGGGTGGATAGATCATAGAAGCTAGAACGAAGCCATCCCTCTGCTTGTCTGCCTCTGCTTCTGTATGTCTGTCTGTCTGTCTGTCTCTGTCAGCCTTTCTTTCTCTTCTCTGTCTCTCTGTCTCTGTCTGTCAGTGTCTCTCTCTCCCCCCTCTCTCTGTCTCTCTGTCTCTCTCTGTCTCGCTCTCTCTCTCTCTCTCTCTCTCTCTCTCTCTCTCTCTCTCTCTCTCTCTCTCTCTCTCAAGCGCAAACGCACAAACACTTTAGATCAATATGCAAACCTATATTAAGGGAACCACTCAAATTATATTGAAGCCAACAGGATTTCGAAATGACTCAATATCCTATGGTGAGGACTCTATTAGTTCGATCTACCTTAGGGTTGGGGTTAAACCCCTCCCAACTGATCTCAGGCGACTCTTGCTTAAAAGCGGAGGTCGAAAATGGTGAGATGGAAGTAATCCGACTCCTGCAGCCTGCTACTTCTTGAGAATCTACGACTGGACTCTATACAGCAATTTCATAATAATTTCATTTTATACGTCAACAATTTTTGGGCAAGTTTTAATAACCTCCCCCTTGTCAACAACTTGTTGACAAGGGGGAGGTTATCAAAACTTTTGACCCACCAACTAAGATCGGTGTCGGATGACTCGGGTTCCCCTAAAGCCAGTTTAGAAGGTTATTATCGTTTGCAATGATGACCTTCCCCTCTACACTGCCCCTCTCAGTCACCTTCTCAACATGCAAAATGCTGCTTATCATTTGTACGCAGACGATACCCAAATTTTCCTGAGTTTCGACCAACCATCTACCTTACCATCCCTGGAACGTCTGTCAAGCATTCTGGCTTCTGTGCACACTTGGATGAATAAAAACAAACTCCTCCTAAATCCAGGAAAAACCCAATTTCTACTGATAGGAACACCACCTCAGCTTAAGAAGATTGACTTGTCATCAACATGTCTTTCCTTTGGCACTTCACCGATTCATCCCTCTCAGTCTGCTCGAAATCTTGGAGTTATTTTTGATAATCACCTCTCATTCTCAGAACACATTACCTTCGTCTGCCGTTCTGCTCACTATAACATACGAGATGTAAGGAGGATTAGACACCTCATCCCTTCCTCTGCACTTATTCCTCTGGCCAACGCTTTGGTAGGCCTATCGAGTCGTCTCGACTACTGCAATTCACTGTATACTGGTATTTCAAAATCCGACTTAAACCGCCTGCAAAGGATTCAAAATTCATTAACCAGGGCTATCACTGGAACTGCCAAATATGAGCACATCACACCGATCCTAAAATCACTTCATTGGCTACCTGTCAAACAAAGAATTGAATTCAAGATAAGTCTCATTGTGCATAAGACGCTCCACACAAACCAGCCAATGTATCTCCGATCGTTACTGACTGCTCAAGACAACCAGCAATCAACGAGGTCATCTGATGCTACTACTCTTTACATACCCTATAGCAGGACTACTACTGGAAAACGTGCTTTTTCTGTCGCCGGACCCAGACTTTGGAATTCTCTGCCGGTACAGGTCCGCCAAACTGATTGTCTTACTACCTTCAGGTCTAGACTTAAAACACATCTATTCCTGACTGCATATCCGCCTTAACCTGTCTGGAAGTTGACCTTTGGATTACAACCTCGATTCACCACGGACAATGATTCACGACTACGATTATTCACTGAAGCGACCATCGACTGGTGCAGATGTACTGAATGGCGCTAAAGAAGTCTACTACTACTACTACTTTTCTCATCAAGTGTTATAATGTAGTGGTGATTACCTTTTCTTGTTTGTCAGGCTTTTTCCGTTGTAACAAATAGTATTCTATGAAGTTTCCTATTTTTGATTATTTGTAAAAATGAAATTGTTAACGCCAACTTCTCTTGATACAAGAACATTGTTTGCTCTGTCAACAACTGTCAAACATTCTCAAACCCCTTCCCTTATTTGTTTGACGTAATTAATGGGCAGTCTCTGACTCCTGGTGTAATTAGCTTGATAGAACTTCCATCAGAAACACTGCTTGAATTCTTCGAATTACCCTCGAGTCTTACCCTAGACTAAAAACAATCGAATTCGATCGAATTTTTGAAATCATTTAGAGTTGGACTTTTAAGTTTAGGGCATCGCTATAGAACCAAAGCCGAAAGCATATGCACCATTTCCAACGCAACGGCCCAACAAGTGTCAAGGAAAAGACCTACGATACGATAAATAGTATTGCATGCATACGTATCAGGGATAATTTGACACCCCTAACGCCCTCCCCCCAACACTCCCCCAATTTGATGTCGACACCCTCCAACATTTGCTAAAGTGACAGTGGTATGCATAGAAATGCATACTAATTAGCCCGAACACCACCATCCCCTCCAGTTGGAGAAGTAACACCCCCAAGTTTTTACCAGTCTTTTTAAACCTCGGATGACCTTTTTTGCTTGTGAGAGTTTTTTGGTGACCTTTATTTGCTTGTCAGACTTTTTGAGACTTTATACGCTTTTTTTTTTTTCCTGCACCCCCAAATTTTACCGACACCCCCAATTCACAATTCTAGAAATAACCCTAATACGTATAATAGGCAGATGTGCTATTCGGCCTATTAATACGTGAATAAGTTTCTCGGTTTTGTGTAAATTATTGCGCGCAATTCTGAAAGTCAGTAAATTAATTATAATGGTAATGCAGTTCTGTTGCGTCATTGTCTTAATTAAGCAAAGCGGTGGTCGAATTGTATCGAGGGTGAAGCCCCGAAATTCTAGATAAAACAGACCGGTGACTATAGTGGGTTACAAAGTTTGGCTTCTGGCCGTCAGAATCCCACCTATGGTAACTAAACCTGGTCCCGGCGTTGTCCGCCCCACTTTTGCGTTTTGGAAAAATCGAACGCTGAACAATTGTCTATTGAATTAGTTTTCTTGCCATTTTGAGCCAATTTGGGCGCATTCTGCGAATTACTCGCAACACAGTTGAACTTTTTAAATCGTCAAACTAGTAGACCCAGTGGCGTAGCCAGGAATTCCGGAAGGGGGTTCGGTTTTTGGTTTCGACCTTGACCGACTTCGGAAAAATCTTGACAAGCAAAAAGTCGTCAACTCTTAAACACCGTTTCATTCTATCGTCAGGTTGCCGTGGGGGTTGACTCCCAAAGTCGAGTCCCAACTCCCAAAATAAAAAATGCATGGAAATTCATTAAAATATTTTCTTTTCGGCAGCCAGGAGAGGTTTAACCTCACCCCCCAAAAACCCCACTTGGCTACCCCTCTGAGTAGACCTATAGATTTGAAGAGCGACTATTGTAGGCCCCTAGATCTATCATCTATGATATGTCTACGTTTCGAATGAGGCCTTTTATGTTTCATCTAAAGACAAAAATATTGCTGCAGTTTAAATTAAATTCCTAGCAGGCCTAAATTTTTTGGTATAGGTCTACCGAATGACTTTGGAAGAAATAGCAAAGGAGAGATCATTGGAGAGATGTCACGGAGAAGTCGATAGCTGGAGGAGGACGAAAACCTGACCTACCTAAGCTATCGTTTATTTTAATTCAAGACGAGAATGATGTATGCTCTCTTTCACCAGGTCCGTCTTTATGTGTTGGAAATTGGGCACTGTGCCCGGGACCCTGCACATTTAAGGGGCCTCGCGCTTTAAGACATTTATAGTCTTCCACATGTTAGGCCTAATAGGCCTACTTAGTTAACTGTCAGCAGTCAGAACGTGGAATCTGCATTAATTGACAATCTGATTCCTGTTTGTGAATTGTGATTTGGACATATATGTTTGTCTGTATATTTCTTAGCTTTTTTTATTGACATTGATTTCTATGATTTGTAAAGACATAATGTCACGATTAAGTGCCAGTCTGTCACTTTGGTGTCGAGTCCATGACATGGGCAGCTGGGCTCCTATTATGTGATATGATCTCGGATCCAGCCCATCTGGGGCCCCGCAGGCTGCCAGGTGCCCGATGCTTCACACTGGTAAAATACGGGCCTGTGTTTCACATATGTCTCTAGCAGTGTTTATTCTAGGCCTTCTCTGGGGGAATTCCCCCAGTTTTAAAATCCCCCAATTTTTTATATGTTGGCAGAAGAATGGAAATTCCCAGGTGTGGAGACTCAGACCTTGTCCCCCAAAGATTTCAAAATCCCCCAATGTCAAGGTGGCTAGAATAAACACTGGTCTCTAGAATCTCTTGTTTATAATTCATAACTAAATCCGTACATCCGCGAAGAATTAATGCAGGGATCGGACTGCTGGGCCTCCAAGGCTCCAACGTGACCTCGTCTCGACACATCAAAGGGTACACAAACTATTACGGCGTCGACATCCGCCATAAATCCTCCGCGGACGTTATACTCTGGTTCCTCAACGCGTAACAGATCATCGCGGTTTCTCGTAATTATATTAGCAACCGAAATGCGTTATTCGACACGCATGTCCGTTGCTTTCGTTAGCCCTCGTAATGAAGGCGCTGGCATGTCCGAACCAACGTTTGTAGGGCATCTGACTCCTTAGCACGATTTGAATCGGAGGGAATATAATTATTAATGCCAATTTGGGAAGGCGCCATGCATGTGCTCTGTCTCCGATAGTCGATCCTGCAGAGGGGATCACCAACGTAACTTTAGACGTTGCAGTCGGATGGTCTAGGGCTCTAGGCTCGTGGCGTTTTAATTTCGGTTTTGACTGAATGCGTCGATAGGAGTTGTCTATACCTTGACCAGCATACATGTTATCACATTACAATTATTTACAGGTCACATTTTACACTAGCGCATTTCCTAGTTATGCTCTCATCCTTTGGTCTTACCCAACATGTGAAGGAGTTAACTAAAATTTTGAAGAAGAGAATACTGGAAAACCCATATCCACGATATCATCAGGAGTCAACACCGATTAGATGGAACATGACGAATAATTTTAATAATAGCGACAATAATAATAATAAATAATAATAATCGTTTGAAGTGGGTTACCGGTAGTAGAATCTCTGCTTTGTTAAAATACTCTGAGCTTATCCAAACCCAGCTATCTGAAAGTCTAATCATGATAGCACCCAATGATGCAGTTGAAGTCTCGATCATAGGCTGCCAGTCAGCACTCCAGATAAAGTAGGCCTACCATCGATTGATACCCTTGGGTATTAGAACTGGTGCTATAGAAGTGCATAAATATTATTTATTATTATTAAACATTAACTTAACTACTTTTATCTCTTATATTCTGTCAGCTCTTTAACTCTTGTAAGTTGTAATGCTATGACTTTACATCCATAATTCAAATAATATAGCTTCTCAAGATCACATCACATTTACGAATTCATAACCGGTCAGGCCCGCCGGAACGAATTTTCATCAGCTAGGGGGTGCAGATTTTCTCCAGGTCAGTGGCGTAGCCAGGATTTTCGGGTAGGGGGGGCACCAGAGCGAGCGAGGTGGTCTTGGGGCTGAGCCTCCAGTGGGGTCCAGGGGGCCGAGGCAGAGCCCTTGTTCGAGGGTTAGGGGCAAAGCCCCCTGAAGCTGAAAGTTTTTTGCAATTTAGTATAAAATTTGCACAAATTTTTGCCAAGATCAGATTACAAACTTACTAGTCAATAGAATAAATAGATCAAGTAAATATAGGCGCATTCGTGTTCATCGAGAGGTACTTCAAAATTTAGAACAAAGAGCCAGGTTGACAATAAAATAAAGCTTTAGCATCCAAGTTTTGTTGATCAAAAAATTGACGATGTCAGTTTTTAACCGCCAGTCAAAGTTTATCCAAGTTCCCATCTACGCTCACAAAAGTTAGCAAACTGTAAGACCAAGTCATCGGTAGATAATGAAAGTACAGTAAGATGTTTTTTCCACTGTTGCAAGCAGTGGCGTAGCTAGGATTTCCGGAAGAGGGTTTTGAAAAAAATTTTCGTCAATAACCGCCAATTTCACCCCAAAATTGCCTAAACAAATAAAAATTGCATGGGAATACATAAAAATTTTGTTTTACGCCGTCCAATGGGAGTTTTAACCCCCAAAACCCCCCGTGGATACGCCACTTCTTGCAAGCATCAAAACTGCAAGGCGATCTTGTGACATGGTTGATCGTAGTTTCGTCTTCAGGTTGCAAAGCTTAGGGGTCGTCCATAAATGACGTAACGCGATTTCGGCACTTTTTTGACCCCCCCCTACGAAACGCGATGTAACAAATAGTCATACCCCCTAAAGTATGACGTAACAACGGGCCGACCCCCTTTTTCATCTTCCGAAAAGTCTTGAGAAGCAAAGAAAAGGTCATTCGTCTTTCTATTTTTTCCCTCTCCAAGCATACTGACAAGCAAAAAAGGTCGTCCTTTTTATTTTTCCTCTCCATATATACCCTGACAAGCAAAACAAAGATCGTCACTTAGAAATTTTGTGTTACGTCACATTTACGGAACCCCCTCCCACCTCTCGTCACACTTCGTAACAAATGTCCGGACCCCCTCCCCCTAGGCGCGTTACGTCATTTGTGGACGAGCCCTCAGAGAAAGCACGTTCTACACCTGCGGTTGCCACAGGCAAAGTCATACCAATCCTGTACAGTATATGAGGATCATCAGGCCCCGTCAGAGGCTGAAGGAGGCCCGGGCCATTTCAAAATTTTGAGGCCCTGAACTCCAACAGTTGCGGACTATTGGAGTATTATAACTATGGACTATTAGTCCATACTATCCAGTAGCGTCATTTCACACTTTTCTTGGGGGGCAAGATAATTTTTAGCAAATTTTCAGCAAATTTTGACAAATTTTTAGCAAGCAAGTTTTGCAATTTTTGACCAATTTTGGCAAATTTTTGATATTTCTGGCAATTTTGGGGTAATTTTTGCGATTTTTACCGATAACTTAACGAGTTGATCGAAAATGTTGATGTACATGTTAATTCTTAGCGCGTTTGCAGCATCAAACTGGACAATATCGCTCATTCAAATGCCGTGGAATATTTTTCTTTCGCCCTTCTTTGAATTCTGTATCCATATACAGGCCTAATCCAATGTACTGGTCAGCTCAGCTGCTTTCTGTTAGTACGTCTTGAAGTGTCGACTGGCCGTGAGATCCGTCACAAAAATACCAGTCTGTGAATTAGCCAGTGGCCACTGGCCAGGTCTGTGACTCAGACCTGGAATGTCGGGTGTTCACCGCCTGTGAGCCCCGACATTCATTGCTTGAACCAAGCTCTAAATTATAAACACGCTGTCAACGGTAAGAAGGCGAATATCACCAATCAGCATGGTTCAAGTTACTGAAAGGGTCGGGGGTAGGGTATGAACATTCTCCTCGGATTTGCACGATTCCCATGACCCAGTCAGACTGAGGTAGGGTGGGCACGTGCCCCCCTCCCGTGGCTACGCTAATGCTCCAGGTAAAAGCAGTAGCATCATTTCACACTTTTCTTTGGGGCAAGATAATTGTTTGCAAATTTTCGGCAAATTTTGGCAATTTTATGGACAATTTTGGCTAATTTTAGCTAATTTTTGGCGATTTTTTGCACATTTTTTGCAAATTTTGGCAATTTTGGACCAATTTTAGCAAATTTTGGCAATTTTTGGGCCAATTTTAGCAAATTTTGGCAATTTTTTGACGAATTTTAGCTGAAAGGGGTGCAGAGGGGTGCAGCCCATCTTCTTTCCAGGGGGTGCACTGCACCCCTAAATTTTTTCAGGGGGTGCAGCTGCACCCCCTGCACCCCCACTTGCGGCGGGCCTGTAACCGGTAGCATAGTTTGGTTTAGAACAACCTATTTTCATATCATACACAGACACTGTGGGAAAAGAAATATTGAAAAATTATTTTTGCCTTTGCAGTTTACTGCTATATTCTAAGGAATTTGAATACCTTCAAAATCTAGCCATAGTTTCCATCATGGTGAGTAGATGCCTGTAAATATTAATAAATCAACGAATGAATCACTCAATTAATGGAAAATTGAGTAGGAAAATGTTCCATAATACACGTGTGATTTTGCTTACCGCTGCTTTGTAATATGGCACTAAGGACTAAATGACAACTACCCTCACCAAGCATGTAGTCATATACATTGCATTATGGAGTATGAGTAATGATTTTATGACAATAAAATGACACAATAACTTAGGACTTTTTATTTCTACACCTAATTTAATGACAACAAATTACACAGTCAAAGCCAACAAGTATGTGATTAGAATGCCAGAAAATACATCACACAGAATGTCTGGAAACACATCACCCGAACTCCTTTCACAAGATTAAAGCACATGGAGGCGAACTTTTGCAGCTTACATCAACGAACATAATTACGCTCATATATCAAGTCGAAAATGGTAAATGAATACAATCTTATAAACAGTTGACTCAAAGAATTTACAAAAGTGTCATTGTCATCATTGTCACAACTGAATGAGACTGGTAACCAGTAACCAGTTTCCTCTCCAATTTTCATATCTGATACCAACAGTAGTAAAGAAATAGAAACTCAATTTAAAATGAAACTGATGCCTAGTAATCAAAATGCAAAAGTCCTGAAATGTTATGACAGCAGAAGAGTTCTTACATCTTACTGAAAACTTTGTAGATGATGCAAGAAATCCACATTCAAACAGAAAGGTAATTATGCCAGAAAAGAATCAATCATTTATTTCATAAACAAGAGCAGGTCTTGAAAATCTTGTGCTTGGAAAATGATGCATCAATGTTCATGCATCAAATTGGAATGAGTCAATGGAACACTAAACTCAGTGGTTGCTTTCTTCAGCTGACATCACTGGTTCATCAAACAATATGTTCATATGTTCATGGCATACATAAATAATTACACTTGATTTAGAAAACATCCAAATATATGTAACGATCCATCTTATAACTCACAATGAAGAAGAGTTCAAGACCAATAGAAGAAATTGTAAACTATGATCTGGAAACATAATGCACTACAATATTGAATATTTTATTAATAATTTATGGGAAACAATTCATACATGAAAATGCCTCTTCTATTTATGCATTAACATTAGTCTAAATATTGCATGAAATTATTCGTAATTAGAATAACTTTCAATTTCATAGTCATATGAATACACGATTGCTGAAATCTATGCGATTAAATGAATGCAAAGGTAAAAGTTGCAATACTGTACTCATGCTATAAAATTTTTTCGATCAAGAATGGAAAATAAAGGACACAAGATAATGTGGAAATACTCTTAATCAAAACAGATGACAAACATAAAGCAGCCTGAGCAAAAACACAGAATAAACCAAAACACAAGGCTTATCACTTTCTATGACACCCACACTCCCACAGTCACCTGCATTACATTAATTGTAAGCACAGAATGAATTAATGAATCATTCGGTCATAAATCTTATTTAGTGCTATTATGTTCATCAATGATTAAAAATCATTAACAGAAATTGTCAGTTGTAGATTGTGGATAAGTCTGATAACTGGTTTCAAATAAGGAGGCTATGCAACATAAGAGAGGTCAGACACATGCAAGAACAAGATACACTGTTGATTCCAGCACTCTCAAGAAATCATACACAAGCCAAATAACTCGCATTTAATTAAATGATGAATTATGAGCAGAATCAAATAATCTTAAAACCAAAACCATGATATTTACTCCAAACTTGCAAGAGCAGGCAGTCTGAGTGATGGTCATATCTTTAGAAAACACTCAAAATCAGGTCTGATGATGAATCATGATTGACTTCAAAATATTTGAGAAACACAGCAGCATTTCATAACCTATTAAATTTGTCATGACAGTCTCAACCATTTACAAGGATTGCAAACCTCTGACTAGAAATACTACTCATATCACATTGTCATCTCAAGGAATGTCAATTATTTTTTTAAAATTATATACAAAATCACAGTGCAAAAATGGCTCACATTTCAGATCCATCAACTACATTCAACTGATTAGAAGCAATTATAGGTTTAAACTATTTATCGAAACCATTGAAAACCCTTTTTGCTCATAAGTTAAGAGCAAGGTAAAAACCAAAGTTGATGTGTAAATTCATAATCATTAGTGTTTGGAGATGAAATAGACAAATGCATGGGTGTTTTCATAAATCAGTAAACTATCAGTTATGAAATTATGACACGATAACCTCTAAAAATAAACGATTAAATTAAAGGAGACTCAAAGCCAGCCAAAGGGACTGCAAGATGTTAACACAATACACTTCAATCTTTACAAAAATTCAAAAAGCGATTCTGCAATACTGACCCACGCATACACAAATACACAAAGCACAGGAATAATAACTATGTGTCGTTAAATTTGCATTCAAGCAAATTTATCATAGCTTGGAGAATTTTTGAAGCCAATTAAGCAAAATGAATTATGGCGACAAACTACAACCAGATGGACATCACAAGGTGCATTTCAAAGTTCACCAATGCTTCAAAAGCACAATAATTAATGCATTGACTCATTTAAGACAACGAGTTTGAGTCGGGGTCTTACTCGGACTCCTCGAGAACGTGCTTGACCTTGGAGAAGTCAAAGTCTGCGCCGGTCGCTCGCCTAAAGATGTCCAACACGTCATCACAGGTTGTTTCAAAGTGGCTAGTTGCATCATAGCTTGTTGACACAAATACCTACAAATTAAAATTAAAAAGCAGCTTATAAAAAAATATTGCTCAAAATCTTTTGTGACTAAATCGTCTGCAAACGTCACAAGACAAGACCCAAAACTCATAAAGCATATGTGAAAATGGCTTATATATCAATATTCAATAAAGTTGTGTGGCAAGCAGCCACTGAGATGGCTTACACCATTAATCTAGAGTGGTTTGCCAGTCTCTAAACGTACATTTTATCTTCATAGCAGTGGCATAGTGATGGGAGGCAGGGCGTTGACCGGGCGCCGAGGGGGCGGTGCCAAAATCAATCCAAATTTTTTTAAAGATAGTGCTTTCTCACTTAGATATATATTTATATATTGGGAAAAGTGACTTTAGTAACACCGACAAGTAAAAAAAGGTCATCATCTATTTTGCTTAGGTAAATGACATCGTCCGGTATGCATGCGCATAATGCATCTTGGCAAAATAGTTGACAACCTTTTATATTTGTTGGTCAGAATTTTTCAGAAGTTAAGGGTGCCATCAGCACGTTCTGCCCCTAGCGCCGGACGCCCTCGCTACACCACTGCTTCATAGCTTACCGGTACTCAAATATTTACCTACACACAGACAATGAATGGCAGAGTTGGACTCCAGGCAGCACAACTTGATCATAGGAAGTCACCCAGCTAAGTATATAATGCTATACTTAGGGATGTGAGCTCGGAAATTTCCGGGAAAATAGCGGTACTTTTCCGGAATAATTCCAGAAAAGTTGATTATTTATTATTATTACTGTTTATTATTATTATTTATTAGTATTACTATTATTTATTATTATTTATATTATCATTATTACTATTTATTACTATTCATTTGTTGGGCATTTGTTAACAACTGTCAAGATTGTAGCACTATATAATGTTTTTATGGACATGCACGCAGCGCTTCTGGTTGCATTTTCCCGAAAATTTCGGAAATTTCTGGAATAATTCCGGGCATTCTACTTTTCCAGAAAAGTTACAACCCTAGCTATACTCAATTCTACTTGACTTCAGAGTTCTAATGGCAACTGGTCTAACAATGCAAAATAGGCCAATGTAATTTCACTGAATATTTCATTTTCTAACAGACTTATTCAAATGAACCAAGTGAAAATGTAAGGATTTCGATGATTCAAGATCCTTTGTAGTTCACAAGGTAATGGATGTGACAGACAAGTGTAACTTCTATGAGACCTGACATTTTCTAACCTGACTTTGAACTCCATCTTCCTCTGGTTCATACAGATCACTAACAGCAACAAACCTTTTAAACACAAGAAAACACATCTGTCTTAAATAGGCAAACAGGAGTCCAAAGAATAGTTCACTTTGGTATCAAAATAATAATGAAATCAATTTCTACAGCAGTGATTCTAATATAACTGCTATTGAAATAAAAATCAAATGCAACTCTTATAGCAACTGAAACTGTTTCAAGCAACAGTAGAAATATGCCGAAAAACTGTCTAAAGATTTTTATAAGGTGAACTGCTTTTAACTTGTGACCCAAACTGCTTAGTATTGTTTTAAATTTTGATAATTTTCAGCACAAGTCTTCTTTCATCCAGAAAGACTTGAAATTACCTTTGCATGATTGATCAGCAATAAACTTAACTAGAGACTGTATGTATGTATGTATGTATGTATGTATGTTGGACTATTTATATAGCACCATAAGCATAGCGGGCCAAAGACAAAGGTGCTTTACAAAGGGTATGACTCCCAAAATAGAAGGCTTTTCAGTCTGTTTTTAAAAATGGGCCGATCTTTGATCTTTCTGATTTCCGGCGGAATAGTATTCCATAGAAGTGGTCTGCCTCGTGAGAAGGCGCGATCTCCTAAGGGTCTTGAGCGGCCTCTGCCAAATGTTAAACTGCGAATCTTCAACTTAACATATCTGTCTTGCAAGAAAATCAATGTAATGTCTCTTTGTTCTTTAATACATAATCTTAGAGGATTTTCAAGTGACATTCATTTTGCTCTACAGCCAAAGTAACTTCATGTTGTTCATTCAGCTTCATTGCATGACAGAGTGAAGGCACTTATCCACTTTTAATTAAACATGTGCAATGAGCAGAAAGTTCCTAAAATCATCACATTAAAGAAAATATACTTATAACCACTCTTTCTTTCCAATCAGCTGATTTTCAAAATAATTAAAAAACCATGACTGCAACTAAACTAAGCAACATAACTGAAACAAGATAAAATATTAAGTGGCTCCATTAAATGGTTTCTTTGAAAACTAGTCTTAAGCTTTAGTCTCATCTTAGCTTTCTAAAGTCCACTAAAATGAAAATTATGGCATCTGTATTCCATACTTTTCCTTAATTGATCCAAGAAGTTCAAGTCCTGGCTTAAGTTCCTCTTCTGGATTATCAGTTTCTACTGTTGTCGCTACCAAAACCAGGTAAAATCCTTTAGCAGTAACATTGTGCGTAGAACTGACACAAGATACGTAGATATCTAAAACAGAAATCATTAAAGCAATATCTATACTATATCATTCACTGTCTATAATCACCAACTGATTCTGTCTGTTCAGTCGTCATCCATTTTTCAGACATATTCCAAATTGAATTCATACAACCAAAACAGCCATGCTGGCACGGACAAGCATAATTGCTTAACTATTAAGTAAGTAAAATGAAATTTCTAAATTTAAAAAAAACAAGATATCCATAAAATAAAATTGTATGTTGTCTGCAAGTATTTGTTAACATAAAAATCTAATGTCACAGCATGCTACTGAAGATCTGAAACATAATAATTAGGCTTATTGCCTAAGCAATTCCGTGACGTCATGCATCTAATTAAAATAAATAGGTCAAACTGCGCTCAGTTGTTTATGCAAATGTGGACAGCGAAGAGCTAGTGGACATGGCGTCAAGCACTGCAAGCAGCGCGTTTTTGAAATAAAGCTGTTAGACGTTCCAGGAGCAAAACTTCGCCGTAGTGATGTTACAAACAATTAAGTTGTTGAATTAAAACGTTGGCTAGAGTGCAGACCGGAAAAAGGATGAACTTGTGCATAGGCAATGTCTAATATAGCGTTAAGTAAAATGTGGTCATGCCGTTTTTTTAATCATCTTAATTTGTCTATACACACACACACACACACACACACACACACACACACACACACACACACACACACACACACACACACACACACACACACATATATATATATAAAAAATAACATACATGTTAAGTTAAGCAATGCTAATAAAGAATAAACGATGATCTTGAGAATTTCAATGTTAACATTTCAATTTTGAGTTATAATTTTTAAACAAATTTCTCGTTGGCTCTTCACCCTAGCCAGAATAAATTAACTAGTTATAGAGATTTTTAGTAGGTGACGACCCACGAGTACGAGTGAAACTGCTGTGATATCATGTAGGATGGTTAAATGTTTGACCAGTAGCGTCATTTCACACTTTTCTGGAGTGTGAGATAATTTTATGGTCAAATTTTGACAAATTTTTGCAAATCTTAGGCATTTTTTGCAAATTTTGGGAAATTTTAGGCAATTTTGGCAAATGACGCCACTCCGTTTGGCTAGTAGGCATCAAACTTTAACAGTTACTGAACGTATGCCCTGTGCCCCGTCCATGAAAATATGCAATTTGATATTATTTGAAGGTAGGATTGCATGATGTGTGGAGTTGGCCTGTAGAGGATCCGGATTCATCTGAGTTTGCCCAGTTGGATCTAAGAAGTGCTTGTTGCAAATGTATGTCCATCTGGTAATGTTCCCGATAGTAAAGTTCTCTTGTCGACATGCTACAGCCCACCTCTCTGCTTTTGCTCTGTCAGTCGACGACTCGACGGGCCGGGGAACTGTATAAAACGAACCCCTTCTTTCAAACAAATGTCAGTTTTCCTATTGTCATTTGCACATGTTCCATAACAACAGTGTTTGATGGGCATACTTAATTTTATCATGGAACAAATTAAACTTTAAGAAATCTATTTAGTAATTCACACAATACCGCGTGAATTCA
Source organism: Metaphire vulgaris (assembly GCA_018105865.1). Lineage (NCBI taxonomy): Eukaryota > Metazoa > Annelida > Clitellata > Crassiclitellata > Megascolecidae > Metaphire > Metaphire vulgaris. The sequence goes on from CM030843.1 coordinate 11,661,448, forward strand.
ACTATCTAATGGCCACATTTGCATACGCATGCACAGTGAGCGTGACCTCCTTTAGGACCGATTCTAATTTTAGTTCTGCGATAAGCCTAATTGAAAAGCATTTCTCAGATTGAGAATGAGAAAACATGAACAAAACCAGGATTTGAATGAAAGGGCACACAGGAGAGATCCTACTTAAACAATCTGAACCCCATTATTATTATTATTATTATTATTTATTATTATTATTATTATTATTATTATTATTACATATCACATGATTAATGATCATATAAGGATATAAGTATTTACAATGTTATACAGGCTACTAAGTGGAAAGTTCCTAAACTCAGATTAGATGCAAAATCAACAAACCTCATGTACATTTTATAAGTTTCATAATGAACAGCATGTTGATTTATTTATTTGAGACATCTAATTCATGAAATGGCAATGAATGGGTCTAATGTACGTACAACAGACCAGATTCATATTAAATATATGTGGCCGTGTGATGCATAGGATTGGTGCTGCAGACAGTGAGGCTAAAGTTTTGTAAGTAAAGGAGTCAATCCCGTGAGGGTCCTGGGGTCCGGACCATCACAAAATTTTGGCTGTGAGGGTCCATAAGTCATTGGACCCTCACAAAAATCTGAATAAATCTATATTGTACCGTTATACGATTATTTAATATATTGTTGTGCTGGATAGATATATTATCAGCAAATGGTATTTTTGAACATTAATAAGTAATAAGAATTATGCTAAAAGGGTTAGGGTAGGGTTAGGGTTAGGCGCAACAACAGGTGGACCCTCACAACTTTTACTACAGATTGACGCCACTGTTCGTAAGAAGGAATCAAATTCACAACTTTTTCACTATGGGTGATCGAATGGATCATGCACAGTTCAATAACAATTAATTCTTCCTCAACAGAGCATAATTTCAATTGGTTTCTGTTTCAGACTGCATAATTTCACAAAAATGACTACCGGTATAAATTAGAGATCAATCTGAAGTAAAATCACAGCCTAGAAATCACATCCTTGGTAATTCAAAGGTCCAGATTAAGCAAGTCAACACAACAACTATATAAGCTAGAGTTCTTCTGTACAGAGTTTCATGCAGTGTTTAGTCTTTTTATATTTTTTTCCAATCTGAATGACAGACTGTTTAAAATACTTAATAAGGACTACTCTGATATTATTATTATTTCTAGACAATTTCTCGAGCGCAGTAAACAAGGCTAAGGCCTACGACAAAAAGCGCCTTGACATATATCATTTGATCATAATGAGAAATGACAAACGATTTACCATTTTGTCTTCCCACTTGTTTTTGAGGAATGATGACCTGACATGAAGCCGCATCGTTTGTATCAGGAATGGGATGATCAAGAATACAAATGGCACGAACAACCTAAACACCAGCAACATTAAACTGTACGTGAAAACACGATTTGTTTCAAATATTTCTGGTAGAAGTTAACCAATTTTCACTCATTCTTTGCAGCTTAAATCAATTGTTGTGCAAATGAACGTGCCTCCGTGGCCCAATGGATAAGGCATCGGCCTCCTAAGCCAGGGATTGCGGGTTCAAGTCCCGTCGGAAGTGTAGGACGTGAATCTTTATGCAGTGTGAGTGGTATAGTTGTAGCATAGTTGCCTTCCAAGCAATTGAACCGGGTTCGACCCCCGGATCATCCAGTTCTTTGGGGCAGAAGATGGCAGAGTGGGTTATGTGCTGGAGCAGTAGGCTGACGGAGCGAGGTTCAAGTCCCATTAGTGCCACTAGTGGCTTTCACACAGGCAGTAATGCCTCCTAAGCCACTTTGAATCATGCTATAGTAACTGAAAGACAGAAAACACGCTGCTGCTACTACATCTCATAGGTTACATGCAAAGAAAGAACAGGCACATACAGTAGAACCAAAGAACACACTTAATAAGATGATACAGTTATAAGTCAGCATTTTGGAACTAGTGATTTCAAGCAGCCCTGAATTTTGTCTCTTGATGCATGGCCAGCAGTTACACATGGATCAAAGACTGGAACACTAAAGAAGGAGATGAGTGCAAGTTAGATGCTCTTGGGGTTTCGATATGAAGGAGGATTAATATTCAGCTGGACTGAATGAAAACTCAATAAAAAAGATCGTCTACAGGCGCAAGAGCCAAGATTGTAAATGACTCATTCGTAGAATAGCAGTAGAAATGAGAATAGAAGGAAAATTACAATGAAGATAAACAATGTTGGTACAAAGCTGGATACATTTATATAAGGGGAAACTTCTGTCAACAATTATTGCAACTAAAAACAGAAAAAACAAGATCATAAAAAATATCATTTGATGAGATAATCCATTAAAATAAGAAACATCATTGATGATGATGTCTGATCAAAGACAACTATTTGTTCAAAGGAAATAGACAAACCACTGGCATAGGTGCTAAGAGTGGCAAACATAACACTCTTGGGCATAGATATATAATCATGAAAAGATCAGGAAAATGTTGAACACTTTAGACACTCCAAGAGTGAAAAGGAAATATCATTGCAGACTTACTTATAGACAACATACTTAACTAGAAAAAATCCTGGAACTTGAGCTGAATAACAATTATCATTAGTATAAATGCTATGTTAGTTGAATAGGTACCGGTATTTGAGTTTTGTTTGTTTGTTTTACTTAGCTGTACTGTGTAAAGTGTGTGTTTTATTAGTTTATTATTAGTTTATTATTGTTTTTTGTTCTATTTGATGCTGTGCTTGTCACGAAATAAAGAAGATTATTATTAGTATAGTGATTGTAAAGAAGACATACATAATTGTGACAATTATGTTCACATGTATACATCTTAGTTACCTGGCCAACATTTTTGCATCGATCTTTAGCATAAGTTGGATCACAAATAACCATACTACAGCGGGCAACTTCTGAACCAGACTGCACACCGATCAACTTTCCATCCTCTGTCACGATTTCATCTACAGGTTTGTCTAGCATGTACGTACCACCGTACACAGCACTCAGTCTGCCAAAGACAACCAGAATGACCATCATTTCAACTGCATTCAGTTTCCCAGCATAAACAAGTAAGCACACTGTAGATACTCTATTATAAAGATGCATTTGGAAAGCTCTTAAAACAATCACTAGGTGACAGAAGCAATTAGAAAAGAGCTTTCTGAAATAATTTGCATCCTTATTAGAATTTCTCTCTGATTCAAAAGTCTTGCTTGACTCTGGAAAAACAGAAATAGTTTGTGTATCGATCTTTGCGCAGCAATCAGTGATAAAATGTGATTGCAGTACAAAACACTTTATATATAGTGGTTCTCACACAGGGCAGTCCCTACTGAACCACTTTAAAACTTGTTATATTATTGTATTATATTATATTATATTATATTATATTATATTATATTATATTACATTACATTATAATAACAAGTAAACATCAAGATTTTCCACCATGAAAGAAAACCAAACTGGATAAGAACATCTTTTGACAGATGTGTCTTTACTTAGACACAACAACCAGTACGTGATTGTGAAGCATAATGGGGTGATTGTCGCATGGAGAGCCTACAGCATCTGTTTAATCAACACTTGTCAACGTTTTTAAAGTCAAGCATGGTCGTTTCACATGTTACACATCCTTGACCTGCGCAAATATCTCCCTTGCAGAATGCGTTATCAAATATATAGTTGCAGTCGCAAGTTGCAACAGTCATTGTCACAAATGCTTAAAATACAAATTTTCTGACTACTTCAATTTATGTAAAGACAGATTTCACTTGTTCCTACCTAGCAAATCCTTGTGGCAGTTCACCGAGACCATAGAGTGGGTAAAGGTATGGTGATTTGCCATATCTTGCCAGTGAATCACTGTATAACTTAATGCGCTTCAGAGTCTCCAGCGCCGGGCTCTCAAGATAGCTGCAAAACATTTCTTAAATTGTCAAGAATGTGGATCTCATCTCATCTATTTGCTGCTAACAAGACCAGCAAGCACTAAGTAAAAGTGCAAATCATTGTTAATAAAACTGTTTTATAATAACAAGCCCTAGCACCTGTTACTATAACAAACAAACAACAACAATAATAATAATCCATTATTATTATTATTATTATTATTATTATTATTATTTATATTATTATTATTACTATTATTATATTGAAGATTTGCTATGCATCATAATACCTAATGTTGAGAGCAAGGGCACATTACAGAATCAAGCTATAATAGCAATAATAATAATAATAGCAGTAACAATAATAATAGTAATAATAACAATAATAGAAATAACAAAAACAATAACAATAACAGTAATAATAATAATAAATAATAATAATAATAATAAATAATAATACCGGTAATAATAATAATAATAATAATAATAATAATAATAATAATAATAATAATAATAATAAACACTACTACTTTTCACTTTATGCTGAGATTTGAGGAAATGACTGATTTCAGGAATTTAAAGTGAAGCTTCTTGGTGGATCATACTATTACACAAGTCAGGTCATTAAGTACACTGATGACACTACAAGCAATGATGAGAAATTGCCTTAAATGTGAAAAATTAATCAATTTTTAAAACAGCCTGAAGGTCAAATGGACCAAACTCACTCATCGTTGAGATAAAGAGCAAGGGCATGACCCGTGAAGTCGGCCGTGCTCGGGTCTAACGAGAATTTATCGTAGCACGCCTGCATGGTCTCCTGACTGGCATCAAATCCATCCCATGTCTTGGGATCATCCGCGTTGTATTCTTGAATAAACTGAAGGAAAGAACGGTAGTGCGGCTTTTCCGTCATTCCCATTAGATCTACACAGCAGAGTTAGGCAGACTAAATAATCAGATGAAATATATACATATATTATGTACATACACACACACACACACACACACACACAGTGTTGCGCGTAACGGCGTAAAAGTAACGCTGTTACATTACTTAAGTACAATTCTGAGTACTTGACTGTAAATACACACAACTTACCCAGTACTTTTACTTGTAACGGTAAGTAAGTTTTATTCAAATATTAGTACTTTTACTTCGTTACATTATGTCTTTCACGTTTCGTTACAAGTAAAATTTCTCATCGCCAAATTTCGATACATTTATTGGGGTATCTGTTTAATTCTTCACAACTTCCCGTGTTTAGTCGTATAGGGTTGACAATGACCAACAAAACGTACACGCATGACTGACAGATTGTTTGAAAACTTGATCTTTCTTAGACCTACGTGCAATCACAGAGCCGCAGTTAGAGCAGTCGGCGCGGCGCCGGGCAAGGTATAAATTCTGCGCCCCTAAATTCCGTGATGGCCTTTTTGCTTACCCGAGTTTTCACGGAAACGTACAACATAAACCTGTGACAGTCTGAAAACCGGCGATGACCTTTTTTACTTATCAACATTATTTTCACGCCGGAGGAAAGTGGTATGTAAAATTAAGGACTTGGTGTTAGAAATTGCGCCTTCGAGGACTGCCCCTAGCTACGGCTTTGTGAAACCAGCATTTTGTGCTAATGCAGTTAATGGTGTAAATGTGTACGTGTTGACTGCTGAGGCTTCTGCATGTTGCTTAAAAGTAGTAATAAAAATGTGATTTGGCATGATAATGTGGAGTTGTTGATGATTCCGTCTGTCACGGTACTTTTTACTTTTTAATTAAAAAGTAACTTTTTGAGAAGTACTTTTACTTTTACTTGAGTAACTATTTTTATAGGTACTTTTTACTTTTACTTAAGTAAAAATGACATAATACTTGTACTTTTACTTGAGTACTCAAACTCAGTACTTCATACAACACTGCACACACACACACACACACATATACATATATATATATATATATATATATATATATATATATATATATATATATATATATATATATATATATATATATATATATATATATATGAATATAAACACATACAGTATACACTGTAGACGCAGTCTAAAGTTGATATAACATGAAATTCAATACAACACAACAGGAGTATGTTCACAAAACAAAAACGTTACAAAGTTGTCATCGATATAACACGAATTTAATTGAACTTTTCATTACTTTACACTTGATTATTGCAATTATAATACAAACCCAACAATTCATCACAGCAAAACACTAAGTAAAGCCTTCTGCAGCTTCAGTCTACAAGCACAGTATTCAATACACAAACAAATGCTACGGTATGGCCACAATTAAATTGTTCCATTCTTCACAAGGACATTGCAATATTTAACCAATTCTAATATTATTATTATTCTGTCAAAGGTGATTTCACTTTTTGTTTACTGTACTTATTTAAACACAACTTTGGGGCACAGTTATAAATAATGTATGACTTGGTTCAATTGATATTAACAGGCAATTCCAGTGCTTTGTTCTAACATGCCTCTTTCTCATGAGATCATTCAAGGTTTGTCTCCTGACCAGCACATCATATTAATGCTGGACTGCATATAGTACAGTATATATACATAGTATATTACAACCGGTTGAATTGATATCTCCTCTTTTTCAGAATTCAGTAACTCAAAGACATAAGTCAAGCCAAAAGTCACAAAACTGAATAAAACAACTAGCATTCTGGCTCTTTGATAAACAATACTGTTAACCCAAAGCATGTTTTGTCTCATAAAACCTAGTAAACACAATTTTAGATTAAATCAATAATGAAACATGAAAGCATTTAAATTAATTAATCAAATCAATCTACATGCATTTTAATCACCATATGACAGCTTACTTAGTAAGAAATGAGTATAATGGTCAGTAGCCATCATTAAACAGTCTCTATGGATATCAGAATAAACAATATGTATTGATCTACACAAGAACCATCACCTGATGTTAAGGCCTCCTTTTCGTTAGCTGGAACTTTATGAATCTTTCCACCTTTGTACACATAACTACCTTCGACCGACTTGAACTCCAAGTAGCGGGTCACTCCGGTATGAATGAGCAGCTTAACAAGCTCACCTTAAGCAGTTAAGAAATCATCAGCATCAGATATAGTCAAGTAGCAACTGCTCTGCAGACTCATTTTAATGATGAATGAAAAAACTTAGGCAACCACACCAGGGCCGCCGAGAGAAATTCCGGGCCCCGGAACAAAAAAATGTTCGGGTCCTTGAGAAAAATTTATCAAGCCTCCCAAAAACCTGACAAGCAAAAAAAACCTTATCGTCACCGGATCTGGGCCCCTGAAAACTCTATGGGCGGATGATGGGGCCCGGTACAATGTACCGGCTGCACCCCCTCTCCTCAGGCCTGAACCACACAAAAAAATTACAGATGAAAACAAGAGTCAAAAGACAACGAGCGAGTGAAGTAAAACAGTTCCAGACACCAACCGCTGGCCATAAGAAATTTTGGGATTAGGTCCACGTTCCAGTCACGAGGGCGGCCACATTCCTCAGGAACTGGTTTGTTTACCTTGAAGTGTGAATACAACTGAAAAATTATGACATAATTAGAAATTATGCTTAATTCTTCATAGACCATCAAAATCTGTCAAATACTTTAGCAAAACACTACTTTTATGCATATCAAAACACATACAGGCTCAGTGGCGTAGCAAGGGGGCAGTGGTGCAAACCGCCCCAGGCGGCACTTGCCCTATGGGCGGCATTTTCGAGATTTTCAAATTTTTATCAGTTCTTTTTGCTTTTGATAACGTTTTTTTCTTGTCAGGAAATTTTGAGAAGATAATAACGTTTTTTTGCTTGTCAAGAAAATTTAGGAGACGGCACTTTTTTCTCACCCCAGGCGGCACTTTGCCTCGCTATGCCACTGTACAGGCTTACCAGACTTTTTCAATGTAAAGCAGGGACAATCATCTGAGAAGAATCATGCTTAACAAAATATTCAATTTTTTAGTTTTCATGATTTGGAATATATAATAAAGAAATTGACCAGCAAAACAGCTAGCCATAGTATGACTTACTTTTATCAGAAAATAGAAATTTCATTTTTGTGGATGTTCATTCTATTAACGGGCATCAGTAATTGCTTATCCATACTGTCTATTCTTTTTAATTAAAATGCTCTGAAATGCCCAAGACTATCAATGAAAACTGGGATGAAATTTGTTACTTGCTGGGATATTTTAACTATGCATGCAAATATATAATCAACACAAATGTACAGGACTGTGGAGTCAGTCAAAAAATCATAAAACTGGTTCCACTAAAATTTGGACCACCTCACTAACTCCATCCAGCGGCTCAAAATTTCCCATTCTAGGGTGATTGGCACTAGCCAGAGGCTTGTATACTTTGAAGGCACTGAAGGGAGTACTTCAATATTCCTGCATTCAGAGAGTTGCAATAGTCTAGGCAATCAGACAACAGAGCATTAGCAAGTGGAATAAGTATGCTAGAGTGAATGAATTGGCTGATTCTACAGAGATAGCAAATGTAGTAGTTGCCAGTGTCAAAGTGATTGCCAAATTATAAATTAAAGTTTTAGGTGCAGATTCAGACCTTTGAATAATAAAAATTAATACAAACAATTGAATTTTTAAAATTGTGATGGCATCCCAGCAGCAGTAGAAAATCCAGATTTAGCTGGATTGAGAAGTAGTTTGTTCTTTTAATCAATTCCCACCATTGATCCTCTTTGATATTTCTCCCTGTGCTTGTAAAAAGTGTCATTCTTTAATCATAATCAGATAAAGCACATCCTGAGACGGCAAATGAATCGTTCAGGCTCTCTCTCTCTCTGAATGCTTCCCTATTTGAAAGATTCTTATCTGATTTTCTATTTATCAATTTCTTACATCTCTTTGCCATTCCCAGCACAGCTTCTTTAAGCGCTCTCTTATGCGATAATCAAATTTTGTCAAGATTCTTGCATTAGCTGAGAGAGAAAAAGTTCTGTCACTTTCTAGATACTTTTCTATAAGCTCATCTGCTCTTGAATGTGGCAATGAAATAATACTTTAGGAATTTCACCATGACTTAGCAGTATAAAAGATTTAAAGTTTTCTGATGTAGGGCCAATCAGCTAAAATTCTGTTCAATGCACACATACATTATTTACACTTGAATTCTGCAAATATATAATGTTATGCTTCCATTAATTAATGCACTACAGCTAAATGAATGGCTTTATTAAGATTGTAATAAACAGCAATAACAATATGTTTGAACATTCGAATGTGCTTTTATCCTAAACTATTCTTAACTTGCATGTCAGTGGTCCCCCCATCGAGGGTAATATTCTTCCTGCATGTGCTGATTTAGGAAAAACAGTTGGCCACCCATGCTTATCAGGTTGATAAAAAACGCTTCCCGATTTTTGTGTTGCCCTCTGAAATGATTCAATATTAAATATAATTGAATGATGTCTGTTTATAGTTTATTAACAATATGGCAGACATTCAGCACATTAAATATTCATTCCAAACTACATGTAAATCAAAAAGGTTGAGTTTTAAGTCTTTTTGAGCACAGAGTGTAATTTAAGGATACCCAAAATCTGTAGATGAGTTTTTCAACTATTATTTATATATAATGTTACAAATACAATTTAAGTTTTTTGGCTTATCAAAAAATACCAGAAGTGCATGATAATATTCTGACAGACATCAACGATATTGAAAAATTACAAACCTTTGGTCCAGCACTGTAAGTGAAGTACTTTGACCTCTAACAAGAACTTGTTTCTGTCCATGTTGTGTACCTTCTTATACTCAGACATCAGACCGCTCAAAATGCACTCCTATAACATATTGTTCTATAGATCAGTCACAGTCAATGCTCCCTCTAAGGAATGAATCTGCGTGAGCAAAAATAGACCCTCGCGAGCATAAATAACTTATGGCCCAAGTCCTGTGAGCACTGAGCAATGAACAAAATCATTTCAACTGCATTGTTTTCACTTCACCTGTCCACCAAAAATTTTAGTGCCTACAGAATAGTGCCAACAAACTTACAAATGGCATAGATTGTTGCACATAACATTATTAACATTATTAAAAATAACAACTGACCTGCGTAAAGTTTGATAATTAATTACCAGAGGTGCAATTGAATATCTTTTTCATGGCAAAATACCAAATTTCAGATTCTGAGATGTTCTGACAGCTGCAATTGTCCAGCGAGAGGGAACATTGGTCAGAGTGCTGCTCACATGTTAATGAATACATCATTATAGGCATTTCTGAATGAGTCACACATCAATAGATTCATCTATATTTCAGTCAAGGTTGAGTGCAAAATCATGATAGGGCAAGAGTTCTGGCCACAGATGTTGAATCAAGCACAGGCAGAATCCAGTTTAGTTTGCTGACTCATTACGGTTATAACAGACAGAATCTTCAATAATATTCTACTCCTTGAAGCAAATCCCTGAATTTCTTTGAATATCTTCAAATATTACCATGCATATCACAAACGCTGTTCAAAACGTTTCTCAGAAATTCTACCAGCCACATTAGTTTTAATAGAGTGTGAGCCAGTGGAAATTCATACAGAAATGCTGTATAATCAATCCCAATCATTGATTAAAATTGTCAGTGTTGGTTGTAAGTATACATTTAACAACAACTTAGCAAATCTTGTGAGTGTGAATGTTATACGGATGATTTAGCGTTGATGTCAAATGCTGAGGTTGGTCAGTCTGCAATGTTTTATTAACCAGAAAGTCTAGAATTTAATTTAATTCTCAGTTCTACGTGCAACTACCAAATTGATGTAGATGTTTAATAACAGATTTAATGTAATCACGCTTTGCTGGTCTATTGATGGCAAGAGCAAAAGAGGTCAAAATCCCTTGAGGCGCTTGCACCTTGGGGCAGTAGAAGCCTCAGATTTTGCAATATTATTGCATAAGGAATTACAATAATCAAGTCTAATGGCAAAACAGCATAGACACAAGGAATAATGGCATATTTAGGCATAGGCTCCTAATTTCTTGAATATCTATAATTAGCGTAATCAGCAGAACTGAAACTCTGCAAGGACCATCAAATAACAAATTCCTTTTGTAGTGCTACCAAACTGCAATAATCAGGTCCTGCAGTGTTTAGCTGAGAAATAACCAAAAATCTGATGCAATAGTGGCATAGAAAGGCAAATGTTAAAATATTGGCTCTTTTTGATGGTAACTCATCATCATAAAGCAATGGAATTCGCTGGTAATCGGGACCGTATAAGCCTCAAAAGGTAAGGCTGACGACATTGACGCTGAAGTCTTCAGGCAATGTTAATGATGTAAAAGCTGAAAATGGCATAAATGGCAGCTCGGACGACGAGATCACGAGAAGTCTGACGAATGCATCCAGTCGATGGCACAATGGCGCAGCAGCAGCAGCAGCGCTGTAGCATAATTTATACGATCTTACAAATATCAAAAAAATCGTCGTCCAATATTCTCACCTTCATCCAGTTCCAAAAATTACAAACGTCGTAGACCTCGTCCATGATGTCGTTCGCTCTCTCTTTCGAACACCGAAGATGAACGTCGAAGAAATACAAAAGCCGGACGACGAGAGATGGAAAGCAACAACCGACTGCAGACGCCGCCGACGGAGATGCCCAGCCTCCGCAACCGCATCAGCCTCATCCGCAGCAGCAGCAGCAGCCGTCTGTATTCGCCGAGTCACTTGCTGCAAGTCCTGTGATTACTGAGCAATGAACAAGCGCCCAACCATGCCTAAATTACAATGGGATGTAATTTTTAATAATAAGAATAATAATAATAATAAACTTAATAATAATAATAATATTAATAATAATAATAATAATAATAATATTAATAATAATAACTAACCTAATAATAAAGTTTGATAATTAATTACGTCAACAATTTAATATCTTTTTGAAAAAGTTTGACAGTTGTTGACAGAGGGGGGGAACATTAAGAGTGTTTTATATAGGTTAATGAAAACATCATCAACGCTTTCTGAATGGGTCACACATCAATCGAAATCGTAATTCAAATCGCGATTTTTGGAAAATCATGAAATCGAAATTCGAGACGATTAATAAATAAATCGAAATAATCGATAATTTGTCGAAAAATAATCGAAATAACGCGATTATTTTTCGATTATTCCCGTCCTTATATTATACAAATTTCCGAATTTCAAAGAATATCTTTGATTATCAGATTTTCATTGAAAATGGATTCAAAACGCGTATAAAGAAAGGCACCATCTTTCTGGTTTTAATAGAGCTGATGCGGTGTGGAAATTCATACAGAAATGCTGTATAAACAATCCTCAATCATTGATTAAAATTGTTCTGTTGGTTGTAAGGAATTACTCATCTCTGACAGCCGGTTCTTAGTTCACTTATACGGATGTCATGTCAAATGCTGAGACGGTCATCGAAATGTTTTATTAACCAAAAGTCAGAATTTAATTTAATTCTCAGTTCTTCAATTTGTAAATTGATGTAGATGTTTAATAACAGATTTAATGGAATCATGGTTTGGAAGTTTGGATGGCAAGAGCATAAGAGGTCAAAATCCCCAGGCTCTTGCCCTTGGGGAGATTGAAGACCAGGGTTATTTCAAAGATTGTGAATTGGGGTTACAATAATCAAGTCTAATGGCAAAACAGCATTTATTTCAAGGAATAATTGCATATTTGGCAGGTGCTCCTAAAATCTTGATTATCTATAATTAGCGTAATCAGCTAACTGAAAAGGCTGACAAGGAAAATCAAATAACAGACTCACAAAAAATCAGTCTGACAAGCAAAAAGTCATCCAATAGGATAAAAAGGCAGCGGTGAATTTTTCCATTTGGGGCAGGCCTCATCATCAGAGGCTGAAGGAGGCCCAGGCCAGTTGGCATTTCGAGGCCTCTCCTAGCCTTCCCAACAATTAAAATGTTGACAAGCATTGAAAAAGACGTCTTCACCAATTTAATGATGAAAAGCTGAAAATACCTTGGCAGCTCGGACGACGAGATCACGAAATCCCAAAAATCCAGTCGACAAGCAAAAACTTCATCACCAAAGCAGCGCCAGCATAATGAGACGATCTGAGGATCCAAAAATCGTCGTCCACTTGCTCACCTTCAATCCAGTTCCAAGGACGATGACGTCGTAGGCCCCGTCCATGATGGAGTTCGCCCGGGCTTTCGAACACCGAAGATGAACGTCGAAGAAATACAAAAAGCCGGACGACGAGAGATGGCTAATCAAAACCGACTCAGACGCCGCCGACGGAGATGCCCAATTTTAACCGCATCAGCCTCATCCGCAGCAGCAGCAGCCGTCTGTATTCGCCGAGTCAGCTCCTGCAGCTGAAGACCAACTGAACATCATCCACAGCGCCCAACCCGGCCTGGCGTAAAAATATGGATGTAATATTTAGTTTAATAATAATAATAATAAAATAATAATAATAAAATAATAATTATAATAAAAAATAATAATCGTAATCGAAATCCATAAATCGTCAAAAATAATTTAGAAAAGGGTTTGTAAAAAGTTTGAAGTTGTTGAAAGAGGATCGTAATCGACTTACAGGCAAAAATGTCAACGCCTTAATTAACTACATTATTTCTTCAATTTCTTGAATTCGTAGGCCTACCGTTGTTAAGACATTTTTTACTCCGGCAACCCCACGAGAGGGGGTTGATCCACAAATCCGCCTTCCGAGAATAAAAATGCGTGAAACAATGAAAAAATCTTTTTGTGACAGCCAAGGGAGTTTAACCCCCAAACCCCCCCCCTCGGCTGCGTCTCTGCTATAGAGCATAGACTAGGAAAAAGCAGTATACAACGCTGTTCAATGCACTGCATCATCTCTGTATGTAGTGAATCAATATTACAGACAAGTTATATGCTAACAATATTATTATTGTGATGATTTTTTAGAAAATCTTTTAAAATTTGTAATTACTGTACGCCTTTCACCCCTGCATTTGGGCTATACTAAAGGAGAATAAGTCGAATAGGCCATTCGCCCGGCTTACGGTCGAGCGAGTCCAAATTCTTGCCTCGCCTGAACATTGGACCTGCCTTGATATTGGTTAGCGACGCGTTTCGGCTTCGCCGAGCGCTGTCGACAATAATAATTTATTATAAAAACCCGTGTTTCAATGCATTTGGTTAGATTGGCGCACGCTGACTCCTAGTGCTTAACTTAAGCCTAGTAACAGAACTATGCCCGAAACTCTCTCCGATTTTTGAGCGAAATGGATTTAAACAAAAGGACTTTCTTTGGAATAAAGGCACCTTAAAGGCACCTTTGGAACAACACTGAAACTGTGAGTATGTTCGTATGTATACGATTATGTGCGATTATATATGTGTTAGTGAGAATGACTGCTAGTTAACTTCTACCTCCTATTCTAAACTATTTTCTTGCTTCCTACACTCCAGCTTCCGGTTGCGGAAACCGTCGTTGGACTCTACCTTCTTCTTTGACTTCCGGTTGTGGAAACCGTTGTCGACTTCTTTCACTTTTTTCTTCGACTATGGCTTCCGGTTGGAGAAACCGTCGCCATCTTGTATTGGTCTATGTACATCTCATTTCCGGTTGAGGAAACCGTCGGGGGATTGTACTGTTTGTTGTTCCGGCTTCCGGTTGAAGAAACCGTCGACGGAAGGTACTGTTATGTATATCTACTTCCGGTTGAGGAAACCGTCGTAGATTGTCGTCGTTATATATCTTACCGACGTTCTGTGAAAGCAGACCGATTGGATAGTTGTCTGGCGGACCCGCCGAAAGGCGACCGTAATATATGCCCGACTTCCGGTTGCAAAACCTGTCGTCGATTGTGTATTTGTTTTCTATGTTCTGACTTTCACCTTTTCCTTTCTCTCTTTCTCTCTCTACCTCTTTCTCAACGACTTCCGGTTGAGGAAACCGTCGTCGACCTCTTCTTCTCAAACTGACTCGTATTATGAATGAATAATTGATGGATGAATGAATGTCATTGAATGAAGTCGCACATAGGCGTATGCAAACGACCCTCACTACACCTAATTACCACCGTCCACTCCAACTCAATCAAATCAAAGATAACCACGGCACCTCAATATTGATTGAAATTAATATTGATATACATCCCATTGCATAACTGTGTAGATATTAGATGTTGTGTGATTATATGCATATTTTGTGCACTACACACACTCAACGATTTATGGCATAATTGTACACAATGAAGATTGACCCCGTCACTGGCCGGGGTATTTTGAAAAAAAATTCTGCTGACCAGGTACTTTTTAGGTATTTTTGCTGATTTTAATTAATTGAAATTGTTTGGCTGATTCAGATATGAATTCAAAAAAGCTTATGTCGCTGGAGGGCAAATTTTTCTGCCGAATAGGGCTTTATAGTTGCAAGATCAGATAAGATCAGATAGGCATGTCAAATTCTCATTTAACCAGAAGGCGAACAAACACGGCAGTCGTAATCTTTTTAGATTACAGTCAAAAAGGAGTCTGTCTGCCCAATAAGGCTTCATTGTCGAAAAGATCAGATAAGATCAGGCAGGGGTCATTATACACCTTTAACCTGAGGTGTCAAACGCATCAGTAACTACGTCTTTAACATTAGATTAAAAGACGGCGGAAGGCCGACGAACCAAGTTACGGTCACAAAAGTCGAAGGGCAAACACCAGCAGCAGTAGAGGGCCATAATGTGTTTCACCGAGAGATGGCAGTCCATCTGCCTCGAAAGTGATATCTTACGCTTCCATGGTCTTGAAAGTCTAACGACTTCAGGGATTGATTCAATCGTTCAACAGACAACAGCTCCAAGATTTGACACAATGGACAAGTTTGTTGTTAAACGTCGTAAACTGAATGTCGAAGACCCTGAACAAACTGTAAGTCTTTCAAATTCAGATACAACATCTGCGGAAATTATTCCATAACTGATGAGTGTCATAGGACTATGCTACGAAAAACTATAATCGTTGCTCAACACTAGTCATGGTAATCCTGAAGATTTATGGGACTCAGTTGTTTTTCGCCATAACTTTCATCCTTCCCAATGATTCAATAAGCCCTTATTCTTGATTTTATGATGCAGACTGTGCTTTCAATCACACCTTCAACACATCTGAATGGCCTGATTTTTCCATGTTTTTGTTCATTCATTGTAATATACACGATTTTTGTATTCCTGGAGCCAACACATCACCCTTGTTTTTGTTTCACTTATTTGTAGCTTAATCCATAGTTTTCCTGCTGACGACTTTTACGTCTAGATCGCCCATAACATAAATGGTTCAAATGAAGAAGATCTGAGACACTTTGTATTAATTCTAAATGCAAATCAACCTACTGATATATCTGTATATCCGACAAACTTAGATGCAAAGAAACTTCACACTGCGATAAAAACCTTCGTAAAACGTTTCTTTTTCAAATATAAATCACAATTGAAAAAATGCATTTTGGCTACAATGAGCAATTAGTTAGGCACTCGACCCTCAACGACCGCTGGAGATATTAAACGGGCTGGATGGAACTTTTTATGTCTTCCGCCGCCTCTGCATAATTTACCAATGAAGATTGATAATAAATGGCATAATTGTACGCTGTGAATCATCATCAATCGCCGCTTGTATATTGAATGTAAATAAAACCATCCAGTCTCTTTATCCGTTATGGATGACCTCAGAATATACTCCGGGCCGATATGGACGGCGGCTCTACGCGTCTTAACCAAGTTATAAAGAAACCGTCCTACTGACGTCATTCAAGAGGGAACATCACTATCGCAAACACGAGTATCTCTCAAGAATAACGTGCTAATGATACCCAGCAATGGAATATCGTTAGGCGTTACATTATCATAGACCTCCTAAAGAGTCCTAAGTTCCTATTGCTTTATGCACAAATTCACATCCCTTCTTTTTAGGTGCCGTTAAAGTAAATAATTTGTCAGGATCATTGCTGCACTGCCTCAGAGCCTTATTATCTTGTTTGATATTGTACAAAACTGTACTAATGACTTTTATTTGACGTTTTATCACGCCAGAATATGTAGTATTGTTTCGATTTTAAGCTGCGTCTGAATGAAGTCTATCGACCTAGCCAAACACGGGAGATTTATTTCCCGTGGGCATCCGTCCGGGAGGCGGGAGACTCCATGAAATGCTGAGCCTCCCGTAAAATAATAAACTTGCCTCCTGGATCCACTTTGTATTATTAAAAAAGATTCCATTGATGTATTGCACCATTCTTTTGGACACTTATGACTATCTTTTGAACAGTGGGAGTTCAATATGGAAACGAGCCATCGTTATAATACATCTCAAACGGCCAGGACTCGAACAAAACGATGGGTTAACTAAGACCTGTCTCCAACCTACCCTTTCTCTCCAAGCTACTGGAGAAATTCGTCAAAAGCAGCTGGTCGCTCATCTTGTGAAGAATGATCTTATGCCAAAGAACCAGTCAGCATACCGAAAGGGGCACTCCACCGAGACAGCCATACTAAGAATCTAAAACGACATCGTAGATGCCATTGCCAATGGTCGTGTAGCTGTTCTTTGCCTCCTCGACCTTTCCGCGGCCTTTGATACTAAATCATGCACCCTCATTCGACGTCTTGAAATATCTTATCATCAATCGGCAGGTCTTATCCTTGAATGTAACGGGCAGAATGCAGTCGGTCCGCTGTAACGGTTAAAACGTCATCATGGAATGTCCTGAGAATATTCCCCAGGGTCTGTATTGGACCCTCTTTTGTTCATACTGTATGTTGCTGATGTTGGCCGAATCATCAAAGCCTTTGGACTAGACTCATTCAACAGTTATGCTGATGATAGCCAAATATATTTTTTCTGTCTACCGGCAGACTCGGACAGATTGCGGTCAAGGATCATTGAATGCATAGCTGAGGTCAATCATGGATGTCATCTAATCGCCTGTCGCTTAACTCAGGGAAGACTGAGTTCCTTTGGCTAAGCTCCCCGAGAAGGAGATCCCAAATAAACAGGACACCATTTGAAATGAGGACACTGTCATTGCTCCTCTACCACCGTACGACTGCTCGGTGTTATTTTTGATGAGAACTGTCGTTCACGGATCATATAAGTAATGGACACGTGTCTGTTAATCACTTGCGGAGAATCAGAAGCATCAGGCGATATATACCAATGGATGCTGCGATACAACTGATTCGGGCGCTTGTTCTATCCAGGGTGGACCAATTGGAGTCCTCCTCGACCTTCAGAGAGCCAGCTCGACGCCTCCAGTCGGTGCTCAAGCATCCTCTCGCTTGATCTTTGGAGCCCGCTGGAATGATCACGTGACACCGTTGCTTAGAGACAAGCTTCACTGGCTTGGGTTCGAGAACGCATCACCTACAAGCGATGCCTGATTACATATCGGGCCCTGAACGACAAACCTGTCCTGACTATGAGCGATATCAACACTCGTATGCAGGGCAACGACGAACGGCAGACGCGCGGAACTTCGTTCCAGTAGTCGGACATTGCTGATCGTCCCTCCGCCTTCAAAGACTGCCAAGTTCGGTGACAGATCAGTCAAAAAATCCCTGTGGAACTCGTACCCGAGCGATATCAATTAATGCGAACTTGCAAAATCCGTCGGCTGTTTGAGAAGCTCCTAAAACACACTTATTTAACATCTTTATAAGTGTCTCCTTTGTAAAGCGCTCTTGACTTTAGCTCCAAAATTATGCTACTGCGCTATATAAATTGTCGTAGATAATAATAATAATAATAAAATACGGGAGATCTGGCAACCCTAATTGGATACGTTCTGTTATTTTAAGCCAATTGATGTAATGATTTTACTATGGGTGAAATATGGTAGAATTTAGGTGACATAGTAACAGCACGAGCCAATGCATTTTGTATTGATTGCAATTTGTTGATGGAGGCTTTGGGAAGGTTATAGTAGAGGGAATTACAGTAATCTAATTTGGAGTGGACTATATATAGAGGTGGCGATTGTGGTAGTGCTGTTACGGTTTTACCTCGTGCAGTCTCGGTCGGTTTCGGTTCGGTTTTGACCGAAAAACCGCGGTTTTGGTTCGGTTCGGTTCGGTTTTTTAACCCTAGGTTAGGGTTAGGGTTAAGTCTAACCCTAACCCCAGGGTTAGCGTTAGGTAAACCCTAACCCTACGACCTCTTTTTGCTTGCAGAGATTTTGGAGATGAAAAATGATACAATTATGACCTCTTTTTGCTTGTCAGGGTTTTCGAGAGGAATAAACACAAGGATGGCCTTTGTGAGGACTTTAATAAGAAATAAAAAATGAAATGATGCCACGCGATTTTTGAAAATGGGGGGTCGGCCCGTTGTGACGTCATATTTTAGGGGGTCCGACGTTTTGTGACGTGGCGTGACGTAGAGGGGTAAAAAAGTGACAAATTCGCGTGACGCGTTTATGGACGGCCCCCTTAATTAAGTCACCTTCTCTTTTCAGTTGATGCAATTGCCAATATATGCCTAATTTTAAACTCGGCATGATTTAAAATGGCTTAGGAGGCATTACTGCATGTGTGAAAGCCACTAGGGGCACTAACAGGACTTGAACCCGCTCCGTTAGCCTCAGAGATATTTCTAGGATTGTGGATTGGGGTGTCTACCTTTAATTTTTGAGGTGTCCGGAGCGCATAAACAAATGCTTGCACGCTAGTACACAAAGAAATTCGACGCTTTTTGGCTCATTTGATCAAAACCCCTAACTTCCGCAAATTAATAACGGGTGCGCGGTGGAGCAGTGGTTAGCGCACTGGTCTAATCTTGAGGTCCGTGGTTCAACTATCTACGGCAGAAACTTTTCGGTTGTTTCTTCCCAAGCGCCCCAGTCGACTCAGCTGTGAATGAGTACATCGGGTGTTAACTCGGTGGAAGGAAAGGCGGCGAGGGAAAGGCTGGCAATCGCCCTCATTCAGCCGTTTTGATCAAAAAACTGAAGGCGCTAACCCTTCGGTTCTCCGTACAGCCTATGGAGTGTAAGTTTGACCTACCTTACCTATTAATAGAACTTAGAAATTTTCTTTCTCCTCAGTCAAGTCTTTGTTAAATTCTATTCGCGTTAACATACTGCAAAATCGAATCTAAAATACAAATTCGCCGCATAATTATCACCTAACAAATTTTACAGTTGTATCTATAGCCGAATTTAACTTATATGGCATGTAATAGATGCTGTGGTGTCAAAGATTAAATGGACCCAAGTTCGTGGACCCGAGCGTGGCCGCCGTCAGTACATTTAAGTAAGTAAAGTAAAATCTCGTGGATTTCTATAGCGCCTTGGGTAACAGCACAACAGTAGTTGCTTATTCTTAGCCGCTCAGCCTCTCTTAAAATAGCTATGGGGAAGGTATATTATCAGCCAGGCAATAGTCAACATCCAAAGGGCAGTGAGGCTATTTATTTAAGAGGTCAAGGATGCCAGAAGTCAGGGATATTTTCACACACCCCTAACATCCTCCACTTCACCCCCCGCCCAATTTGAAGTCGACAGCCCCCACAAAAAATCCTAATATAACAATGGTAGGTATGTGGTATGTACCCCAAATAGGCTCTTGTTTGAAATCGAGAAAAAACGCCCCAACTTTATTTATCTGCTTGATGACCTTTTTGCTTGTCAGACTTTTTTAAGACCTTATAACGTTTTTGCTTGTCAGACTTTTTGAGACTTGATAACGTTTTTTGGCTTGTTAGGATTTTTGGAGATTTGATACGGTTTTTGGTTTTTTTGGTTTGTTGTCTGTCAAACTTTTGTGAGATGACTTTGTTCACACGTATTCAGCAGAGACCCCCACATTTTACTGACATCCCTCCATTCACAATCCAAGAAATAACCCTGCCGACAGTAGTTTATATACTGACATCTTGATTGCTTCAAAAACTATTAGCAAAATTAATATTAATAAAATTAATAGCCTCACTGCCCTTTTGGATGTTGACTATTGCCTGGCTGATAATATAGGCCTACCTTCCCCATAGCTATTTTAAGAGAGGCTGAGCGCCTAAGAATAAGCAGGTACTGTTGTGCTACTCTCCAAGGCGCTATAGAAATCCACGAGATTTTACTTTACTTTACTTACTTTAGCCACGAGTTAATATTGCAGATAAGATGCTGGGAAATTCCATACACTATTTGGCGTTTGTTTTATTAATAGGTGCGACCTAGCTAAGCTTCACGTGATCAAATGAGCCAATTAGAAGCGTCGAATTTGCCTTGGTGTACTAGCATGCAAGCATTTGGAAATATGCGTCCGGAGCTAATTGGTATTCCACACTAAACTAGCACTGCGCGACACTACTAATGCAGCCATTTTAAAATTGTTTTTACTGATTTCAATAATGACGTCAGACTCTGACTCATCATAGAGACATAGACATGACAGAAGAACAACGCTCGTTATTTTAGCGCTTAAAATCTGTGCATTGATTGAACTGCATTGAAATGCATTAAATGCATTTAATGCATTGAAAAAAGAGGTCATAGGGTGAGTGTTAACCCTAACCTAGGGTTAAAACCGTCCAATTTGCATGGTCAAAACCGCGGTTTCGGTTCGGTTCGGTTTTGGACCTAAAAACCGGGTTTTCAGTTCGGTTCGGTTAACCGTAACAGCACTAGATTGTGGAGGCAGTTTTGATATAGAGGCAAAGGACGTAGGCGACGAAGGTCACGAATATGAACAATAATAATAATCATGATTTAGAATGTGGTGGCTGCTTAAAAGTCTGAGACACTCCTCCGAACTCCGGTCCCAAATTATAAGGATGCGACCATTGCGACGTAACTAAACCATATTGAATACGATGTTTTACTAGCGCTACATAATGTTATATGCTATTCATAATAGTCAATATGTTATACCCATGGAGTTATTATTAGAGGAGACGGCATTACGTCATTTGGCTGAAGCCAACTATTTGGGAAATTCCCAAACGGCAGCCACATTGGTAGACCCAAAACATCATCAGCTGAGCCATGGAGAATAGCTGCGGGAATGTTTTACCAATGTTCTAAGAACTTTTTATTAGTATGTATTGAAAATGGAGATTCAGATCAGTGGAGGTTCAGATTTGGTAAGTGGGGGGCGGCGTTGGGGTGGCAGCCTCTAATCAAATGGGCCTACCGCTTGTTGTTAACTTAGGTATGTAGTATTAAATAGGGTCCCAACAGGAGGCCACTGGGGGCCGGGCTCATTAGGGGGCATGGACCCACCCTAAGTGGCGGCTCCAGGATTTGGCAAGTGGGGGTGTTGGGGTGGCAACTTCTAATCATGGGGCCTACCGTTTGTTATTAGGCATGTGGTATTAAGTATAGGGTCCCAAAACGGGGGCCACTAGGCCAGGCACTCAATAAAGGGCACGGACCCAACCTGGGGCCCAGTGGCGGCTCCAGGATTTGGCAAGTGGGGAGGGGGCGTTGGGGTGGCAACTTCTAATCATGGGGGCCTACCGTTTGTTGTTAGGTATGTAGTATTAAGTATAGGGTCCCAACAGGGGTCACTGGTGGGCCAGGCACTAAATAGGGGCACGCTCCCCAGCTCCCTGTGGAGCCGCTATTGATTAAGATGCTATTGTTCGACATTTGTGTTTGAAAATAGCAAGTGGACAGTATATTGATGACATCAATCGTGTTTCTCAATAAGGGGGCTGTCCATTAATTATGTCAACAATTTTTGGCAATTTTTGACCCTCCCCAGGGATATTTTACACCCTCCTAACACCCCATTTTGAGATCGACACCCCAAAATTTGGCACTGTGACAATGGTATGTTAGGCAAAATGGATACTAATTAGCTCAGACCCCCCCAATGGAGTGACACCCTCCTTTAACTTTTATTGTCGGATGACCTATTTTGTCAGCCTTTTTCGGGGAGAGACTTAAAAATTCTGACACCCCTGATTTCCCACTCACCCCCACCCCAATTCAAAATCCTAGAAATAGCACTGGCCCCTCCCCTTGTCATCAACTGTCAACTTTCAATTACCACCCCCCCCAAAAATCATGTCAAAAACTTCCCCAGATGAATGACAGGTCCCAATAACAAAGTTATTATTTATAATTTTATTTAAAAAGGGAATGATATAACTCTGACTTAATACTTCTGTATTCGTCCGATTCAACCACAATGGCCCCCTAACAATGGAGGTGATATTTTTAGCCTACGCGCTACTCAAATCTCAAATCTTTCACTTCTATCAAAACTTACTGAGAAAATTGTGCTTTCTAGACTGACCGAACACCTTTCAAATAACTCGCTATATAATGCTCATCAGTCTGCCTACACTAAACATCACTCAACTGAAACCGTTCTCGCCTACATTCATGACAGACTCTTAACCGCAATTGGTCTCCGACAAGTTACTGGCCTTTGTCTCCTTGACCTCTCTGCTGCATTTGATACTATAGATCACAAAATTCTGCTCGAACGACTCTCTCTGGTTTGGAATATCTGAAATAGCTCATAACTGGTTTTCATCTTATCTTAAATCCCGGTCTTTTCAAGTGTCCTGTCTTAGCCAAATTTCTCTATCTCACACTGTAGATTTTGGAGTGCCTCAAGGATCTGTTCTTGGGCCTGTACTGTTCAGCCTTTACACTACACCACTCTCATCTTTAATCAATTCCCTTAATTTAAATCACCAACTCTATGCTGATGACACTCAGCTATTCCTTTCCTTCTTCTTTTTCATTCAATGCTTCTATTATTGAGCTCGAATCTGCATTCTCATCAATCTCTGCTTGGATGTCATCTAATCTCCTCGCTCTTAACCCTTCTAAGACAGAGTTTCTGTTGGACTACCCCAACAACTCAAAAAAAATGACAATCCTAAACTAGTTTTGGCTTCTGACACCACAATAATCCCTGTTCCAACTGCTAGAAATCTAGGATTCAAATTTGATTCTTTCTAAACTTCGAATCACAAATTTCCCAATTATCAAAAAGCCTGCTATGTTCATATTCGTGACCTTGAGCCGCCTACGTCCTTGCCTAGATACTAAAACTGCCTCCACAATTGCCACCTCAATAGTCCACTCCAAATTAGATTATTGTAACTCCCTCTTCTACTAAAACCTTCCCAAAGCCTCTATCAACAAATTGCAATCAATTTAAAATTGTTTTGCTCGTGCTTTACTAAGTCACCTAAATTCTCCATATTTCACCCATACTAAAATCATTACATTGACAGAAAAACAACTGAACGTATCCATTTAAGATAATAACACTTAAATAGCTCACTTCAGTCATTGAACCTGTCTACCTTAGGTCACTATTAACCCTCAGCCTTAAATGCATTTAATATCATCTGAAAAAAGTCACGCCCGGGGTCATCCCTTTTGCAACCGTGCCTTCTCAAACGCTGCACCTGAACTCTGGAACTCGATCCAGCTTCCCTTCGCACACTTGGACACTTTCAAACAATAAAATCTGATTCCTCATTTCCTATAAACCGGGTTTTCTCCTCAAGTCTTCAGGTCTAACCGTAAATCCTTCCTGTTTCTTAAATCATTTTGATATAGCTGTAACAACCTAGCCTCACTGCCCTTCGGATATTGACTAATTGCCTGGCTGATCCCAACCTTTCCTTTAGCTATTTTAAGAGAGGCTGAGCGCCTAAGAACAAGCAGCTACTGAACTGCTGTCCCCAAAATTATAAAATCCATGCGATTTTACTTTAACCATATTGAATACTGGTTTCACGCAGTCTGCTTAGAAAATGACGTATGCCGTCTCCTCTAATAATAACTCCATGGTTATACCCATTGATATAAATTTTTATATCGATGAATCCCGATGATTATACCGGCAACATCCACTTCCGCTGTAGGCTTTGACTTTTAAAAAGCAGATAAATTAAAAGAGATAGAAATTAATTGAACTATTTTGAGAGGTTGAGTTATCTAACGGCGTTGTTCTGCCTGTTTACTCTTTTGTAATTGCAAAAGTTATAGTTACAGTAGAATACACATTCAGAAGTGCACTATTGACTTGATACCAACCCCATCAAATTCTATAGCGCCACTTGATGATGTACAGAAGAACCAGCCTATTTCGAACCAATTCATAATCGCACAACAAACTTTTCCAAATTCAGGATATGACACGACTACTCGCCTGCTACTTGCCGCAGTATCGTACTTGGTTGAAGCCAACACTTTGCGCTGAGAATTTAGGCCAGTATGAAAAATTGTACTCGCAAGTTCAGCCAAGTTATTCAGCCACAGGAGCAGTTGGTAATTTTGGCTTTTAGCGTCGGAAATTAATTTCGGGTTATTTCCGATAGTGTAAGGAATATTGTAACATTGAACGCATGAGAAAATGTCTTCTGCTATATTATCAAGCATGAACGCATAACAAAATGTCTTCTGCTATAGTATCAAGCATAATTGTCAACCAAAGTAACAAGGAATGCAGCAAAAATGTCTTCACCGTGAAAGAAATTGCGATATGCAAATTCATGTAAATACGTGTGGAACAGAGTGCGACTAGTGCCAAACTGTCTTTGTCTTGTGCCAAACTGACTTTTCAGTTTACGTTTTGCACGCATCCACATATTTTCCACATTCTGCATATGCATGTCACAGTGAAATGGGTCTACAAAGTTGCGCTGATGAACAACGACGGAATGTTCGTATATGCCGCCTTCAAGTTGAGGAATTTGTGCATAAGCTGCCCATCCATCAGACATTATGTGAGTACCTGGCAAAATGTGTTGGACGATCAATGCTTGTAAGGTGGCAGCATTCCTGTTTTGTACTGTCACCAAAAGCATTTGCCGCTATCACGCTCCACTCCGCCGAAAACCCAATGAAACACGCTAACAATGCACTTTGAATATCCAACGCAAAAAGCCAAAATTACCGAGCAGTTTTGCCCGCATTGACATTTTACCCAGGCAAGCAAGCTTACAAAGTCGGCTGCATTTTCAGCCAGAGGGCTTTTCCTTTTGGATTGCTTTATTAGAGTTGTTTTTATCAGATGAGTGAGAAGTGATCAATGTTGAAAACTATCTAACATACTTTGCATCATGTAATAATTTTCAGAAAGAGACAATGAATGAAGTCAAGAACATGAGATTTTGTGGATTAAAGGTATTAAGATTGTGCATGAGTTTGTGGCCATTATTCTCCATGCAGGGCACATATCAAAGCAGAGTTCATCAATTTTGCATAAATTGATTTTTTTGAAGAGTCTCACTAACCATACTGTAAATTTTTTTATATTCTTCAGATTGATTGTTTGCAATGAGTGTCCACAAAACTAAAAGGTAATAAATATATTTTAAATAACTTTTATTCAAGTGTTCCTTAGTGTAATTGCATTGATTTTATCCGTTCTAAGCAATATTTGTTATATTTAATTATAAATATTATTGTATGACAGCAAATGGGACAAACGTTTGAAGGTTACAGTAGTTTTTCACATTTGATTTCTTTAATGATATTTCATATTTCATTATTTCAGTTGCTGTAATGTTTTATAGGCAGAAATGTGAAAACAAAGTTGTACCAGATGATTCTTATTTCAAGTAAGTTCTAAGCTTTCAAAGTTGATGAACTGTTGTATTCTGATTTTATTTGCAACATTGAACAGTCTGCAGTAGATTGAAGCTTTTTCTGATTGAGAAATTGTCCCTAGAGGTTGACTATAAATAATACCTGGTTAAGGTATTTGAACAGAGAGAGTAAAATGTCAACAGTGATTTGTATTTCTCGTGCTATAGTTGTGGCACTTTCTTGTACAGTTTTCTTCAGTACCCATTGATGTTAGAAAAAGAATGCAAGTGCCTGCTGATTAGATGGCAACTGGGACCCTGTTATGCAACCAATCGGATGCCCAACTAACCATATTCTGTCCTGATTTCTAGTATGCTTTGTACTGTTTGTGTATGCACAGGCCATCTGAAATTTAGTTTTTAAAATAATTATAGAACACTTTATATATGCATATATATATATATATATATATATATATATATATATATATATATATATTTATATATAATATTTAAACCAAAGTTGGGACCCGTAATGGTATGAAAATTTACTTCCTCTTGCATTTTAGAAATACATTAATGTAAGATCAACTTTTTAATTATGCTACAAGAAAAAAAATTTCGACCCACCCTAATATATATATATATATATATATCTGTGTATGTGTGTCTGCGCGCACATGTGTGTGTGTGTGTAATATAGCTCTATATCATAAGTTTAAAAAAATTCAAAGGAATGTTTTCACAGAATGTGTATTTGATGTACATGTATCAGTATTGCAATGTTATTCTTGCTTATTTTATTGTGATGCTAGAAATAGTATAAGAATCTTGAATTTTGGTTTTGGAATTGATTTTATTGAAAGTAAATGTATGTTTTTATGTCATATTCTTATTTAGAGCTTATGCTGATATTCAAATTCATCAAGAAATGATTGGTGATGAAGTTCGAACAAATACATACAGGTTAGATAGTGCTGCAATTGAAAAAGGTGGAATTACTGCACAACTGAAATCACTAAATGCATTTTTTTATCCTTGAGAATGTATTGCATCAATTTATTCATAATTAATTAATGGCAATGAATTATATTCAACGTTTTAATGCTATTTATGTATATTTATTCTTAATGCTTTGAGGTTTTTTGATATGCTTATCTGATGCACTTGTTTAATGATGATAGACTAGCAATAATGAGAAATTATGAAAGTCTCTACAAGAAAGTGGTGGCTGATGTTGGAGCAGGAACAGGTAATATGCAAAAATTATTTACTGTGCTGGTTCTAGTATTTATATCTATGGGAAAAGTTTCTTGTGTTTGGGTACAAATCATATTCCTTCTGTGTAAAATGAAGCATTTGAATGCTTTATTAAACATGGGGCTGTTTGTAAATTTAAAATATTTGTGGTCTTTGGAAATTGAAACCACTGCGGTAGACCAGCAATATCAAATATTATGCACAAGTAAAGCTAGTCTTGTACTCAAATGAATGAGCGTAGTGTCCGGTGCTGATATCCATGTCCTAGACAAGTAGTGACGTAGGTAGCTTACACCATTAATCTAGGGTACTTTGCCATTGCTTTCTCTAGACCAGCATTTTACCTTCACAGCTTAACACTGGCACCAATTTATTGATGCTTAAGCGACGTACGGCACAGTATTGTTGGCTGCTTGCACTGAATTCGATCTCGGGATGGTCACCCATCCAAGTACAAGCTGTGCTCGATGTTGCTTAACAACTTTACTGGGAATTAAAATGTTTAAATGTGTTGCCATGGCAGCCATTTATTATTACACGGCAACATGTTATTTTAAAATAGTTTAAATATTTCAGAATTTGAAACGTAGAAGTTAAGGAACATTCAAAAAATGATATAAATGTCAGATTTAGTATCCCTTTATCACTTTACGTCCCCAATCACTGAATTTCTACTCAGAGGTTGAGGGAATGAGTGTTGCAAACACTATTCTAAAGGTCACTCACTAGAACCAAGCGATCTCCAGTTCAACTTCATAAACTCCATTCTATTATGGCCAGAAACCTATTTAAAATCACTCTAATTCTATTTAGAATCGCTTTTGTTTTCAATTTCGAGTGATATATCCCGATTTCTGGTGTAATATCGCCCCATAGCAATGCAACGAATCTCCGGTGGCCAAGGCACTGCCACTGGCAGATCAACCATAGGCAATGAGGTGGGCGAAACAAGTTACATTTCTGACAAATAATCAACAAAATCATTTTTGGCTGAGTAGTCCCGAGTTCAGTCTTCTTGTTCCTCCATGCATGCCAATAGATTATGCAACAAGTAATTCAGTTTCTTAAAAGTGTGATATTTTAAATTATTACTAGCATGCTTGCAATCTTTTGGCTGCTTGATGTTCATTATCATTGACAAAGTTGTCTATATCTATTCTTTGAAAAAATCACAGAGATGACTACGATGGTTAATTTCATTTCAGGTATCCTGAGTATGTTCTGTGTTGAGGCCGGTGCAAGTAAAGGTAATGAAAATTGTCTTATCTTCAATCACATTGACATTGGAATTTTTGTTGTTTTTTTCAAAGGATTACCTAGTGTTTCTATAACTATATGCAATTTATGCAAATCACCGATAGAAATTCTATCTGTGTAGCTGTCTGTTGTCATTAGAAACTGTTTTCTTTCAGTGCTGCACGTAACATAATATCAGTTCAAAGTAGTAACTTGTTAATTACTGTGTATACATATATATATACTAGCCGTTTGCCCGTCAAAAATGATGGGGGGAGCTTAGCTGTTTTTCTACTCGATTTTTTGCAAATGTTCTAGCATTTTGCCATATGACTTGTTCTTAACTGGAACATGGCTTGAGCAGTTGATGTAGGGACAAATATGAGGGTGGAATAATGAAATATCTGAATGATTTCAGTCAATAATATCCAGTTTGTGTGGATTAGTATGGAGAGTGGAGGGAGGGGAGGCAGGGAAGAGGAGGGGTGGAGATATTATTGAGATGGGATTAGAAAGGAATAGTTGAAGAGGGAGATAAAGGAGTGTGAGAACAGTGGGTAGGACAAACAAAATGGAGGGGAGAAGGAATGGTGTGGAAAGGGATGGGATAAAGTATTGAGAAGGAAAAGAGAAAGTGAAGGTACCTTTTGAGGTGTAGTATGAGAGGGAATTGATGGGGAATGAGAAATGGAAGGAATGGGGAAGGGAATAGTGTGGAAGGAGATAAAGAGAATTAGAAAAATGAGGGGACAAACGCATGCACATTCAATGAAAGCCCATGCTTGCCTGAATTCTAGTATAACACAAATCATCAGTTAAACCTTGCTTATTTCAGTTGCATTACATACTTGATGGCATGACCATTTGTTGCTCTTAAAAGTTTGGATGATTGTTGGGTTGATGGTTTCTGAACAGTTGTTGTTCTGTTAAAGTACAGTGTATGCAATTGAAGCCAGTGACATGGCAGTTGAAGCTGAAAAGGTGATCAGTTCAAATGGAATGAGCAGTCGCATAACTGTTATACATGGAAAAGTTGAAGTAGGTTAGATTTTTACCTTGTTAAATTGTAAATTGCTTATTTGTTCTATTATATATTCTTCAGTATCTTCTTGTATCTGAACTTTGAGATGTTAATTTTTTAGTGTTTTGTAACATCATTGTACTCATGTAATGGGGCTTGTGGCATCATGTGGGGTAGATGCGGTTGTTGAGATCTTGGCTTAAACCCCAGACAGGCCAGTGACAGCATGGCTATGGATGAGTGCATCAAGTGCACATTTTCTGAAAATGCATTGGATGGTGGTGGTGGTGGTGTGTGTGTGTGTGTGTGTGTGTGTGTGTGTGACTGGCCACTGCCTGTAAATGCTGGGGCTATGCAACATGAAAGCACTGGTGCTGATATCTTTGAATCACTGAATGGAGAGAAACCTTGGGAAAAGTTTTCACCGTCATTCTGCAATGCTGGATAAGTTATGTGGATGTTCCTTAGTCTGGTCATCTATCCAAGTACTGATCACAGTCAGCCCATTGTCAACTTTGACATGCACTGAGGCATGTGGAGATCGTCACCATTGCCCTTATCTGTTTCTATTTTACAGTATTTAGGTGAAGATGAATAATTTTTTATCTATAAGATAAAACAAAGTGAAGTGATTAATGAACCACTTCACATTTTTATGCACTACTGTAATTGTAGTGAAGCATTTATATAGCACCTCTTCTGACATATTAGAAGTGCTCACTGCTCAAAGTTATAGTAATGGAATATGCCAGTGGATAATGATTAGATATCAAAATGAGTTTGACAAATTTGAGTAAATCACTTATAGTGTGTCATTATATGGTTTACTTGGAATGATATACTGGTAATGTTGTTCAGGGAATTTGTACAGACAATAATAAATATGCTTGTTTCTGTCTTTTTCCATGTTTCTGTTAAAGGAGGTTGAGCTGCCTGAGAAAGTGGATGTTATTGTTAGTGAATGGATGGTAAGTTAATCAAATTGGATGATATTGTCTTAAAGTTTGTTAAAGTTTTCCCCTCTTGCTGTTTATTGTGACTTTTGATCAAAGCAGCAAATTAATAATAATAATTATTTAATAATAATGCAATTTCAAGTGGTTTGGGTGGCTACATTAGCCTGTGTGAAAACCACAGCAATAACTTTCTACACTTAATAACCTACAATAGTTTTCCCAGATTGCTTTTGACTCCATTTCAACTGTTACTGCCTCTTCATCCAAACTGTTCCATTTGTCCACAACTCTTGCACTAAACAAATTTTTCTTTCTTGGTCCCACCCTCTGCTTGAACAGTTTGCATTTGGTGACCTCTTGTGCTGCTGAAGTTGAAATATTATATTTTGACATGTGAAATTTTTACAAGAATTTCTGTTAATTATGGTTTTGCTGCATATAAAATTGAATCCCTTCAGATGTACTAGTGTCACATTTTACTATTGAACTTACTGTTAGGATTTCACTTATTTCAGGGTTACTTCTTGCTCTATGAATCTATGCTTCAGTCTGTGATATTAGCAAGGGATAAATGGCTGAAGAAGGTATGTAGAATGTTTGTTCTGTATACGTGTGTAAATTTTCTGGTTGGGGTAATGTGTGTAATTGTTTTGTGATGGCATAAAATTTGCTACTTATTTTGTAGTGATGACTTTGATGGTCATGATTAATGTTTGCATATATCTTGCTGGGCACTGACCTCTTTGATGTCTTCTCCATTCCATCTCATTTTGTTTTCTTTCCTTGAGCCTCTTGTTACCATCCTGTGATTACAATCATCTATAAGCAAACACAGTTGCTTCACTATACTTACCACTGTTTTCCTATTTGCCTTTTGTACAATCTTTCAGCTTCATTCCCAGCATTGAGTCTTCACTTAGGGCCCTAGACTGTGACCAATCCATTGATGCTGTTTTCCAAAAAATCTGACTAGTTTCTTCAGTACTTTTTCTCTCCGGCTGATCTATTCCATTCGTCTTTGTAGCACGGTATGACGGTAACAAGTGCTTCACAGTTTCTAGCAGTTCTTTTCTCTACAATGGTGCTAGATTTGTTTGGGGAAAATCCTATCACCAGATTTCTGCTACATAGAAATTCCTGAATTGTTCTGATTGCTCAGAGCATTTATTCATTATTTCCAATGATGTGGTAGATTTCTTAAGCTTTTCTTTCTCTCTTCAGTTCATTCTCCCCTGTAAACTACTGGTATTTTAAAGTTCCATTTCTTGACATTGAGTTAGACCTTATTCTTTGAAAATTATTTATGAAGTATTTATATTGATTTTATGCTAGTAATAATTTATTTCTTCAGGATGGAATTATGCTGCCAAACATAGCATCTCTGTACCTGGCACCAATTGACAATTCTTCAATTTTTACTGAAAGGCAAGAGTTTGTTATTATTGTATTGATATTATTATTAGCATATTTTCATAAGCTGAGAGGGAGTGAGAGCTACCACTGCTTGCAGTATTCAGTAATAAATTTATTGCCTCTTTTATGAATTCCAGAAAATTGAATTATACTGGATTTAATTGAATTGACTGAGTGAGTTGTCAGGGAAGATATATTTGATATAAAGAATTTAATTGAGAAAGTTATCTTCGATTTTGCATTAAACAGATGTGTAATATTTTTTAGTCTGTCTTTCTGGGATGAAGTGAAGTCACGATATGGTTTCGAAATGTGTTCGCTTAAGCCTTACACGTTAAAATGCTTGAAACAGAGTGTTCATATTGAGGATGTTAATCCATCTTGTGTAATGTCCTTACCAAGTGAAATTTGCAGCATTAACCTCTTAACAATTCAATCAGAAGATTTGAAACTCATCAAAGTAAGTGAATATTACAGCTTCAGCCATTGTAATGTAATTATTGTAATGTAAGGTAGTATTGTATAGCACCTCCTATATTTCTACTCGGAGCCGCTCATGGCTTTGGAGCTGCATCATAAAAATGTGAGACTAACTTTTGCATTGAACCAAGTGTGGTAGTAATAAAGCAATTTATGGGAAAATGTGAGGAGGGCAGTAGCCATAAATTGAACTGAGCTAATCTTATATGTACTTGTCACTTCTTGTAGTAACTTGTCTACTGAAATCACATTTTGCTCAAACTTGAACCACTTACACTGTACATGAATAGCTTGGATTTGATCAGAACAACTAGTATTCTCTTAGACTATAAACAACAATCTCAGACTCAGCCAGTGTTTTAATGTGCCAAATAAATGATTTCATTCATTTATTATTACACAGTAGTGTGGTTAACTGCTGTAATACTGTGCAGTACTTATAATTATGGGAAATTCATTTGTGCACTTTGAGGTTGTGTATGGCTTGATAAATAAATTTCAGAACAAATTTTCATTTGACTGCTTTGGCAGTGCAGAAGTCAATGGCTTTGTTGGCTGGTTCAAAGTCAGCTTTCCTAAGGAAACCATTCTATCAACATCTCCATATGACAGGTAGCACGAATCCATTAAGTTGCTTTGAATTGAAATTGATAGGATAGAAATTAATAGCATATTAGAGAAATGTGGAGATTCTGCTGTGATTACTAGCAGAAAGTCAAGATTATTTTATGCTATTCTACTGTTAATAGAGATGCAAAAGGGAGATTTTGATAATCTGTTTCCAATGCTAACATGGTTTTGTATGAATTCTAGCACATCAGGAATTATTATGCAATATAAGTATAAATTTCTGAGTCTTAGTAAGATATAACCAAGTGAAAACTGTATATGTAACACTTCAGATGCATGCAACCATGCAGATTAGGGATGTGCTGATGCCGTGGGTGCAGGTAGGGTATATATAGCAATACCATTTTTACCCCTAAAAAAGTTATATTTTCATTTCTCACTACTATAGCAAATTAGCAATGCAATAATAGAAAAATAATATTGAGTAAAGTGTATTAGTATAACTTGTACATCGCGTTCAGTTTATCAGACAGCATGCATTTTACTTACTGAAAACATAAAGGAAATACAGATGACGTAATACATCTTCAGTAATAAATCTATAATCATAATGGCGTCCTCTGACTCCTCCAAGGACTCTTTTGACCGAGAAAAAAGTTTTGTAGTTTAACTTGAGCTCTAATGCCTGCTCATGATATCTACTAAATATTTTAAACAAGCCCATTCATGTCGGCTTAGGCTGACTGATTATCCTGATTTCTAAGTACTAGATCTGTCCTAATCTAAACATGCATGTTATCCCAATTTATGCAATTTCACTGTTGCCTCTCTATAGTCTCTAGGAACGGATCACTTCACGATTCATGTAAGGTCCTTGTAGTACTTGTACCCATCGCACCAGGGTAATCACGGTCCAAAATTCAAAAACTCAAAGGGTAGGGTAAAAAAGTTTTTTTCACGGTGCAATAGGGTATGCATTTTGCTGTACCCGCACATCTCTAATGCAGATATCATTTATTTAAAGAACAAATTTATGTAAGGATTCAAAGTCTTGGTTAATAATATAATTCTGATGCTACTGTAATAAGTGCCTTGTGGTTACAAGTAAAATTAAGAATCGAACCAATTCAACAGATGCTATTCTGTTTATTCTATGCTATTTCTGAAAAAATCACAAATGAAGAACTATACAGGAGAATTCAGCCCAAACAAACCATGCTGTTAATAACTGGAATTTGTGCAGAGGCAAATATTTATAGTTTCAGTGAAAGCAGTGGCAATCATATTTATATGATTTCTGAATATTCAGTTTCCTTCATTATTGGCATCAAAACATGGAATCACCGAATTAGACAAATCTATCTGCTGAGACAATGGTGTTTGGCCACAAAGAGATTGGAAGAAAAATTAAAGTAAATGGAATAGAAGTAGAGAATGTAGAAAAATTTACCTATCTTGGAAGCATTATGATGCATGACTTAAACTGCAGACAAGAGGTCACAAGAAGAGCAGCAAGGGCTCTAGATCAACTGACAAAATGGACAAGATCTGGAAAAGCAAAGCAATAAGTACTGAAACAAAAAAGAAAATACCCGAAACCTGTATCTTCAGCAGCTTTTTATATGGATGTGAAACATGGACCATCACCAAAGACTTGGAAAGAAAAATACTAGCCTTTGAAAGAAAATGTTATAGAAAAATACTAAGAATCGGATGGGTCGAAAAAATCACAAATGAAGAACTATACAGGAGAATTCAGCCCAAACAAACCATGCTGGAAAGAGTAAAACAAAGGAAACTCCGTCTTTTTGGACACATATGCAGAATGAAAGAGGACAGAAAGATCAAAGCTCTAATGTTTGGAATAATGGAGGGTGCCAATATGTAGGTAAGGAAGACCACACAAGGAATGGTGTGATGATATTGAAGAATGGTGTGGAAGCCATTTACAGGATCTTAGCCACAGAGCAACAGACATAAAAGAATGGCAGAAAACTGTGGAGATGGCATTATACACCAACGGGCGATGAGCCCACTGTTGATGATGATGATGATCTACTGAGGCAGAATATTATGTGCAGGTTATTAATGAAGGTAGATATCCATGACAAGTTATCCTGATGATTCATTGATAAAATTTTACCATTTAAAATTATTTTATATATTGCTCTCTGTAAAAATCTTTAAATGGAAATAATTAATCTAATTATCAATATTTCATGGTTTTACTGTTTTGTAGTCCTACACACTGGCACCAGTCTTTATTTTACATTGATGATCACATCAACACAAAACAATCAGATGTTATATCTGGGTCAATAACAATTAAACCAAATGCTGAAAATTGCAGGTAATTGTTATTTCTAGAAATGTGCTTTAGATATTTTATAGTTTCCTTACTTACTTAATTGCTTTTGATATTTTTTTAGATTGCTTAGTTAGAGACACTGGCCTAGCCAGGGCTCCAGAATATGGGGCATCATCATTTCTAAAGGCCAGCTAACTGAAACAATATTTAGGATATGTATTCAAATCTTGAGATTTGGAGCCTATTTTCAGATTACATTTTATGAAAATTATTTTTAAAGAATTATGCTAATAAGCAAATGTTTTCATGTGATACTTATGTTTTTCCATTAGGTTTCTGGACATTCAGCTGGTGTATTCATGCAATAGTAGCAAGGAAACAGAAAAACTTTATTCATTGGCAGACTTTCTATAATGATTGCTTAAAACCTGACTCAAGATAACTGCTGATTCAACTTAGATTAGGGAATGTTTTGGAATTGGAACATTTTTATATTGCAACTCCAGCTTTTGAAACTGAATATGTTGCTTTAACCAACAAAATGGGACAAGATATAAGGTCTTGAATCTTGAAGGACCACAAATGGTGTTGAATGGGATGGGTCCTTGATATAGGCCAAACTGTGGTCCTAATCCCATTGCCATTATGGTTGGGAACTTGGGATAATTGCCGTCATCCTCTGCTTTGGGGTTTTTCTATGGCTGATCAAAAATTTTCTAAATACAGTTCAGGTTTTCAATTTCAAATTGCTGCAGTAGACTGTATTGTCCCATTTGTCAAAATCAAGTATCAAACTTAAGTGGTTTCATTGAAAGTAAGAAAAATTCTTTGATGCTGAAATGTGTGTGTGAAAGATGTGCATTCTGGTTCCAAATGAGGAGGCTTCAGCTACCAGCTTTTGTTTGAAGAAAGCAGCACATTCATCTTGGTCATTGTCTTAAAGCCGAATCTTAAGGAAATCAAGTACTGTATTATCACAGCCCGGTATCTATTTCCTTGCAAAACAGTCCATTATATCCCGAGTTGCTGCATGCCCAGAACACAACTATGGAACACCAATTACTCGTGTCACATACATATGCCAGCAAACACACTTGGCACAGCTTTAAGTGGCCTAGGAGGCATTACTGCCTGTGTGAAAGCCACTGGGGTGCTAACTTCCCACCCTTATTTAACACATAGAAACATGCAAATATCTGAGTTGAATTCAAAATATGAATTCCGTATGTTAGCTTAATTTGTTTGGAAAGTGCATTTCAGACTGCTGAAGCACTACATATGAATAAACTGTTTCCCAAGGTTCAGTACAAGTTGGCATGCTGTGCAGTAGTGTAGCCACGGGAGGCCCTTCCCCACTATTCGGACTGGGACTTCTCATGGGATTTGTGCAAAACCATCGAGTAATTGGGGGGGGGAGGTACTAGGTACTGTAGTAATATCAGATCAAGGAGAATGGATGAAAAGTCGAAACGCTTGACACGACGAGGTTTTTCCCCATCAAGACTTCACCCAAAAATGTTGATGTGCCACGCTATTCCAAAATCCTGGCTACGCCACTGGTTCAGGGTAATCAAGAGCAAAGCAAAACATTCTAAGTGAACTGTTCATAATTCAAAAATGCATACAGGCTTTAAATTCTAACTTTACTTAAAAACTAACAGAAACCTGTTTCCATACTGCAGAAAAACACATACAATATAATTACAGTACTCACATGGGCCATAAGTATTTATTGAAATGTTCTAACCGGAATTTTTATCAAAATCTATAGACATACACGTTTTTAAAATAAGCACCACAGTGTATTTAGTTCTTGGCCAACAATACTACAGCTGACAAATGTATAAGGCAATGCAATCCAAAACCCTGCTATACTCCATACTCTGCTACTTAAAATATATTGTGCTCAACTTGGCATCAACTTTCAGATAGTGAGCTTTGGTGTGCCCAGTCACAAAAACTGTTAAGTTACGTCAAAATATTGCTACAAAAGCGCACTTGAAACCTCACCAAAATAGATGAGGTGTCATTAAATCAGACATTCTACTGCTATAATTTGCTGTGCTAAATTCTGTCACTGAAAATGCCCTTGTGATCATGTGTTATCTACTGGTAATCAAGACAACTTATTTGAACTGTTAAAACACGCCAGCTGATAAAACCTGTATCATCAATATTTAGCAAATAAAGCGAAATAGTCTTAATATTCTTGCATGTTGCATGCAGTACATTTTTCTAATGGACAATGTTCAGACACAACATAAAACAAGGCATTAATAAATGTGTAATACAGAAGTGCAATTTCATTGGAAAATAAAAACACTCTACAAACATGAAATTAAAGTATTGTGAATTATTCAAGTATCTGAACACAGCACAGTTAAGCATACTCTATAATTCTCTGTGATGTGGGAGGAAAAGTTTGGAGTTCACATTATGTAGTATAAATACCTTGAATATTTCTTTAAATGATTAGAATATGAAATATAAAAATAAAGGACATTTCCTTAAAACAATCATTTGTTTAGAACTATATTTCATAACTAAAAAAAAACTACTTCTGTAGCTTCTCTTAATTAAAGCTCCAAATTCAAATCAGATCTGGAACATCTTAAACTAATCTTGAAAATAAATGCTGTATATCAGAATCGCACATCCTGCACGCCATGAATCTACAAACTGTAAACTGGGTGTCCACCATGTAATTCAGAACATAGAGGCAAGACACGTTACGAAGTTGACAGGGCTACTAAACTTATAAATTCACAACATTAAAGAGCAATAAGGTATCAATACAAGTATTTGCGGCAATTCTTGGCTCCACACTGGCACTTTAGGCGATACTTTATTGGAGGTGTGAATTTTGACCGATGAAAAAAAGACATGGCATCTTCCATTTCATTATCATCAGAATTTTCACCAACTGCTTTTCCCTCAACTTCACTCGCTAATGAAGCTATGCTACTGTCCAACAAACATTCCAACACATCTTTTTCTTCATTATTTGGAAGTGTGCTTTCAGTGACATCACCACACACGACTTCTTTCGTGTCTATGTCTATGACATTTTCTTCAGATTTTATTTCAGTGTTATTGCTGACTCCATGGCCATCTTGTTCCACAGTAATACTTACCACATTTTCTATCACAGTTTCAGTACTGCAATTAGGAGTAAGAGGTTCTGGAAACAATAGGCCAGCATTGTTAGTTTCTGTAATGTCTTCAGGTGTTGAATTCTCATCCATATCACCTGCAAATAAACCAACTTCTCTCAATTCAGCAGCAGAGGGTAGGGTTGCAATCGGCAATGTACAGTCAAACCCCTTTATCTCGCCCCTCATTTTCTCGCCTCTCGCCAATGAAAGGTCTAGAACAAATTTCCTCCCATGTTATTTACCTCTTTAAGCTCCCCCTCCCCGTTTGTCGCCTTTGTCAAGCCTGAAATAAGACAAAAGTGTTTCCACCCATACAATCTACCCCCGCTCGCTTGTCAATGGGTACGAATAAATGGAGGAAATCTGTCCATACCAACGCCCTATCCCGACGTGGTTGGATGTCAGCAGTTCATCAGGAAGTCAATTGCCCATAACTAAAGGGCAAGAGACAGGGGATGGAGAGTGAAAAAGAGACAGTGATAAGGTAGAGAAAGAGAGGTACCATCTGTGCGATTGTTTTACATTGCTGTATGGCCCTCTGCTCTAATCAGGCACACATAAAAGAGAAAAGGCAAGAGCAAGAGAGGGAGAGACAGAGACGAAGGTGGAGAGAAAGGGAGAGAGAAAGAGACAAAGTGGAGAGAGAACTTTATAACTTTATTCACTGTTGAGGGAAATGCCTTTGATGGAGAGGGAAAGACAGAGACGTAGGGAGAGAGAGAACTTTATTCATGCCGCGATGAACGTGAGCCTATTTCCACTCTTTATCTCATCATCTTACGCGTAGTCAGCAGAGGACCTTGTGTTGCCTCAGGACCACAGCACCTGCCGAATATCTTGAGGTTGATCATATCCAGACGGTCAACTCGAGCGGGTGCAGGCTGTTCTGAACATCACTGCGAGGACGATCTTCAGATGTAAATGGCATGATCACGTGACGCCACTTCTTTGGGACAAACTCAATTGGCTTAAGGCATCGGAATGCATTGTTTTTAAGCGATGCTGTGTGACCTTCCGGCTCTTTATGACCCCACTTGCCCGGAATATATTCCAGCTCTACTACGGATTCCGAAGATGACGGACCAGTGCCGACAACTTCATTCCAGTACATGGTTATTGCTGTATGTCCCTCCTCCACTCAAGACTGTGAAGCTAGGTGAGAGATCCGTTACTTGTGGGAACTGACACCTTTGGAACCCTCTCCTTGAATCCGTCAACAAGGCCACCTCCTACGAAGTTTTCTCTAAAAACCTTAAGGTGCACTTGTTTTGAATAACATATGCTTGCTGATATAAAGCACTCTTGTTTTTTACTATTAGCCATGTTACTGCACTGTATAAATTGTCTTGGATAGAATAGAATCCTGCCAACAAGTCAGTTAATGACTGATGCAGACAAGATGACATGCAACCACAGTCAGTTGTTAAACATAGGGTTAAATCCATGCATTTAACTTCTCAAAGACAGGCTACTACTCAGGAATACTTTCATAGGCCTACTCCATACACACCTTTTGAAAAATTATTGTAACAATGTTTG
The DNA here is from genome assembly GCA_018105865.1 of Metaphire vulgaris. NCBI lineage: Eukaryota > Metazoa > Annelida > Clitellata > Crassiclitellata > Megascolecidae > Metaphire > Metaphire vulgaris. Next base: position 11,701,825 of record CM030843.1, read on the forward strand.
TCTGAACTGTGCATGTGCTTATGCTGGCAATAGATCTACGGTTCTGTAGCCTACAGTGTTATGAATGAAGGATATGTATATACAGTTTAACAATACTTTGTAATGGATTACTCAATTGACTTGCCCTCACTATGTCACCTCCCCCACCCCTTGCCAAAATAGAACGCCGGATGGATATGGGTGGGATAATGGATATTACTGTATTCAAATCTTAGATCCTATACTGAAGTTTGGTCAGAAATCAATATATTCTAGCCACAAAAATACTATACCCAAATATCCAGTCAATGGGACTCACATTAAAAAGATAGCATTGGGATAAGTGTGGGAAATTAGTGGTTAGCAAATTTGCAAAGTAAATTGATTCATTCAAATGTAGGTCACATGTTTTAAGTCACCATGCTGCATAAAATGCTTCATTTTACTTCAGAGCAAGCTAAAGATCATTCCACTTTCTATAAATACAGTAGCAAGAGTGTTTCCACTATATAGATTATTATAAATGTTTAATTGCTTATGTATCTTCTATACTTTTTATTCTTACACATGGTTGACTTCACTGTTCTCTTTGTTATCATTTATTTTGAGGCAAAATTATTATATATGTATATATAATATACTATAAATTGACAAATGGGCCTATTGAATTTCAAGAAAGAAGTTCACAGGCCTAATAATTCTATATACAATAAAAATTATCAATGTAAATAAGCACGATGTAAAAATGATCAATAGATATAAGCACTATTTATTTTACCCCCAAGCACCTTGCCAAGTCTCAAACAAAATCTAATCTGTAACTGTCTTTGTGATGGATGGTACAGTAGATGGTCATATATAATCCAACTTTCCAAATTTAACCTTAAAAATAGGTCTCCTAAATTAACTCATAAAATGTAACCTGCCAAGTATTTCATACAAGAAATGATCATATCAGGTTCTTATAAAAGAATTTTCTAAAATCTGGTTTTAAACTTTGACTTTCCATATAAACCAATCTAAATAAGAAAGAAATGTGAAATTTATAAAATTCTGTCACCTGTCATCAAATAGTCAAATGTCAACTCTTCACCACGTGCAATGTCTCTTGATGCAAATAATGCAATTCGTGGAAGTCGTGGATCCAAATTATTGATCCAAACACCATAGACTGCTAAATTTGGATCACACTAACATAAAAAAATTGTCAAAAAATTCACCGGCTAACAACATGTCAGGCTATATTAGATGCAGATACAAATAATTAGATAAACACTTTTGAGTCGGAATTATTTTAACGTTATGGCCTAGACGTCAACTAAAGTCGACATCTGGCCTGAAAGAGTTAACATGATCTGATAAACACATTCAAGTAATTTGAGGAAAATGTTTTCGATATACACCATCAGACAGCTATTTATTCTAGCCAATGCAATTCTCATATTAATCTGAGAATTATAGCCCCAAAATTTGTCACTCTCACAAAGTAATGCCTGGGAATGAAAGCAAATAAGATAAACAGCCCCAAAGCATGTTGATATATATCCAATTTGACAATAACATTTGACAATTTGACAATGTATTAAGCCAACCCTAAATTGGCTGAAGGTTATTATCTATTAGTTTTTAATCAATAAATTTGTGCAACTGTTGCACTCACACAATATAAGTAAAACACAAATTTATGTAAATTGGTTTTACACAGAAGCATGACACATAGATAATATGAGCATGATTGTAGCAAGAGGAAGCATTCTTTCGTGCATGTTTTCTCAAATTTTACACATTTCAACATACTATTTGAAAGTGATATAATTTATTCATTCTACTATAGAGTTAATCTGATGAAAACACACTTTCACCAACTGCCATACTAATCATTTTTATAGAAAATTTTTTAAAAATTATAAGCAGGCCAAAGTTACTAATTATTTGTGCTCTTCAGAATAAACTACAGACTACTTTGCAACGCAGCTTAACCCTTTCATCACATAAGAATAATTAGATTTTATTAAATAATTAATAATTATATAAATAAATAATTAAATAATTAGAGGTCTATAATTAGGCTTCATAACATATTGCTTACAGGGATTGCAGAGGCAAAGGGTTAAAAGTGAAATTACCGAGATCTTAACTTGTTCAGTACCATCGAATGATTTTTTTGCTACACTAATCACAATAACATTCTAGGAATTTTTATTCTATATAACATTAAACAAGAGTTCATTAAAGATAAATCATCTGCTTATTTACAAAGCAGGCACCAACCAGCAGAAAGGCTTAGCAGATAATTAGCCTTTCTTTGAGAAGCAAAACAGTTGCAGGCAACTGAGCAATGTCAGATAAGTTCATATATGTAACAGCATCAGCTGTATTAATGAGTCAATATTCAACACTATTCTATTATAGACTGCAATTATCAAGGCTAATTTTATAAGTAGTTGGTCGCTGATCATTATATAAATCAAAATTGTGATACTTTGCTATTCAAGATAAACCTATCTTAACTCTGCATTACATGTATGGCTTCTTTTAGTTCATAGGACCGCATATTGAAAATAAATTCTTTAAAAGTTAAATTTAATTGCTCTATTAAGTACTCACTGAATGGTTAACAAAGTGGCTAACGTTTCCAAATTTCTTGGCATCCACAGTGAAGTGACTATCAGGATCTTGATAATCAAGATCGAACAGATATGTCATGCCTTCGGCATCATAATTCTTTCCTCTTTCTTCTGCTTCTTCATTTGTTATGATCTAAATGCCGCAATTCAATAACACAGAGAAACAAATGAATTTCTTACAGTTTAAATCATTTTCTACAATTTAACTTGAATTAGTTCTAAAGTATGGTCAGCGCTATAAATCAAATTGCTTGTACAGTCCATTGATAACCATGTCAATAAATCCAATGCATAGGCAATGAATACCTGCCTGAACTGGTTACAAGATATGCATTAAAATATTGCTGTTGTGATCTGGTCATTGGAATTCCATTGAGGACTGCAGCCTAATTTCACAAGATCACAGTATTTCGTATAATTTACTTACTACAGGAGGATAGCTGTAATCACAAGTTACACCCTTTGAAGCCAAAACGTCAACCACTAAAGAATTACTTTTAAATTAAAATTTTATTAATGCTTTAGTTAATATATCTTTTATCAAAAGGCAAATTTAACTCAAAACTCTAATGAAACATAGGAGCATCACTGAAATGAGATAATGAAGTAATGACCAAGACATCATTTCAACTTCAAGAAATTAGATACAGCAACCCTGACAGGACTTTAGAGACACATTGCACAATACTGCCATTGCATTGTAGCATCATTTGTTAATAATTAATACACATGACTATATCTGAAAATTGTCAGTATCAAAAGTTTCTATACACACCTCTCCGACATATTCCATCACAAACGACCCTTTCTTTATTTTCTGCATGGCTTTGACACCCCAGCCACGGCCGTTGCTTGTCCTGAAGATGCACACCCTAAATTTTCTTCCTCGTTGAACGACACGGTTTGGACAAGTTTCATCGCAAGGACACAGTTTGTTGCATTCGTATATTGGAAAACCATGCTTCACTGAAAGTCGACCATTTGTTCTGTAGGCAAATGTGGTGCCTGCATTTGCCGAGCAACAGGACTTTTTTTCTGTGTAGCAGTCTTTGCACTCACAGCCCACAACAGGCATTGTATGAATTGTAACATCTTTTCCTGGCAAATAGTCATTAATATAAAAGAAATTCTGGGGTGGACCTTCCAGATCCACTTTATTTTCAACATCAATCTTTGCCGTATCAGTGCTGATTTCATTCAATTCCTTTTCCCAGGCTTTCAATGCCCATACCACCTCTGCTTTGTTTTTCTGGTACACCTTGGTACGTTTATTAACAATGGTTCCACATGCATTAGCAATTTTTAAAGAGGGTGGTTTATTTTGCTTCCTAGGATTGTCACAAGCATCCAGCAAATTAAGCGCACTCAGCCCATTGTTAAAGCTCATTATGTGCTCAATTAACTCGTTGACCTTCTTTCGTTTTGTAATTGGCTCATTTTCACTGAAACCAAGATGACGTTTTTGTGCTTGAGCATTGACTTCATTTCTGACTGATAAATGAAAGTTCTCCAACAAATCTGGACAATGCAAATTGGATTCAGGCTCCCACGTATTGTATTCATTTGACCATCCTTTCCATTTAATTAGGTAGAAATTCGTTTCCTGCATTTGCAAACAGAACCCAGAATAAAATCAAATTTATAACATAGCATCCATTCATCAAAGAACTGGCTCAAAACTGAAATTCCTCAAATTTAATGAGTGACACCATTTAGTAGTAAGGTTGTTAAGACCGCTGGTTTTGAAGGACCGGTTAACCATTCAAAAAAAGACCAGTTAACTGGTCAACCAATCAATAGCGGCAGCCTGGTGTCGTGCCTACACCAAAGCGCTTTGATGCTGCCGACACCTATGCCGGCGTCCTGCGCGGCTACATCAAAACGTTTTGATGTTTTCAAATTGAAATTACGGTTAACCGGTCAAAGTTAAAAGGACCGGTCCTTGCTCTTAGGACCGGTTAACCGTTAACAACCTTATTTAGTAGGCTGACAAACTTTTACAATTTAATACTTAGAAAATCATTTAAATTTTGAAGTAAAACAGAGCAAAGATTCTTTTATATTTCAAGTGAATGTAAATCATAAAAACAACTGCAAAGAGTCTGAATTTTATTACTGAAAGAGTCAAATGAAATGTTATACATGTCTTGGAGAATAATGCTCAAGCCATCAACAATATACTGCTTGCATATAATAATGGCCAGCCTATAGCCAGCATATGAGACAAAAAATGTCTCCATAATTTACACACAGACAGTGCTCATACACAAAATCACTAAATCTAGATTTAATTATATTCAGAATATTAATATCACAAAGAGGTAGGTGCAAACATCCCCTCATAAAGGCCATTTCACAATTATATGAATCAAGTATTTAAATTTAGCCATTTTCCAAAGTCTTACAATTTCCAAGGATTAAAAATTTGGTTCTAAATCTCAAATCTGTATGTCAAGTGATAGCCAAAGTTCATGATACTTGGCGAGGAGCATCAATTAGAAGAATAATTTTAGTAGAATATAGGATATAGTTGATCGACTGATGTTTGAGATATTCTACATAAAACACTAAAAGACAGAAGGAAGACAGAGACTGACTCAGGAAAATAGCCAGAGACCGAGAACAACGCAAGGATACCATAAAGAAACCAGAAACTGGAAACAGCCAAAGGAAGATAGCATGACATGACATAAAATATGCTTACAGCAATGGATGATTGTCATCTAAAACCTACAGCATTTGGCTTTACATATAGTTCTTTGTCCAAAACAATTTTAGCATGTATAAAAGAACATTACCCTAAAATCATATAAAATATTAAACTGTGGGCCATAAGCTGTGGAAGACACTTTACTTCTGACAATTACAGTAACAAGATGTCCAGCAACCAACTATGCATTTCAATTGTTGAATGTTCTGAATGAATTGAGAGATGCTTTATTTCTACTGGAAAAGTAATATACCTCTTCGACTGAGTGTGCCAAGACAGCTTCAACTTCAAAGTCCTCATCTGACCAATTCAGTTCACCTTGCTCAACAACTGCAAAGGCAATAACCAGTGGTGCGCGGTAACGAAGTAGAAAATTTGCAGAGTACTTTTTACTTGTAACGAAGTAAGTTTTTATTCAAATATTAGTACTTTTACTTTGTTACATTATGTTTTTCACGTCTCGTTACAAGTAAAATTTCTCATCACCAACTTTCGTTGCATTTACTTGTGTTGCTGTTCAAACACGGTGTTTAATTATTCCCAGCTTCCCGTACTTACTTAGTCCCAAAGCAAGGTTGTTAGAATGAACAAGCTCTGGCTACTTTTGACGCTGCTAATGTAGAAGTTAATGGTGTATAGGGCCTATGTGTCAAGGCTGGAAAAAACCTAGGTTTATAAAGATAAAATTTAGATTTTTAGGTTAACCATTTGCTATACTCTTCTCACATGTCAAAGCCCATAAAGTATAAACCTTTCTCAAATTGTACACACGTATGTTTCTCTGTCTGCAGAGAGTAAAAAACTTTAAGGACATTAAATATGAGTTTTCATTTTTCTTTTTATAGAACAAAACCCTAAAAGCCTAAATTGTGACTTTTTCAGCTGTTTTTTTCAAACCCTAAAAGACCTAGGTTTTAAAACCACATTTTTCAGCCCTGTTAACTGTTGAGGCTACTGCATGTTGTTTAAAAGATTAGGCCCTAATAAAAGTGCGATTTAACATGATAATGTGGAGCTGTTGACGATTCCGTCTATCACGGTACTTTTTACTTTTTACTTAAAAAGTAACTTTTTGGGGAGTACTTTTTTACTTTTACTTGAGTAACTATTTTCATATGTACTTTTTACTTTTACTTGAGTACTTAAACTGAGTACTTCATACAACACTGGCAATAACATAGCAATCATTTCCTTCAAATCTACACATTAGTTATAGATATTCTGCTCAATACATTTTAAACATTACCCATATTTATTAAGTAACGTAACAACTTATAAAACTTGAGCATTACTTAAACTAAAATCAGCAAACAAAAATATCCCGATTCTTACGTTTCTTTACAACTTTCTGTCCAGCAGCAGGACCAATCTGCATAAGAACAATAAAGAGAAGTTGCCTGTTAGCTTCTGGCGTTAAGGTCAATTTGTGCTGACTCAGTTCTGCAAAAAGTCCACGCACATCCTGCAGAGCAGAAACTTCAAGTTTCTTTAGTCTCATCATAAATGTCAGCTGCAAACAAAATATCACAAATAATGTCACCTACAATGACAAAATCAATAAAATCAAGACAAATAACCATCATTGAAAATAGTACACATGTAATTAATTACTGCAGTTTATCTACATGTGTTTATCTTAATACATTAAACCCATTGCATAGTGAGATGTGCAAAATATGTAAGCCACGAACTAAGCAAAATGTCAAGTACTTCCAAGAATTTCTAATACCAACACACGATGATCATCTCCATTGCACAATGCTTCGCCCGATCGCAATTCGTGTTTTTAGCTGCCAGTTGTTTCTGTCTAAAAATCTGCTTAAATCTATTTCTAATACTATTGGAATTTGCCCTGCTGATTTACTAGTTCTTAATCCAAACTGCAAAGCAAATCATCATTCAAATGAGCAACAGCAATGAATAACCAACAAAATTGTGCTGAGCGCACATCTTATGAACAGTGCAATTTCATAACCTTTGCATAACATATGGAACATAGCAATTGCTGTCTCATTCTCCAAAAGGTAATTTTGCTTCCACAATGGAAATCTACCTATCAGCTATTGTAACTCCTAAAACCAATAATAAGGCTCCTCTGGTATGAAGTTTCATCTGCTGAAGCCTCAGAAATTTTCTTTATTGGTGAAGAACCACAGTACAGAAGTATCACTCATAGCCTGGCAATAAAAGTCAGCATGTGTAAACTATTTCACCTGACTGAAAACTATAGAGTGTCCATCTTTGAAACAATTTAGCATTATCTATGCCTAAACTCAATTCTGGTCATCAGCATTATATTTATTGCCAGCCACATGTGAGTGATGATCTGTGCAAGCGCAAGCACAACAGTTTGTCACCAAGCAAGCAAATTTCTGAGGCTTCAGCTGGCGCTCATATTCCTGTCATTGAAATGCTTTGGCTACAGTGGTGTGAGGTAGAAAGCTGCATGGAGATAGAAATGACGGTAAAACTGTGGCAACCGCAGTAATTCCCACTGTAGTGAGGACAGGCAAGGTAATACATAAGTAGGGAAAGGAATGTTAACATCAGTAGCCAAGCTAGAAGGTGCAGGGGAAGAAACCGCTCCCCTAAGGAAATTTTCAGAAAAGTGGCGCCTTTTCCGTTTTTAGAAAATGTAATAACTTAAAAAATAAAATCAAACAGAAGCAACAAGTTTAACCATCAGCCACAGGGACCCTTTTTTGCTTGTCATCTGATTGAGAGCCATCTGGAAAAAATTTGAAGTGGCGACGCCTTTTGAAGTGGATTGCTAAATTCTAAAAGTGGCACCTTTAAATATGTTTGCCACTCTCCCTGGTGCTAAAACCAGCAGGGGTTGTGATCCTCACTGATTCAAGCAGGTAACTGCTTACATTGTGCTAAGCACACAAAGCTTAACAGTAAGCTCAATAACACACTGAAGCAATGTGTCAGCACTAGGTGATATTGTATTATCACCTAATCATAATGTGTTGCACATAATCAACTGGAAAGTATGGGGAACAAATTGCATGGGGGCAGAGTGGGAATGGAAACAATTGTTGGATGGGGATGGAGTGGGGACATGGTAGATGGGATGCAAATAGAGTGAGTAGGGGGACGACAAAAGCAGCGAATACAGGGTGATGGCAGAGTGATGGGGATGGGGAGGTAAACCTGTCTTCATACAGCTCTAGTGTGAAGCAATGATTGACATCGGGTCACAATAGTTCGGAGACAGGTCCTTCTCACGCGGGAACCCATTGCTCTGCAACGCCTTGCCGACCGCAGTGACTGAGGCCAAATCATCTGGGCTGTTCCTGAGAGAACTAAAGACGCACCTTTTTAGTTTAGGATATGGTTGACTGTGTGTGCAGCGCCCTTGTCGTAGGCCTTAGCCTAGTGCACGGCGATAAAAAAATTATCTTGAAATAAACAAATAAATAGTGGAGGCGCAAACGTTATGGCGTGAACAAAATATTTTAATAATCAAGCATATTTATCACCAAATTTATACCATGTTACAAATTTGTATACTGATCTTTTAAATATTGCTAAACGTCATACTGATTATGATCAGACTCGCGTAAGTAAATCTCGCAGTTTGATTTCTGATAAAGTTATCTAGACAAGATCTTTTAATTCAACCATTAATTAGATGATCCAGTAAAAAGAACCTCTGCCAGCATAAACGACAACATCGTCTACATGCACTTCGGCCTTTTCATTCTGCAACTTTTTCGCTATTCCATTCACAGCAACTACATCTCTGCGCCAAAGCGAAAGGCATATGCGATAAAGCGCTATATAAAGGCATAGCTTATTTCAAGCAACTGGAGTAGCAATCATTACAACTTACAAGTAACGCACAAATCGCGTCTTCCTCTAGTAGTAATTAAGAATGAATAGTAGACATTACAATATTTCAAACCTTAAATCGGGTAAAATTTTAATTTCTTCAAAACATTTTTGCTTTATCGCTAAATTATTCACAATTTGCCGCTTCTATTTCATTAGGTTCCCTATTCTGCATTCGTAACGGGCATTTAGCATTTAATGACAAATTCAAATATAGGGAACCAGCTACCGCAGCAGAGAGTGCGACAGCAGCCGAAGATTCTGCATTTTTATAGCACTAATATTAGAACTTCTACTTTACTTAAACGAACCCACAGTACCAAACTTGCTTTGCAAAAAAGTAAACAAAAGATGCCTGCTTTGTGTTCAGTTTTCTGCATTCTTCAGTTATTCAGACATCAAAGCGAAGAGAGCAGTAATAATCCTAAGGATTGTCTATGTGGAAGCAGTTTACAGGATCTTAGTCAAAGAGCAATGAACAGGAAAGAATGGCAGAAAACTGTGAAGATGGCATTCTACACCAACGGGTGTTGAGCCCACGACTAATGACAATGATGATTGTCTCTGTCGGAATGGAAGTCTCTTGTTTCTAGTGGTACTTTCGATTAAGTAAAATCTCGTGAATTTCCATAGTTCTTTCAAAAGCAGGTACAGCAGTAGCTGCTTAGTCCTAGGCGCTTAATCTACAGTTAAAATAGCTATCACTGAAGTTTAGTGGTCAGTCGGGCAAAGTCAATTCCAGAGATCAGTCAAGAGTGGGAGTGGGGAAGCAGCAAGACAGACTTTGAAAAGATGTGGTGACTAAGCAAGTTCAGCTTCGGATCATGCAACAAGTCACAAGTTCAGCACAAGACGAATGGCGCCAACCTGTTAATATTGAATAAATTAAAAATTAATTAATTTAGAAAGAACGGCCTACTGAATTTCTGTTTGAAACGGCAATGGAGTGAGTGATAACAAATTAAAATTTAAAATGTATTAGGTCTATATAAAGTCAAGAATAAATTCCAACCAAATGAGAGCACGCCGATATAACCCGAAAATTTAAAGTAAAATCTAAGATTCAAAATTTGAATAGTTCTAGTCTGCGTCACTGCTTCATCAAACCCCGGAGAGTGGAGAATTATTTATGGGATGCATTTTATTTAATAAGAGTGTGTCTATTAAAACGTCTGCTCGAAATCGACAGAAATTAAGAATTATAGGCTTCTCTTTTGACATAACAGGTCTAAACAGCTCATTTAACCTCTTCTCCTGCTTTTGTAATACACTCGAAGGTCATAACTTTTAGGCCTCTAGGTACTTTTCGATTAAGTAAGTATACTGTAAGATTGGTCAAAGCAAGCACTCAGATACATAGATGTTGCAAATAGAGCTGGGTCGATTACGATTATTTTTTCCGATTACGATTACGATTATTTTCGATTATTTTTCACGATAACGATTTCGATTACGGTTTTTTATATAATCGCGATTTCGATTTCGATAATTTCACAGTACCTTTAGAAACTGGCTTTCCCGCCATATTTTACAGTATTCGGCAATCCTCTGTGTACCGATGTTCAGTTGGTCTTCAACAGGGATATTTCTACACCCCTAACACCCCCCAACACCACAATTTGAGGTCGACACCCCGTAAAATTTGGTAATGTGACGATGGTATGCATACAGAATGCATATTGATTAGCTCTGAACACCCTCAAACAGGCCCATTCGGAGGGAGGCCAGGAGGGCCATTCGGCCCGGGCCTCCATCATTTAGGGGCCTCCCTTTGTTTCCTTGTTTAGAATTTTGGGAGAGATAGACAGCTAGATAGCTACTACTAGAAGGGGCCTCACAATTTGGTGATGACCTTTTTTGCTTGTCAACAATTTTGGGATTTTGGGAAAGCTAGGAAGGTATTCTGCGGTCCTCAAAAATTGGTGATGACCTTTTTGCTTGTCGACAATTTTGGAATTTTGGGAAAGCTAGGAAGGTATTCTGCGGTCCTCAAAATTGGTGATTACCTTTTTTCGCTTGTCAAAATTTTAATTGTTGGGAAGGCTAGGAGAGGCCTCGAAATTCCAACTGGCCTGGGCCTCCTTCAGCCTCTGAAGGGGCCTGCCCCCAAATGGAGAAATGCACCCCACAACTTTTATCCTCGGATGACTTTTTTGCTTGTCAGACATTTTGGGAGTCTCTATAAGGTTTTTTTGCTTGTCAGCCTTTTTCGGTAGAGACTTCCAAATTTCGACACCCCCAGATTTTCCCGACACCCCCAAATTCACAATCCTACAATCCTAGAAATAAACACACCCCAAATTTTCCCGACACCCCACCCCAATTCACAATCCAAGAAATAACCCTGGTCTTCAATCTCCTTAAAGGATCGAGCCTGGGTGGCAAGACCGATATTGTCAGCGTATCCAAACTTCCTACCTATGGTATCCGGTAAGTCGTGTGTAGGCCTATAAGCCTACAAATTGAATAACATAGGTGCTATAGAACTGAATACTGTTAGACCGTTTCTCTGACGTCTCGAGGAGCTGGCATCTCCCAAGTGAACTAAGAACCGTCTGTCAGAGATGAGTCATTCCACAAGTTGACAGAACCAGGGTGGCAAATTGAGCGAGAATTTGTACATTAAACCCGCATGCCACACCGCATCGAAAGCTGCTGTCAAATCCAGAAAGATGGTGCCCGTCTTTATACGCAGTTGAATCCATTTTCAATGAAAATCTGATAATCAACGGTAAATTGATCTTTCTTTGAATCGGAAATATTGTATAATATAACTTACGGGAATAATCGAAAATAATCGCGATTTCGATTATTTTTTCGACGATTATCGATTATTTCGATTTATTTAATAATCGTCTCGATTTCGATTTCGGTTTTTCTAAAAATCGCGATTTCGATTACGATTACGATTAATCGACCCACCTCTAGTTGCAAACGTAAAATCTAAAATAAAAAACCTAAAAAACGCTTTTTCCTGAAAATATAAAAAACGTAAAAAACGTTGAAAAAGTTCATTTACTTTTAGCCAACACAAAAATGAACATGTTAATTTTCTACTGTGGTGGCGTAATTAGTTTATAAACGAAGAAAAGCAAGACAACGAGAAACACTCATTAGTAGGCCTAATGCAAAAAACGCTATATGTAGGCCTATTTATTTATTGTGACAATTTGTTAATAGCTTTTTGAATAAATATTAATAACATTGTCCTGGCGCCAAATTAATTAGCTCCTCTAAAAACCACAGACAGTCAAGACACGAAGCGATCATCTTAGGTTTAACGTAAACGTAGGCCTACAGTATCACCTCCAAAGCTGGTTAAACTCATTTTCTAAGGAATTCTAAGCAATTGCCGAATATTATTTTTAAATACACGCACCTTTTCGTATAAATTTCGTACAATTTACAACAAAAACAAGAGAATTCAACTCAATGTGGTTCGTTTTTCAACTTTTCTATATTGCCGCGTTTTGGCGCTAAACTTTGCGTAGGCCCTAATTGAAATTGTGTAACGCCTTGATCAGTGCTGTAAAGTATTTAAATACTTACAGTATTTAAATACTATTTAAATACTTTGTCCAGTATTTAAGAAAGTATTTAAATACTCATCCAAAATTAAGTATTTAAATAGTATTTAAATACCATAGAGTATTTAGATGTATTTAAGAAATTTAAATACTTTGGATTTATTGCAATTTTCACGTAATTATAACGTTTCTTATAGACTGTTCATTTTTACATTTTCTTTAGGCTACTGATGGTTTTAGACAGTTGAACAGTTAAGTAGGTCTACATTGACATTGTTAGAAATAATTTTAACTAACATTTCTTTACACAAAAATACGGTTGTGGTGAATCGTGTCAAATACATATCAAATATTTAAAAAAGTATTTAAACCTTATTTGCCAGTATTTAAATACTTACCCTGGTATTTGGGTATTTAAATACTATTTAAATACTACCTGAGAACCAAGTATTTATGAAAGTATTTAAATACTTTCAGTGGAGTATTTATTACAACACTGGCCTTGATTAATAATTAGGCCCTATTTGAAAATTTTGATTCACCGCTTGTCTGACCTATGATCTAGAAATAATGGAAATACCATATTGCAAAACACCGTTGAAAACCGCAATAAAATTATTATTAAAAGTACTAGGTGCTTACCCGTCAAAAATGACGGGGGAGATTGGCTGTTTTACTACCCAATTTTATGCAAATGCAATAGCATTTTGCGCAATTAATTTCCCTAACTCGCCGCCTTTTCCTTCAACCGAGTTAACGCCCATTCGCATGAATTTTCTGAAACTTGATAGTCAACGTAAGTGTAATGATTTGGCAGTGTCGAACGACATGAAGTGCTTGATTCTCTCGTTTGCTGTGCTGCTTTTTCACGCCGAGCAACAGCCTGCTCCTCATTCTCACTTGATTGTCGGAAAGCTCGTGAACGCTGGACTTTTTTGTTTTGCGCGGACGGTTAGAAAGAGGAATAAAAAAGCTAAACAATGGTGCAAACCTCATCTTCTTAGCTCCTATATAGCCTGAGATATAGCAAATTCGAAAAAAATTAGGAAACTTTCTCAGAATTCAAAACTTTCGCGAAATTCACCGATAATACTTATGTTCAAACATTGGGGTCATCGGGTTAGAATTGATAGATCTTTACCAAATGTCAACCGATTTTCAAACTTTTTGGTTTATTTTGTTCCTCTGACATCCCTTTACAACTTTACCTGACCAAAGTGGGGTTACCGCTGAAAATGTTTTGCTAGGGGCTTTAAAATTTTTTTGGAGAGAGGGTGATATTTTAGGCCGTAAAGTGTACTCTACCCCCAAATTTTTTTGTTTTGCACGGACGGTTATCAAGAGGAATAAACAATCTAAACAATGGTGCAAACCTCAGCTTTTTAGCTCCTATATAGCCTGAGATATAGCAAATTTAAAACGTTACAGCAATCATTTCTGAAGAACGCTTTTCCAAAATTAAATCCCCAGTACGGGGACGACGTCTGAAAATTTAATCCCCACTTGAGGGGTTAAATATAAAAAAATAGGTATTGAGGCTAGGAATGGTTAAATATATATAATAACGGAGGGCTGGGCATTGGGAGAGGGAAGGGAGGTTTGGGAGGAGGAAAGTGGGTTGTACGGGTTTTCGGAGCAGCGTTGTGTAGGTTTGGGAACGGGGTTTGGGGCCGGTGGGGTAGGGCGGAGCGGTGATGGGTTGGGGCCGGTGTGATTGGGAGAGGGATGGAGATGGATGGAGGTACGGGGTTGGGTGAGGAGAGAGAAAGGAACGGGGGTTTGGGGCCTGTCGGGCAGGGCGGGGCGGGTATGAGTTGGGGCCTGGGCGATTGGGAAAGGGATGGGGATTTGGAGAGGGACGGGGAAAAGGGATGGAGAGAAGGAAGGGAACGGGGGTTTGGGGCCGGGGCCGGAATGGGTTGGGGCCGGGGTGATTGGGAGAGGGATTGGGAGAGGGAAAAGGGATGGGGAGAGGAAGGGGAAAGGAGTTTGGGGCGGGAATGGGTTGGGGCCTGGGCGATTGGGGGAGGGATGGGGTGAGGGATGGGGGACGGGAGTTTAAGCTGCAATTAAGACGCTTCGTTAAACGCTCCGTTGATTATAATACAGTTTTGATTAAACAATATTTGGTTAAACAATATTTGGTTGTCAATGACAACAGCGTCTTGCAATACCTGCCATGTTGCCGTCGGACGGACGGACGGACATCGAGAATTATATATATAGATGATAAAAAACGTAAAAAACGCGTTTTTTGTTGGCGAGAAAAAACGTAAAAAAGTTTGCAACACCTATGATATTATATATTATATTATTTTAAAATATTTTGACAGCCACTGGGCCAAAATCCATGCAATTTGGTGTAGATCTACTTCTGTACTTCCCCCTGTAGGGCTTTCGAAAGTAGTACCGTGGTAGCTGTTTATTCTTAGGCGCTTAGCCTCTCTTGAAATAGCTATAGGCAAGTTGCCATCGTCAGCCAGGCAATGGTCGGCATATTCATAAATCGGCGGTGGCAATTTGTTATAGCTACGGAGTAGAGGTGGGTCGATTAATCGAAATCGTAATCGAAATCGCGATTTTTGGAAAAACCGAAATCGAAATCGACACGATTATTAAATAAATCGAAATAATCGATAATCGTCGAAAAAATAATCGAAATCGCGATTATTTTTCGATTATTCCCGTAAGTTATATTATACAATATTTCCGATTCAAAGAAAGATCAATTTACCGTTGATTATCAGATTTTCATTGAAAATGGATTCAACTGCGTATAAAGACAGGCACCATTTTTCTGGGTTTGACAGCAGCTTTCGATGCGGTGTGGCATGCGGGTTTAATGTACAAATTCTCGCTCAATTTTCCACCCTGGTTCTGTCAACTTGTGGAATTACTCATCTCTGACAGACGGTTCTTAGTTCACTTGGGAGAAGATGTCAGCTCCTGGAGTCGTCAGCGAAACGGTGTTCAGTTCTAGCACCTATGTTATTCAATTTGTAGGCTTATAGGCCTACACACGACTTACCGGATACCATAGGTAGGAAGTTTGGATACGCTGACGATATCGGTCTTCCGACCGAGGCTCGATCCTTTAAGGAGATTGAAGACCAGGGTTATTTCTAGGATTGTGAATTGGGTTGGGGTGTCGGGAAAATCTGAGGTGTTTATTTGTAGGATGGTGGGATTGTGAATTTGGGGGTGTCGGGAAAATCTGGGGGTGTCGAAATTTGGAAGTCTCTACCGAAAAAGGCTGACAAGCAAACAAACCTTATAGAGACTCCCAAAAAGTCTGACAAGCAAAAAAAGTCATCCGAGGATAAAAGTTATGGGGTGTATTTCTCCATTTGAGGGCAGGCCCCTTCAGAGGCTGAAGGAGGCCCAGGCCAGTTGGAATTTCGAGGCCTCTCCTAGCCTTCCCAACAATTAAAATTTTGACAAGCGAAAAAAGGTAATCACCAATTTTGAGGACCACAGAATACCTGCCTAGCTTCCCAAAATCCCAAAATTGTCAACAAGCAAAAAAGGTCATCACCAAATTGTGAGGCCCCTTCTAGTAGTAGCTTTCTAGCTTTCTAGCTCTCCCAGAATTCTAGACAAGGAAACAAAGGGAGGCCCCTAAATGATGGAGGACCGGGCCGAATGGCCCTCCTGGTCGCCCTCCGAATGGACCTGTTTGAGGGTGTTCAGGGTTAATCAATATGCATTCTGTATGCATACCATTGTCACATTACCAAATTTTAGGGGTGTAGGCCTCAAATTGGGGGTGTTGGGGGTGTTAGGGGTGTAGAAATATCCCTGTTGAAGACCAACTGAACATCGGTACACAGAGGATTGCCGAATACTGTAAAATATGGCAGGAAAGCCAGTTTCTAAAGGTACTGTGAAATAATCGAAATCGAAATCGCGATTATATAAAAAACCGTAATCGTAATCGAAATCGTAATCGTGAAAAATAATCGAAAATAATCGTTATCGTAATCGGATAAAATAATCGTAATCGACCCAGCTCTACTACGGAGGCAATTACTTTTAGACAGCAATGTTTTGATTTTAAATCTCAAGAATTGACGAGATAACGCATGGATTATCATTAAGGGATATATGAGAATTCCGAACTTTCACTCGAGTTCCAGAGTTCTGGTGCAACGTACCATGAAAAAGTATAGCCTATTTAAGCGAGCAAAATTCTCTACTCTTCACCCTATAGACTTTATAATTAGGCCTATTGTCTGTTTGTAGAAGCTGTAATGGCTATGATCGTGAGTCAAATTCCACGTAGGCCTAAGTGAAATCAAGATTGATTTCCTATTCGTCGTCACAGGCGAGAAATCCATGCAGCTGCAATGCAACTACGGTAAATGGCAGATGTTGAACAGATGTGATCGGAAATTCACTCGAGCCGAAGTCGATAGCCGCGATACGTCAGCGATGCCAAATTATTGAAATAAAGACTATTTACCCAACGAGACTCTCTGTCGGATATGCGTAGTATGTGTCCTTTTTCATATATCTACCATACAAAAGTCCAATCAGGAGCTACTAGATAGAGTAAAATCGTTCTGATTCTGGTTAATTTCAAGATTTCTAAGTGACGATTATGTAATAAATAAACGATACGCAGATCAATATACTTAAGAAATATTTTGCGTTACAGTCTAATCCGTGTAAATACATATTTCAATTTTGTCTATGGGCCTACAATGTCGTCGTTGTTAAGAACGTCGCGTTTGACGAAGCGCCAAGTTCTTGCTACGATCATTGCAACGTCCTGCGTATGGATTCTTTTGGACGTGTTGATGATTTTCTCAAGCGGTGCTTACTACAGCTCAACAGAGAGCATACTTCCGGTCGAAAGAAGGAGAGCTGCTGACGAAAACGACTCGAATCTATCGACTCCGGCGCCGATCAGTTCCAATCGAGTTGAAATCGAAGCCGACGGCAGAGGAGAAACGAGGATAACCGGAAGAAGTCGGACGAATTACAATAAAGACGTCGGTGACAATGGCAGAAAACATGCAAGCGTCATGGCTGTCCCGAATCTGATGAGCAAGGCCTCAACACCACGGAACTCAACGACGAGCATCTCTCGCTCCACAGGTGAGGCTTTGCATGGACCGTTGAACGGTGAAACAACGTCTCATTCGGTCGTCGTCACATCACCTGGCAGGTCTGTCAACCGTGAAACTACAGCTGGACAGAGAGTTGCCTCAACCATGACAGTTCTTGGACAAGATGAAAGTACAAGAGAACACGAGAGCGTCAAGACGTCATCAAGCGGCAGCGTTCAGGTGAAGGACTTGGATGTTAGAAGGTGGCGCTACTCACCCAACGATCCGGGAGAACAAGGAAAGGCAGTGATCACCTTTCCTTGGGATCAGCAGAAGGTTCAACAGGGGTGGGCGAGAGCCTCCTTCAACGAGTTCGTAAGTGACAAGATCTCGTTCGAAAGGTCGATTCCAGACTCGAGGAACGAAGCGTGCAAGTTCAAGAGATACGACTACACTTCACTGCCGAAGACGAGCATCGTCATCTGCTTCACGGAAGAATCCTGGTCCACTCTGCTGCGATCCGTTCACAGTATTCTGAATCGAACGCCTCCGGAACTCATCGAGGAGATCCTTCTCGTCGACGACTTCAGTCAATCGACGTTTCAGGGTCGATCGTTGCAGAAGTACCTCTCCTCTTTCCCCAACGTCCGACTCGTCCGGCTCCCGCATCGGCACGGTCTTGTCGGCGCCAGGCTCGCCGGAATCGAGAACACGACCGGTGCCGTGATAACGTTCCTCGATTCGCACATCGAGTGCAACAAGGGTTGGCTCGAACCGCTGCTGGACGCCATCGGTCGGAATCGCAGGGCGGTCGTTTCTCCCATCATCGACACGATCAGCGATCAGACTTTTCAGTATCTTCCAGTTCTGGACACATTCCGCGGCGGATTCACCTGGGCGCTGGAATACCGGTGGATTCAGATGACGCAGTCGCGACAAGATGCCACAGAAAGCATCACCACGCCGACAATCGCCGGCGGACTGTTCTCCATAGATCGGAAATTCTTCTATGAGTTGGGTCTCTACGACCCGGGCCTCGAAATCTGGGGTTCGGAGAACATGGAACTGTCGTTTAAGACGTGGATGTGTGGCGGACGCCTGGCGATCGTCCCGTGTTCCCGCGTGGGTCACGTTTTCCGAAGTTCACAGCCGTACAAGTTTCCGAGAGGCAACGTTGTCACGTTTAACCAGAACAACGTTCGAATTGCCGAAGTCTGGATGGACGATTACAAGAACGTTTTCTACTCCGCGTTACCGAAACTAAGAACGGTGGATCTCCCCGGAGACATCGCCGGTCGAAAGCGGCTCAGAGAATCGATGCACTGCAATTCCTTCCAGTGGTACCTCGACAACGTCTACCCGGAACTACACGTACCTAGTCTGACGCCGCAGGCTGGTCTGGGCCTGCGCAACATCGTGGGCAACTCGTGCCTGGATCGCGGAATCGGAGCTAGTCCGATAACGCTTGCCGCGTGTCATCGCCAGGGAGGCAATCAACACTTCCAGTTGACCGACGAAGGAGTCCTGGAGACCCTTGAACTGTGCGTCGGTCGGATAGGAGCCACTCTGTCCCCAGTTCTCGTGCAGTGTAAGTCACTCTACGTCCTGCGCTTCAAACACGATCGGTCGAAGGGCTCGATGGCCGTCGCGGGCACCGACAAATGCCTCGGCGCCGTCGCGGCGAATCAAGCGGCCGTCCAGTTGAAGATCTGCGATTCGAACGATCAGTTACAACAGTGGGAGTTCTTAGAATATTCCGCAGATAAAAGCAGAACACAGATAGCGTTGGCTGGCGCGTAGGAAACCTTCCGTGGAAATCTAAAGGACATCTAGGGGGACCTATACCGGTATTTAGAAGCTTTGAGTTTTGAACTTTTGACTATGTCGACAACTTCAGTAGAGTCGATTACAATCCTTAGACTGAAGTCAAACTCAGGGTTTGACGCAGCTTGCTACACGCAATGAATCCACAATCAATTACTCTGAATTCTTGACCAGAAAAGAAATCACGACGGCCAACGAGCAGCCGGATCGACAAATCGTTGAAAATACGAGAGCGTCTTGCACGACCACTATGGTTGCTAAATAACAAAGAAAATAGGCCTACATTATTTTTCAACAAATTCCAAGTTTGGACCACAATATAACAGAATCAATAACTTTACTATAAGGTCCTGAGAATCAACAGACTACAGTATATATGTGTTTGGATTTTGTGGCGCTCAGCGATGGTTCAATTTATGTTAACCTCGTGCACAGTGCAAAAAGCTCAACATGATAAAGTTTAGCAAGGTCTAGGAAATCAATTTAATTGCTTAAAGGTTTGATCAGCTGATCTTTAACTTTGCATAAGATCGCTTGTCTAGAATTCCCCAGATTACTTGACTCAATTTGGGTCGGGCGAATCTCTTTCGAGTTTCTGATTAGGCCTTAAAAAAATTGCCTCTAGGGCAGTGGCGGATTATCCATATAAGCAACGTAAACTGTAGCTTAGGGCCTCCGCTGGTCCGGATCCTCCAAAAATAATATCTTTGTACAAGTTAAACAGACATCTAAGGGGCTGTCCATTAATTACGGCAACAAGGACCTCAATAGCAGTTCAGCTTAGGGCCTCGAGCGACCTTAATCCGCCCCTGCTTGGGAGGAGGGGGTCTCCGAAGAATCTTCTGCAATATTAACCACAGGCCAGTGATTGGTTAGACATCTGCAGTGTCACGTGGACGATGACAATGACTTATGTGAAACGAGGGCGTAACCAGAGGAAGTGCAGTGGATGCAGGTGCAGCCGCCCTCACAGGAACCATCAATTACTGGTTAATGTGCTGGAAATGACTATGAAAACCGGTTCAAATATGACAGTTCACTGTTCCCGTATCTTGGATATTGGAACTCTGCCCAAGAGGATGAAATTAGGACATTTTCTCAGGCAAAAGCGACTCCACGATTTTCTTAATAATAAGAGTATTTTCTGTAAAGTCGATCGTTTCTTAAAATTAAAATTAAAACCACGCATGTGTTCTGGAGTCGGATAGATAGATTCAACCATTAGTTCGTAATAATTGATTTTATTACACGTATTAATAAGGCAATAAGTGTGAAGGAGACGTTAACAAAATGAACGTATTCCTTTCTGTTTGTTTCAACGTTACAAATAAAGTAAGTAAGTAAAGTAAAATCTCGTGGATTTCTATAGCGCCTTGGAAGCAGCACAACAGTAGCTGCTTATTCTTAGGCGCTCAGCCTCTTTTAAAATAGCTATGGGGAAGGTATATTATCAGTGAGGCAATAGTCAATTAATGTAAATAATGCAAGCAAAGCCCATTTGTGAGAAGCTCTATAACAGAACCAACCGTTTTCAGACTGACTGATCTCAGAATTTCAACATTGAACACTATTTCTGGCTTTTAGACTATTTTTCTACCTATTACCAACCGTCGACTTCTGCTGTTTAGTCGCGTGGCATTACTGGAAAATCGACGTCAATTTGACAATGGGGAATCACGATTTCACTTTGGAGTGACAGGCGACTGATGCCAAGGGCATTACTAAAATGGCGCTATAGATGTTGAACTTTTGACTAAACAAAGGTCATCGAAAAATGCTTACCGCGTTCAATGCTCTCTCTCTCTGTCTCTGTCTCTCTCGCTCTCTCTGTCTCTCTGTCTCTCTGTCTCTGTCTGTCTCTGTCTGTCTCTGTCTCTCTCTGTCTCTCTCTGTCTCTCTCTGGTTGAAAAATAGCGTTATATAGGCCTAAGTGGTGAAATAATTCTAGAGACTAATCGTTATTTTAAAAACTTCAATTGATTTGCAACCCTAGACTGCGAAAGGTTCGACGAATCATTTGATTGGTTCAAAATGACAGAATATATTTCCTCGCGAAATTTATTCACATTTTTCTACAAAATCTCCTGCTCCCCGGAATTTAGCTCTTTTCCACTCCATTTCCGAATTAGAATGACTCTCATACGAACGATTGGCGCATTGTGGTTACGAGCACTATTCACCGAGAACAGTGACGAAGATGATGCTGATGATGACGTTTCAACTGCATTGACCTGGCAGAGAGAGAGAGAGAGAGAGAGAGAGAGAGAGAGAGAGAGAGACAGACAGACAGACAGACAGACAGACAGACAGACAGACAGACAGACATAGAGACAGAGAGACAGAGAGACAGAGAGACAGAGAGACAGAGACAGAGACAGAGACAGAGACAGACAGAGACAGAGACAGACAGAGAGACACAGAGAGAGACAGAGAGAGAGAGAGACAGAGAGAGAGAGAGAGACAGACAGACATAGAGACAGAGAGACAGAGAGACAGAGACAGAGACAGAGAGAGACAGAGACAGAGACAGAGACAGAAGAGACAGAGAGAGAGAGAGAGACAGACAGACAGACAGACAGACAGACAGACAGAGAGACAGAGAGACAGAGAGACAGAGAGACAGAGACAGAGAGAGAGAGAGAGCAGAGAGAGAGAGAGAGACAGAGAGAGAGAGAGAGAGAGAGAGAGACAGAGAGAGACAGAGAGACAGAGAGACAGAGAGAGACAGAGAGACAGAGAGACAGAGAGACAGAGACAGAGAGAGACAGAGGCAGAGATGCAGAGAGAGACAGAGAGAGAGAGAGAGAGAGAGAGAGAGAGAGAGAGAGAGAGAGAGAGAGAGAGAGAGAGAGAGAGAGAGAGAGAGAGAGAGAGAGAGAGAGAGAGAGAGGCCGGCCTTGGATAGGCATATGACCTGGGAACGTCGTCCAAGGTCAAGACCAGAAAACACAATTCTTCGCGACTGAGTGGACGCAAGGAGAAGGGGCCGGGACCCGCAGACCAGTTCTCGAGTGCGTTAATGTGCGCGAAGTCTCTCTCTCTGGGTAATCGTTCGGTCCGACGCAGCGACGCCAGCGCCGCCTGTCGACGATTTATTGCCAATATTGACGCGCGCACTTTGCCGGCCGTTGCCAAGGCAACCGAGAGATATGAGACACGTGACGGACAAATTAATAGAATGGCGGCGTTGAATCCAACGGCTCAATAGCTTAAATCTGACAGAAATGAATTTCTACAATATTTGACGTCCTCGTTTCCGCGGTGATCCTGACCGACACCGCCGAAGAAATCGACTCTGAGAAATGACCGGTTTGTCACAGCACAGAAAAGAAACCATTTGGAACGACTTGTCTCTTTCTTCCAACAGGGCTTAATCTGATTTCAGTGTTGTTGTTGTTGTTGTTGTTGTTGTTGTTGTTGTTTAGAAAAGACAATATAAATCAGATCAACCTTGGAGTTCAACAGAAGTTTGCAAAGTTTTTCAGCTCAGTAGAACACAAGAGTCGCAGTCGTTGTCGTGACAATTAGAAAAGGACTGACAAAATAAAGGCTTTCTATTACTCATTAAAAATCTAGTAAAAGTTGTGATTATATAGTGTAGTCACTGTAGCGTATACATTTTGGCGCATGCCTTCTCTCCTCCGAAATTTCTAACAATGCAGACGCTTTTTGTGTTTATTTAAATCACACAATTCGAAAAAAACCATCTCTTTCATATTTTATTCTGATTTTCAACCACATTAGTCAGTGCGGACATCGATGATGACAAGAAATTGCTTAAATTAGCCCTAGGACCAATGGCCCCTCTTTTTTGTAGTCCGTGTGCGCACGAAATTTCTTGCGTGCAAAATTAACTTCTGTGCGCGCCGAGAATTTGTCCGAAATCAACAGTACTTATTTGCTAACAACATGATCCGCTTTTTACAGTTTTTTCCACCAGTTTATCATATAAACACATGCAGTGGCGTAAACTTGGATGAAAAAGTAGGGACCCTAACCCTATATCTTCTTCTGTCATATATATATATATATATATATATATATATATATATATATATATATATGCCCTCGGTATACTTCATTCTCGAAGGTCTTATGAGAAAAAAATTGTCCGGAGACAAAAATTAATGTTTTAACTCTCGTCAGGTTCTTCGGGTCGGCCACGGAAAAGTTCCTCGAAACGATATTGCGTTGAAGCGCTGTATGGCCATGGACAAGCGCTGAAATAAAAGCTCCTTCCCTTTTGTCTCCGGAAGACTCTGAAATACGACGACCTAGTTGTCTGATGAAAATCTGTGCGTCGAGACTTATTGGGCCGAAGGACTCAAAGGCCAATGGCAGGAAATTGTAATCTGTTGTCAGATCTGCGTATTTGGTGTTTTTTCAACTGCTGCTGCCTCAGCAGCCGCACCTCCAACAAAGACGTGATGGGTAGATGGGTGGCAGCGACTGTGTCTGCCACGGTTACGTCCCAAATCAGGCTACGGCCGGCGTTCCACGGGATCAGAGTGAGGCCGTCCGGTCTTCTACCGTCAGAACGCGAGAGATCGGGTGGTTCTTTGACAGATGGAATGCCCGCTCGAAGAAGCGCCCGGTAGACCACGTCATTAATCATTGTGTGACGTGGAACGCGACCTGGGCCGAGTGAGCAAGACAGGCCATATATATATATATATATATATATATATATATATATATATATATATATATATATATATATGACCTAAACTATAAACTATATATATATATATATATATATATATATATATATATATATATAAACGACTATGATTGCACATTCGGTTTAACAATATAAGGCACTCGTTAGTTTGAAAATTCAAGCATCACAATTTAATCACTCATTAGAAATTTGCAAAGGGAGTATGATTTTGATGCCTTTAGAGTTTCTCTTCGATCCTTACTGTGTGCCCATTCGATCCAGGTCAGTTACGCTTCTTCAAAGACGATGACTCTTAATGCGCATCATCATGTCTAGATGGTAATCCTCTAATTTAGTGCTTCCCAAACTGTGGGTCGTGATCCAAAAGTGGGCCGCAGGGCTCAGTCTAGTCGACTCTAGCGGGTCGCGGAATAGCGCGAAATTAGATTCAATGTGTCATTTTCTAACCAATACCCCATCGTCACAAGCCTTGAAAGTTGGAAATAGGCTTGGGTCTTAAGAAACTTATATGCATGCAATCCTCCATACACGGCTTATATTAAAATGATTAGAGTTTTATAAAACTTTTATCCAATTTTAGTCGATAGTAAATTTGCAAGGCTACGGCATGTTACTTCCTGAAGTGGTCGCAGGTCCAAAATGTTGGAGAAACAATAGGTCCTTTACTACTTTTAAAAATTAATTTTATTTCGCAATAACGCAAGAAAGCGTGTTCAACCGTGCTGCGACCATTTTGCTCTGAAACTCCACTAACAATAGGAATCCCTTTGGAGATGAGGCTATTGTACCTTGCGGTTAAGCGAATTTTCCATAGTCATAGAATTTTTAAGACGCGTAATAAAGGTATGTTTCTGGCAAAATGTTAAGAGATAATTTTCAAGAAATGTTGATATCTATTTTTCTCTTTTCGTCTTAGGCAAAAATATGAATAATTCTGCCTAATATATCTGCCACAGTTTCCATTCGAATCAGAGCTTTTGTTTTGCAATTTATTCAAAACTCAAAAGTAACGTTCGCTAGATGGCATAATGCATTTTTGATATTATTATTATTATTATTCAGACAATTTATATAGCGCCGTACGCATGGCGTCTACCAAAATCAAAGGCGCTGTACATATTTAACATTCATAAGAAGTCGCAAATAGATGTGTCTTCAAGTTCTTCGCGAATTGATCGTAAGAATTCGACGAGGTTACAATGTCCGTGCTATTACATGCTATTAATAGGGTCTCGGCACCTTACAAAACTGCTGAAGTGGACTGCAGTTTCAAAATGTTTGGGAAACCCTGCTCTAATTTGATTCCTTCTCTTGTTCTTCAAAATATTCATTTTTGAGAGGCTGCCATGGGGAATGGGGAAGTTACAGGACCGGCTCTTCCCACTTTTTCTTCCACGTTGACGTCAATGAGTTCAAATCTCTATTTTAAGACATTTCTATCGCTGTCTTTCTGTTCTTTTCGTTTTACCGATATTTGGAACCGCGTGATTTACACAAATAATAGGCCTTATATTAAATAAGAGACCTTTTGCCTATAGTTTAGACCAGAAGTTATAGTAATTGTATGGAGCCGTTACTAGTTCTCAACAAAACGTGGATTTTTATCAGTAAGTACGTGTATGACATGAAAGCAATGGGGAAAATTTTCAAAAATTTGTGCGCTCCATTTTTTCCTTTGTGCGCTTGCCTTGCGACCTCTGTGCGCGCGCGCGCACAACTTAGAGGGAACATTGCCTAGGACTTTCTCGAAAATGTCCCCACCAAACATGGCATAATTCAATTAGTTATAGGCGAGGACTTTGCAGTGATGTTAACAAAGACTGACCCCAAGGACAAGGACAGGGACTAACCTCCAAGGATGAGGACAAGGACAAGGACTGACCCCAAAAACGATGACAAGGACCGACCCCAAAAGCACAAAGACCACAGGAACTGATCCCCAAGAGTAATGATCAAATATAGAAGGAACAACCTCTGTCAGTTAGGAAAAACAACGGAAAGGAAAAATGCAAACCCATTTCAATTCCGATGACAAAATTACAATGCACTAAAAACGTGCTAACGCATAATCTAGTCAACAGAAATGCACAATAATTGCTTCTAGTAGCCGATCAGTCACGTGGGCACAAAGAGGTCTCATCGGAAAATCACTTTGTGAGACCTATCGTTCAACTGGTGTCGGTGGATGTTGCAAGGAACAAATAAAGAGTTTTGAGAGGAGATGCAATTTATCTAAGTTTGTCACAGCGGTCAGAGAGAGGGTTCTTCTGAATCTCCAGCACAGAGGTGTAGCGTGCCAATGGCTAATGTGGATTTAGCCATTGGCGGCACACATGACGGGGACGGCAAATTTTGGAAACGACGACCTTTTTTGCTTGTGAAGGAATTTTAAGTGAAGGCGGCAAACTTTAAAATGGGCGGCAAATTAAAATTTTTTGGAGCGACGACCTTTTTAGTTGTCAGAGGATTTTCAGTGTTTTAGTGAAGGCGGAAAATTTTAGAAGGGGCGGAAAATTTAATATTGTAAATTTTTTGGAAGCGACGACATGGGCTAAGGGCGGCATGAGTGCATGCTACGCCTCTGGCGCCAAACACCCTAGATCCGCCTCTGATATGAATTTGAGGCGGCGGATTAGCCATGAGCCAGAGGCGGCAAAAGTGCACGCTACGCCACTGCTCCAGCATTCATGAGCTGCAAGTATATATGTAATCGGCGTTCTTGAGTGTCCTGAACCTTCTGCCTGCATTGTCTATCAGTGTAAAGTGTGTCGAAAATTTTTGACTTGAATTCTACTTAAACCGCACCAAACAGGGTAAGGAAATTCGGTTTCTTCGTTGGCATTTAGAGTAAACGACTTGAAGCAAGTATGTAAATATAAATCAAAATATCTGAAAATGGCATTCAACTAATTTGGTCCTTGTAATGACATTTCAAGGACTAAGTCAAAGAACAAGGACAAGGACCGACCTGTAAGGACAATGATTAGACCCCACAAAGACAAGGACAATGACTTCAAATTGGTCCTTAAAGAGTTCTTGAGGACAAGGACCAGGACAAGGATTAACATCACTGGCATTTTCTAAGTGGAGGTGGTTCGGAGAGGGCACTGTCAGTCCGGGGTTCAAGTCTCGGTCACGGCAGAAACGTTTTGAATTGAATCCGCCACAGACGGTCACCCATTCGACTCAGCCGCGAATGGGTAAAGTGTACATCGTGTGCTCACTCGGTGGAAGGAACGACAACGAATGGAAGACTTGCAGCCGACCGTATTCAGCAGAACCTATTGAAAATTTTGAAGATTCTAACTCTTCCGTTCTCCAACAGCTGTTGTTGACCTAGGTCCTACTTAGCGCCCTACCGTTACCTGCGCAAGTCTGAATTCGTGCTTCGTTTATGTACCTTCAGTTTCCGATTACACTAAGCCACGCGCTTCTTGTCCCTGACTTACTAACCCACGGGGAATGCAACGTTCCGTCATTTTCCGTAACAATTCATGGGCTACAAAGCAGGGTCTGAGACGTGTGGCCTATCATCGATTTCGTCGATTTCTTATGTTGACGAGTTTCTCTTCGTCTGTCGTCGACGGCGCTGCACTGGATCCGGGAACCGTATTCACGAACGCGGTCGTTCATGGCGAAGCGGAATGCCTTTCTGTGTCTTATTTCGCTTAACTTTCGCTGATTTAATCTGCCATTAGAGTCCCCCCATCTCCCCCCACCTGCGGTCGTCTCTACGGCGAATCGTGTCATTTGTCCGCTTCGGCGTTCGGGAAAATGTAGCGATTACGATGCGTGGATGCCAATAGACATTAAGCCCTCCTCCTCCTCCTCTTCCTCTTCCTCTTCCTCTTCCTCCTTCTCCTTCTCCTCCTTCACCGCCGATGTCGTCGACGTCTGCCATCCGAAGATGAAATGCGAAACACGGCAGACGAACCGATGCAACGAAAGCGCCGTCACGTGACCACACTCTGCGGCGACAGAAACAGAACATGGGCCGAGCAACGGAGTCGGTCGAAAATCGAGGTCCGCTTGAAATCGACGTCTTCTTCTGCTGAAGACGGTTTAAAGCGACTGAGGCTGTCGTCCGTTGAACATGAACAGCAGATCGGTTCATGACAGAAGGACGAGTCTGAGACCTGACTTGACTTGACCCCCTCTGACCTTTCAACCGGGTTCAAAGTTGTCATCTTATGATCGCCGTTTTGATGCTACATATCTACACCGCCAATTCCTACCAGAGATCATAATAACAAATATATACTATATATATAAAATATATATTTATATATAATATATATATATATATATATATATATATATATTGCATGATATCTTTCGATATAAAAAATTATTCTTTAAAATCCTGCCTGTCTGAAAAAGTCAGCATCGATCCAACTTTAATTAACCCAAACTGCTTTGACGAAGCACATCTCAAACGTTCCAAGTGAAGTCGGCGTAGCTAGATGTATAGTTGCGAAGGCAAGTGGCAACTATTCTAACACATACTCGGATATCTATGCAAAACTTGCTAACATACAGTATGTATGCTGTACCGGTATAAATCAGCTTCGCTGGTCAATTCCAGCTAATCGAAATGCTATCAGCTTAAAGAAGAAGACACTCAATAAAAGCCGTGTTACTCAGTGTGGTTTCAGTTAACTGTAACTGAAACTGAAATATCAGTTAACTGAAAAATAACCAATCAGTTAACTGTAACTGAAACTGAAACTGAAAAAATACCAATAACTATAACTGGAACTGGAACTGAAAAATAAAGAATTTTGCATTTCTTGCATTTACCGTTGGTCCGCTGGACCAAAGTTATTTATGCTTTCCATTTTCACTTTCACGGAGATGGTTCTAAACCACTTCGTCTTCGCCGTCTCGATCGCTCGGTCATTTCTCCTGCACGCTTTCATTACAACGAGTTAGATGGTTAACGTCAATAAAACGCCAAAAGTGACTAGTTTAGGGATACGTCTTCCGTCCGTCCGTCCGCAACACGGCGGGTATTGCAAGACGCTGTTGTCATTGACAACCAAATATTGTTTAATCAAAACTGTCAACGGAGCGTTTAACGAAGCGTCTTAATTGCAGCAAACCCCCGTCCCCTTCCCTCTCGATCGCTCGGTCATTTCTCCTGCACGCTTTCATTACAACGAGTTAGAGTAGTAACTTGCCATCAATAACGTCAATTGAGAAACGCCAAAAGTGACTAGTTTAGGGATACGCCGAAAAAGGGCGTAGTAGCAACACGGACATATATAATTAATTATGAATGATTTACTGCAACGTTCGTCTAGCACTGTCATGCCTTCGTGACTTACAGCGCAGGACTACATCTTGTTTGGTCAGTTGCTAGTGTTGTAACTATTCTTCGTGTTTGCTCGAGCGTGTCGGATTCTTTAATGGCTGTCGTTTTCCAATTCGCTCTTGGTTGTTTCTATCCGGTGCAGGCGAAGTGCGGACCTGTCGTGTTGTCTCTGTTATGTATTGTTTTAAACAGGATCACACGTGACTGACATGTTGCCCAATCTACTGATTGAAGTTTAATGGCTAGGGTGTAACGCGGTTGATGTTCGAACTGGTAAAGAATTCGTTGTTTTGTAGCCGTGAAACTCTCGAAGCATTTAATCTCTTGATTATGCAGCACATAAAAGCAAAAGCTTCGTATTAATTATGATTGGACGCCTTCCAGATTCTAGGATTTCTATTGAGATGGTCTCGATGTCACAGTGATGCAGCGTTACTCAAGCACAGTGGCGGTTCCATGAATTCTTGATGGGGGGGAGGGGAGAGAGCTGAAATGAATTCATAGGAAGTTGGTGGGGGATGAAAAGAGAAGGAAAAAATCAATAAAAACTTTGCCGAAAGGGGCTGAGAAAAGGGAATTTTCCCTAATTTTACTACACTTTTACCAAAAATAGGTTGACAGTGGCGTCAATCTGTAGCAAGAGTCGTGAGGGTCCAACTTCGGAAAAATCTTGAGAAGCAAAAAAGGTAGTCACCCCTCATCTACATTATTTTTTTTAGTTTTTCCTTCTAGATGCTGACAAGCAAAAAAGGTCGTCACCTGAATAATCGTACAACGATACAATATATATTATAGATTTATTCAGATTTTTGTGAGGGTCCGATGCATTGTGGACCCTCACAACCAAATTTTTGTGAGGGTCCGGACTCCAGGACACTCAAAAATAAAACAAGTCCGGTGGGAGGTATGCATCCTCACTCAGAGATGTCCATGGGTCCATTTTTTAAAACCCAATCCAACCCAACCCATCAAATCTCCAAT
The DNA here is from genome assembly GCA_018105865.1 of Metaphire vulgaris. Classification (NCBI taxonomy): domain Eukaryota; kingdom Metazoa; phylum Annelida; class Clitellata; order Crassiclitellata; family Megascolecidae; genus Metaphire; species Metaphire vulgaris. The sequence continues at coordinate 11,732,356 of CM030843.1, forward strand.
CCAACCCAACCCATGCCGATAATTTTATATTGTTATTGTTATTGTTCATGACAATTTATATAGCGCCGTAACATAGCAAGGGCCAAAGTCAAGGGTGCTTTGCAATGGACATGGAAACGAGATATTAAATAAATACGTATTTAGTTTGCTCGCAAACTCTCCAAAGGAAGTGACGGATGACACACTGTCCGGCAAGGAATTCCAAAGGAGGGGATTTCCGTGCGAGAATGAACGTTCTCCGAAACTTGGCGGTCTTCGACGGAGGTGGAACGTGCAGCTGGATTCGTCTACTGGAACGAAGGTAAAGCCGACGATCGCTCCATACCGGTCTTCGAACGAGCGTCGCCAGGTATTCCGGGCAGAATGGATCGCGTAGAATCCGGAACGTCAACGAACAGCGCTTGAACACGATACGCTCCGGGACCCTGAGCCAATGAAGTTTGTCCCGAAGTAGAATGGTCACATGATCGCGCCAACGCACCCTAAAGATTAACCGAGCTGCAGCGTTGAGGATTGACTGCAGCCTGGCGAGCTGATGGTCGGGAAGGCCCAGAAGTAACCCGCTGCAGTAGTCGATCCGCGATACCACGAAGGCGCGAACCAGTTGTATGGCCGCCGCAGTCGAAAGGTACCGACGGACCTCTGATCGTTCGAAGTTGCCGGAAGCACGCACGAGTCACGTTATCGACATGTCCAGCGAACGACAGCGTTTCGTCGAAAAGTACTCCAAGCAGGCGCACCTCCGTCGATGGTCCAATGTCGGCTTCTTCAAGGTGAAGCTCGGTGCCAAATAGGTTTATTTGACCCAACCCAACCCACTGTAATGCATTACAGTTTCTTAAACCATGACTTATTTGCTGACCCAACCCAACCCACCGTTAATATGGAAAAGTCTGACCCAACCCAACCCAACCCAACCCATGGGTTAACCCAACCCATGGACATCTCTGTCCTCACTCTTCCCCCCACGTGGAACCGCCACTGCTCACGCAGAATCTAATTGGCTCTGCTGGAACTTTCGTTAGCAATATTATTTGGCAAAATGTTTTCATACGGCACTCGAGCAGAGAAAGTAGTCGCCATAAATGTGAGTTCGAGTAGGCCTACTCGATTTAATGAGTTACTCGCAAAGGCCCAAGAGTCGAAGTCAAAACATTCACGGTGCCACAAATGAGAACAAGCCGACAGCAAATACAAATATTATCGCATATACGCAGTCTGTGTGGAATTTATTCAAGTGATGTTACTCTCAGATAACTCGAGCCATGCATTAAGTCGGATGTCAGAACTTCGTAACCGCGTAAAAGGCACTCTTCTCACGATTTCTTAATTGTTAGAACTTCTCAAAGCCTTTATTTTTACCATGAAATTTGAACGTTGTCGAAGCGTTTTGTACTCGGAAACGACACCCCATCGATCAGGGGCGTAGCGTGCACTCATGCCGACCATGACCCATGTCGTCACTTCCAAAATTTGCCGCCCCTCCTGAAAAAATCTCCTGACAAGCAAAAAAGTCGTCGCTTCCAAAATTTTAAAATTCGAAATTTGCCGCTTTGCCGCTCCCTTCTGAAATTTTCGGCCTTCACTGAAAATCTCCTGACACGCGAAAAAGTTCGTCGCTTCCAAAATTTGCCGCCCCCGTCATTTGTGCCGCCCATGGCTAAAGCCACAATAGCCAATGGCACGCTACTCCTCTGCAATCGATATCGATCCAGTACCGTATATTTTATAATCGTAACACCTTTAAAACTGTTCCCGCGTGATGTTCAAACGTCTTTGGCTTATGCAGCATCTCTCTGGTACTGACTTTTTTCACGGTAGTTGTTCGTAAATCATTGTCTCCTCCCTCCGCCGGTTTTGGGGACAGGGAACTCGATTCTGGTCGAGAGAGGAGAGAAAACAACTGAGAGAGAGAGAGAGAGAGAGAAATAACAGGGTTATCTAAGGTTATTTATTTTGTGAAGGTTATTACCTTTTCAAACGTAAATTGAATTTCTAAATTGCTCTTACTTTTAAACATTATCTGCCTCGTTTCTTGCTACTTATTGACTACAGTAATTTTTATATCCTATATGAATATTATGACGTCACATTTCTGCTGAAGTAAACAGCTTAATAACCCGCGGGCGTTGAGTAAATTAGCTTATCCAGGGTTATTGTAGTAAATAGTCATCACAAGACAACGTTACGAACAACTATGATCAATTCGTATGTTTCAATTCCTATTCAAACAGTCGAATGAACCTTTTAATCCCGGTTCTCGTATAACTTTAAGGTCATCAAAGGTTATCTAAAGTTACTAATCTTTCTGAAAAACGGGTTATTTAAGGCTTTTTATTATGTCAGAAAGGGTTACTAACAACTATGCTTTTTCAAGGTGCTTTTGCATCTGGAGTAGCATCAACTGACACCTTAATGCGTTTTAGAACTGATGAAACTAGTTTAACTTTTAATTTGACTACTTCTCAGGTTTCTTTTTGTTTTATATTCTATTGCATACTTAGACTAAAATTAGTCTTGTGAATATTCTGTGAATTTTCTTGTGTCTTATTTTAAATTCAATTGATGTCATTTATTGTAATTGACGTCAGACATGCCTATGTCAAGTTGAGTTGAAATAAACCTCAGTTCAGTTTTTAAAAAAACAAAGCTCATAGAAATGTAATTAGTTTTTAGTTTGATTTTTCCATAACGATAAAATATCAGAGGTCCAGAAATGATAAAACTGCGAATTTGCCAGCGTACCACAGAACATCAAATTTTCTATTTAACGATTTGCGAGAGAGTCCTCCTGGATCATAAAGAAGTTCTGTATTGTATCCATCATCATCCGCTGTTGTCAACATCATCATATTGCTTGTCGTTGCCGTTGTTAAACTCTACGTCCTGCGACCATTTAATTTCACGCTTCCCTGCTTCGAAATATCGCACTCCGTTGAAACAGACCATTCATATCACGTACTATTCACCTCCGGACCTTTCATTATTAACAGGACTTCTTTTTATCTCGGGACTAATCATCTCAGGACAATTCATCTCGTCGGACGAAGTTTTAAATATAAGAAAAGTAAAATATGCCTATATGAAGCATTGTGGAGAATATATACGAAGTAAGATATTAAGACATATATACTATATGAGTAATGCGTACATTCGTACAATCTAAGTATTGTATAGCTTTTATAGCACTTTCCTTTCACATCCGTTGACCAGTCATTGGTGAAACCAAGTCTGCAGATTAGATTTCAAGATACTTAGGATGAAGGAGCAAAGGTGGGAGAGAGGCATACATTTTGAATTTTTAATAGATACGAGCGACGCTGCACAACAATAAGACAGACAGAATTCGAGTCAGCAATTGTAGAAGAAGACTGGTTGAAATTACACAATAATTATTAGATACGAACTCAATAACTGTTTTCTACCGAGCAGGTAAATGGGTCGCGAGAATTGTCCACACGCATTCCCTCACTGAAACACGTTTCTTGTTTTTATAGCTGTGGCGGTTTTAGTCCATCGTCAGTGTTTAATCTAGACTCATGGACTCCGGGGAGAAACTGACAAAGCCGGAGAAACTGACAAAGCCGAGGGAATTCTGCTAGGGGGCTGCTGTTTTTTGATGTAGTATGCTAAAATTTCCGGGGGGAATTTGAAATTTCCGGGGGGATGACAATTTCCCCCCGGAAACGGCCTAGATTAAACCCTGCCCATCGTACACCTTGTGACTATGGCTAGAATTTATTCTTCCAACGGGGATTAGCTAATTTGGTACGTACGCATAGGAAGGGGCCCAAAACATGTAGGCTACGTTCGAGCAGCCGTGTTCTTCTGGCGGTTCCACCTCCTGCGAAGACGTCAAAGTTTGGCGAGCGTTCGGCTGTAAGGGGGAAATCCGCGGCTGTGGAACGCTCTAACGGACATTGTAACCTCGTCGAACTCCTACGATCAATTCGCGAAGAACTTGAAGACACATCTATTTGCGACTTCTTATGAATGTTAAATATGTACAGCGCCTTTGACTTTGGTATACGCCATGCGTACGGCGCTATATAAATTGTCTGAATAATAATAATAATAATAATAATAATAATAATAATAATAATAATAATAATAATAATAATAATAATAATAATAATAATAATAATACGTGTTGTTGCAGATGCGATGGGTCTGAAAATATGATTTTTAAAAATACGTAATATATGGGTGACCCCATACTGAACTCCTATTCGATACTTTTATTAGTTTTGAGATTAATAGTTCAGAGTTGATGAAAAGCCTTGTCAATGAAAGGTCTGGAGGTAAATAGTCCTTGATATGAATAGTCCGCGGTGACAAATCCGAAGATGAATATTCCGGAGATGAATAGTCCTAGGATCGCGGAAACATAATGAACATGTACTGCCTAAACTAAGCTACACTGACTTTCCTCTGTAGTCCGACTTGTGCTGGTCACTCCGCCTGATCTCTGGAACTTTATTGGCCTGGTCTTTTTTCGAATGGATTTGGAGTACCGTCGATTGATTGATTTCCGTACTGCAAATGGTACTTATAAGGCGCATGATAATAATATAATTAATCATTAATATAATTGTAAGATTAACTTTTAGAACTATGCACTGAGCCAGTCAAAGCGTCGCAAATTCAGATGCGTTCAGATACGAGGCAATCAAGTTAAAACGGTTTAATTAATTTATATTAATTTATCAGGACGCCATTATTAAACCATGAGAGTTGACGACTCCTTCTGACGCACGTCTTAAACATCGCGCTAATACAGTAACGAAGACTCGTTTAATTGACCGCTGTTGATCGCTTTCGCGTCTCTCTCTCTCTCTCTCTCTCTCTCTCTCTCTCTCTCTCTCTCTATATATATATATATATATATATATATATATATATATATATATATCCCTTTTCCTGATTGTCCCGTGTCGTTCTCTGGTATGGACTCGAAGAGACGAGAGCGTCGACCGTTCTACGGTTTCTTAGCGTTCGATCGATCGTCGCTACAAATCGAAGCGCATTTGCCATCTTCGGCCGAAGAAACCCCGTCGTCTACAGTATGAAGAAGAAGAAGAAGAAGAAGAAGAAGCAGTTTTTGACAGGTGACGAGGTATGATCGACGAATACGGCGACGCAGTATAGCTATATGTCCGTATCGTCTTCACCGTGGCAAGAGAGAGAGAGAGAGAGAGAGAGAGAGAGAGAGAGAGAGAGAGAGCGCTGCTTCAACATCTCAGAGGAGAAATGACACGCAAAGCACTTCACACTTCGGCATCAATATATAGACACTTTACACTCGCTGTGGCAAGACTTTCAACCACTCTGGTGGTTAGATCCATAGGGAGTAAGCATAGGCTATCGTGGAGGAAACCTACAATTGTTCACAAACTAGTATATTTGTAGTATCGACGGACCAAACGTCATCATTGCATAATCAATGGATTAATTATCCAGGGCCTTTATAAAGTATTCATGGTCTAGAAAGCGTAGGCCTAAGCATACGCCTAAGTATTGTTTTGGTGACAGTACTAGCCAGGGTTATTTTAAGGGTTATCAATTTAGGGGGGTCAGTATGTTTTGGGGGTCCCTGACGAAAAAAGTCTGACAAGCAAAAAGGTCATCCCATGCTCAGATTGGGGGTGTTGGTCAGGGGGCATGTAAAATATCCCTGTTACTAGCAAATTGAAAAAGAATCCCGTAGAAGTTTTGCAGATTTTCTATCGTCGAAGAATACATGGTTCGACACAATAAAGTCTAACGAAAAAAGAAAGCGGCAACATGCCTAAATAATAATAATTATGCACTTCTATAGGACCATTTCTAAAACTCAATGGTGTCAATCGATGGTACTGCAAATCTATCCGCAAAAGACCAGGTCATTCCAGAGATCAGTCAGAGGGAAACAGCAAGACAGACTATGGAGGAAATGCTAATTGGAAGAGATGTGTTTTAAGTCTAGATCTGAAAATGATTTTCGGCGCCCAGGTCACGATTTATATTTTGTGCCCTTAAATTTCGGTGATGACCATTTTAAAATCGTCACAAAGTCGCTAAAGCTGTTATTTTTAATTTATTTTTGTTGACATCAAAAAATGCGCCCACCACCGGTCGGCGCCCAGAGCGGCTTGCCTCCCTCCCCCGCCCCTAGCTACGGGCTTTGTATAAAACGTTGGAAAACGAAGAAAACGTGGGGAAAATAAAAACGCAAAAATGTTTATTACATCTATGGCCTAAAACAGTCACGAAAAACTGTTTTGTGTCCGAAACTCATTCGAACAGAAGGAGGGCAAAGATCGTATTGTGATCCATGTCATCCATTCTAGCAGTGGCGGCTCCATCGGGAGGGCAGGGGGCCCGTGCCCCTATTGAATGCCTGCCTCTCCCCCAGTGCCCCCAGTTGGGACCCTATACTTAATGCTACATACATTAAACAACAAATGGTTGGCCCCCCATGATTAGAAGTTGCCACCTCAACGCCCCCCACTTGCCAAACCCTAGAGCCGCCACTGCACTCTAGTCCTAACCTCGCGCCAATTTCTCACAACGCGACGGTTCAACAAAGTGCCACAAGATCATTTTGTATTTCTGGTAAAAAAATAAATAAATTTCCACTGCAGAGCGCTCTGTTATCCGTTTAATCCAGTGCAGCATGACAACGCAGTTCTTCGTTCTGTCACACGATATTTTATACGTCTTTACTTTTTGATGAGCTTTTGAGGTCTTATTTCCACGAAGGAACAAAATGATCAAAATTTTTACTATGTACATATGATGAGTATTTGTGATGGACACGGTGTCATTAAGCAAGACATACAATTTGACACACACGCCATATGACGTCCGTCTAGGTCAGGAGTAATCAAATGGCGGCTCGCGGGCAAGATCCGGCCTGCCAACTGGCGCCAAGGAATGCGAAATGGCCCGCCGAGATACTGAAATGATGAATTTTTATCTAATATTAACGAAATATTTTGTAGACGCATTGTTATCAATGTACCCGTTTTCTATTACTAATACTGTACCTATGGATCATATTTTGTGACTAACAATATCTAAACCTGGTTCTCAGGCACCGGTCATGAAAATTTGGCATATCATAATCAGAGACGTCCATGGGTTGGGTTAACCCATGGGTTGGGTTGGGTGGTCAGACTTTTCCATATTAGCGGTGGGTTGGGTTGGGTGGTCAGACTTTTCCATATTAGCGGTGGGTTGGGTTGGGTCAGAAAATGAGTCATGGTTTAAGAAACTGTAATGTATTACAGCGGGTTGGGTTGGGTCAAGTAAACCTATTATCGGCATGGGTTGGGTTGGGTTGGGTTGGAGATTTGATGGGTTGGGTTGGATTGGGTTCTAAACAATGGACCCATGGAACATCTCTGATCATAATATTGAGTTGAATATCTCTAGTCTAGGCACCAGACGTTTCTGCAGTGATTTATCTTTTAGTAGTTTTTAAAATGCCATCGGCTATATTCATGACCAAAGAGCATCGTTCAGTTTCATTCAGTTTCAGCTTCAGACTTATTGTTTGCTCTGAAGTTGAAACGGACGCAATTTACAGTCGTTGTGGAATAACTTTGATGAGTCGTCGGTTAAGTAAATGTTTTTTTCGTATTCGTCGCTGCGTTTCTCCAACCAACCCCCCCCCCCATAAGCTGTTCAGCGCAAATATCGATAAAACTTTTGCGCTTCTTCGAATTCTTCATAATCTAGAGATAAATTCACTTCATAAAGTACTTTTAAGGAGGCTATATTTATTACAAAATGCTCTACTCCTTTCAAGTACTTTATATCATGTATTAGTCAGTTGAAAGTGACCATGAAACACATCGTCGTAGGAATGTGTAAAGCGTGGACTTGTCGCTAAGTTGATGGAATATGTAATAGCGCCACGATATGATATGATATATAATAGCTTAATAGCGCTACGAACACGTGAATCTGTACCTCTATCGAGATTCTCAATGCATCATCATAATATAACTATTATTTTCCGTTGAACAAATTCCACCAAGAATGACTCTCGCCAATGGTAACCTTGGCGCATCTTCGTTTAAACATTCTATAGATGATTGGGTCAGTCAGTCACCAGTGGATTCGAAATTTCGAATCATCAAATACGACAAATAGTCTACCGTCTGTTATGAGTCTTATGGTATAATTAGGATAGAGTTCTAAAGAAAACTCAGTCAGGAGAATTCGAAATTTTTAATTCATATATTTTGATCAGGACCAATCATAACACATAAACCATTACGACTACATTGACCGAATATCATAGGAACATCTTTGACGAATTTCATTAGGTCCTATATGATCATAACGTTTGAGTTGAATAATAACAACGGAGTAGAGTTTTGTTGAATGGAATAAGACCAGAATGAGCAACGATGCTAATAGCTAATAGCATTATACTTTGAACTTAATTGCATTAACCGCATGTCGCTGTCTCGACTTTAATAAATACAGTATAGAATAAATCGAGAACGTCACAAGATACTCTCCAGTATTTTGCATACACCCAGGGGCGGTTCCACGTTGAGGATGACTGGGGGTACATCCCCCCGCCGGTCCACCAAAAATGCGTCTTCAACGGAAGATGATCGTCTAAAAATGCTGATGACTTTTTTGAGCCATTTTCTTGGTTTAATGCTCCTGGGCCTTTCCTAGAAATTCATTACATCCCCATCAACATCCTAGAAATTCATTACATCCCCATCAACATCCTAGAAATGCATTACATCCCCATCAACATCCTAGAAATTCATTACATCCCCATCAACATCCTAGAAATTCATTACATCCCATCAACATCCTAGAAATTCATTACATCCCCATCAACATCCTAGAAATTCATTACATCCCCATCAACATCCTAGAAATTCATTACATCCCCATCAACATTCTAGAAATTCATTACATCCCCATCAACATCCTAGAAATTCATTACATCCCCATCAACATCCTAGAAATTCATTGCATCGCCCACCAAGAGTTCCTGGAACCGCCACTGCATCGCCCACCAAGAGTTCCTGGAACCGCCACTGCATACACCCACCTAGAAGACAGATGGCTCGAAGGCCGCTAATCATTAATATTTTATTGCGTGTGTGTGTGTGTGTGTACTGCAATGTCTGTCCGCTCACATTGCTATCTGTTTGTGTTCGCCATTTGCGCCAAATGACTGCAAATCGATCAGAAACCAGCCACGCCACGAGAAAGGCACTTTCGGCCAGCGATCGTCGTCTACGATTCGTCGTTTTCGATTACCCTGAAAGCCTTAACGCCACAAACAGCGGTGCAGATATAAAATTCGCACGGGGCTATAGTTCGACCGTCGATGTGGCGCAATATAAGCGATCATCGCCCGACGGACAGAATGTCTCAGTAAAAAGACTAAAATTAGAAAGACGATTTAAGCGGCAACAGATCTGCAACGGAAGAGCGTCTTTCGAACTGGCGCATGCGCACACGTACTAAAGCAGTTTCGTGTCTTATTTTGTGTTGTCTGACGACGATCGACTTCGTCGAGTAGGCTCCTACGTTTTCTAGTCACGTGACCAACTGGAGCGCATTTCGCAACTGACTACATCCGGGCATTATATATAGAAATGGCGAGACCGCATCGCGCCATTAACAGCGCAACTTCGTTTCTGAAAACGGGAGCGCTGAAAATGCAGGACAAGAAAATGACGCACCAAAAAATGCCAATAACTGGAAAATGCCGGACTGGAAAATGACGGGCGAAATTTCCGGGGTGGAAAATGCAGGACTGGAAAATTTCAGGGGTGAAAAATAAAATGAAAAATACCACAACAACAACAACTACTACTACTACTACTACTACTACTACTACTACTACTACTACTACTACTACTACTACTACTACTACTATTACTATACTTCTACTTCTACTACTACTACTACTACTACTACTACTACTACTACTACTACTACTACTACTACTACTATTAGCCTTTACTAGAATACAAGTGCTACATTTTCCACCACTGAGATAAATTCCTTCATTTTCCAGTCCGTCATTTGTGTTTGTATGCGTATGTTTTTCGTTAGCAACACGCTATAAAGTAGGCAGAGCATTAACATTCAGTAAAATTTCCATTCACTGGCATAATATCAGGACACATGAGACAAACCGTATAAAATAACACAGTATAAAATAACATGGGCACAACATAACAGGTCCACCAATTTCCAGTCCTGCATTTTCCATCCCAGAAATTTCGTCCGTCATTTTCCAGTCCGGCATTTTCCGGTCTTACATTTTCAGATACCCCTGAAAACAGCAATTAACTGGAACCGCTGCAAAACGTTCGATGAGCCGAACGCTGAAACGACCGAAAACGCAGACATCCGTAAAACATTATCCTCTGTGCATTGTACGCGAAACCGTTCTTGCTCGGAGGAGAAGGAGGAGAAGGAGGATTTGATTGAGGATTTGATTGAGGATTCGAAGGAGAGCGAGTATACACAGTCAATATGTTAACGGCGTTACCATTGAAGGCTCATCTGCGAATTGCCTCATATATATATATATATATATATATATATATATATATATATATAACCCGACTTCGACGGACTCTCAGACTGATTGGATAAATGTATCGATCACGTGGTTCCGATTCAAAGGAGTTGGTTCGCTGGGCACGGATCGTACAATCGAGGGTTCGGTTATGACGGGAAAGAACGAACGAACGAACGAACGCAGAAGGAAGGAATTAAGGGACGCAGAGGGGTTGACGGAGACAAACGAAGGGACGAAGGGCGTTCGTGAGATGATAAATGAGACGGCGCCGTGAACCCGTAAAATGAAATCACCACGACCTGGAAAACGACAGCGTTCCAGGAACTACGTAGGTCAGCATAAGAAGTTCAATGGAGAGATTTATAAGTCATCATTTTCCTGGCGGACCTCCACGAACGACGCAGATCAATGGAGAGAACGGCATTCCTCTGTATATAGACTCAATATGGGAATATTCGCCTGAAACGGATTCTCGTGGAAACGATAAGCGCCTTCTGAATATATTGGATAAAAAGCTCACCTTCATCATCGGCTCCTCCACTTGCTCAGCTATATATTCATGTAAAGGTTTTAAAAGTAAAGGTTTTCACCCGTAGGCTCACGCCCGTAGGGTCCGGTGCTGATCCCCGTATTTAGTAGCCAGCAGCCCATAGGTGGCTAAGCCATACATCGGCGGACGGTGGCCAGTCTCTTCCGCCGAACCTATGGTTACTATCGCAATGTTGCCATTGCTACTCATTTTTGATGTTACTACCGCCCTCTAGCGATTAAGGCTGAGTCGACCTTAGGGGCTCCTACGGGATTGAACCCGTGTCGTCGGCGTGCCTGCCCAATGATATTACCACTCATCTATCTTCCCGAATGCATGAAAAACACTAGATCACAATTAACTGAGCTTTCTTTAGCTACAGAAAGCAGTTCAGCAGTCATCATTTTTAATATGTCACGATATTCAGTTGATAATAATAATAATAATAATAATAATAATAATAATAATAATAATAATAATAATAATAATAATAATAATAATAATAAACGAAAGAACTCGATCGCGTCGTACAGGGATCCACGCCGGTAAGACGGTTCCGATCGTCACGGGATGTGACACGACCAGGGCGGAGGAAGGCGAGTTCCTTGCCATCGAGACCTTCGGAAGCACCGGAAAGGGTGACGTTCACGACGACATGGAGACGTCTCTCATTACATGAAGAACTATGAAGCCGGTATAGCATATTATTATATGGGAGTCATTATAATATGCTACACCGCGGTCAGGTGCCGATCAGAGTGACGAAGTCGATGCAGCTTCTCGGGAGTGATCGACAAGCATTTCGGCACGCTCGCGTTCTGCCGTCGGTGGCTCGATCGTCTGGATCAGACCAAGTATCTGATGGTGCTGAAGAATCTGTGCGATCTGGGAATCGTCGATCCGTATCCTCCACTCTGCGACATCAAGGGCTGCTACACCGCTCAGTACGAGCATACTCTGTACTTACGACCGACCTGCAAAGAGGCTGGGGAGACAGCAAAGCAGTCAAAAAAAACCACCTGCAGCTTCAAAGAAGAAGCCTCAGTCACTGGTGGAAAAACAGTAGCTGAAGCCAAAGCTGCATTTGTTGACATTGACCTGTCGGAGGGAAGGAGGCTGAGGAAGCGGGCAGCTGCTCCACCCAGCGCAGTGCTCCGTAGACAGCAAAGAAAGCTGTCACAAAGAAACAGGCAGCAGCGCCTAAGAAGGCTCTCAGGGCCTAAATAGAGTTGCGTAGGAATGAATTCTGCAAAGAAAATGTTTTTTCACTGCAGGTTTAACGTCGATCGTTTGTCTCAGGAACATACAAAAGGCTAGGTGCAAAGAGTGTCCGTAATAATAAATAAATAAATAAATAAATAAATAAATAAATAAATAAATAATTAATAATAATAATATTATTATTATTATTACTAGCGCGATGATGGTAAATGTGAACTATAGAATTTAACAAGCTCGAGCAGAAAATAGTCCGTGTTATCCTCGTCATTTTAAAATGTTTCCGTTAACGAAAATGAAATTTAGCCTAACTGATTCTTATAAAAGCTATGAAAAATCCCTTGAGCATGTAATTGCCAATACACTACGCAAGTACGCATATATATATATACATTATATATATGCGTATATATATACAACTTAACAAGCAGTCCACCTGGGACCGTCCGCTCATCCAAAAGGACATGGACACCCTGTCCCAAGCCCTCCCAGGACTATATCACCAAGCCCGACTCAGAGCCGTCGCGGCAAGCCATGGCACGCCAGCGATTGGCTTCACGCGCTGCCCATCTCCTCCTGTGGCTTGCGAATGGATGACGAAACAATCAGAGTCGTCATCGGCCTTCGCCTGGGCGCCAACATATGCGAGAAGCATCTCTGCCCCTGTGGTGCCAAAGTTCTGGAAGACGGCTCGCATGGGCTATCCTGTCCCCTGGGCCCAGGTCGTACCACTCGCCATGCCACGCTGAACGATCCTGGTGCAGCGGGCTCTGGTTAGAGCGGGGGTCCCTTCCATCAAGGAACCGCCTGGTCTTTGCAGATCCGACGGAAGAAGACCAGACGGTATGACCTTGATCCCGTGGCAAGCCGGACGCAGCCTGGTATGGGATGCAACCGTGGCGGACACAGTCGCCTCCACCTACTTACCATCCACTTCTCTCGCAGCAGAAGCCGCTGATGTCAGAAAAACAGCAAAATATCAAAGCCTGACCCCCATGTACACATTCCTGCCAATCGGACTTGAGTGAGAGACTCGGCTTCATAAGTCAAGACGCCCTTTGTTTATCAACGAGCTTGGTCGTCGTCTTGCTCAGCAATCCTCCGGAGACACGAGAGAAGGAAGCTATTACTCCATCCGGACGTTATATATATAAATGGCGAGACCGCATCGCGCCATTAACAATGCAACTTCGTTTCTGGAAACAACAATTAATATATTATATATTATATTATATATTATATATATATATATATACGTAACTGCAACGGAAGAGCGCCTTTGAGCTGCGCATGCGCACACGTACTAAAGCAGTTTCGTGTCTTATTTCGTGTTGTCGGACGACAATCGACTTCATCGAGTACGTTTTCTAGTCACGTGACCAACTGGAGCGCGTTTCGCAAATTACTACATCCGGACATTATATATAGAAATGGCGAGACCGCGCCGCGCCATTAACAGCGCAGCTTCGTTTCTGAAAACAGCAATTAACTGGAACCGCTGCACAACGTTCGATGCGTCCAACCCTGAAACGACCGAAAACGCAGACATCCGTAAAACATTATCCTCTGTGCATTGTACGCGAAACCGTACAAAATATACTACATATATATATACAGTATATACTACATGCATATATGATATATGATATATGATATATATATATATATATATATATATATATATATATATATATATATATATATATAGCCCACATCAGGACCTTCTATACGAAACTTGAGAAATCTAATCGATATTCGCGTTGGCCAGTAAACAAGTAAATCAACCAGGCGACTATTGATCTCTTGTTCTTCAGAATTACGGATTCAACGCAGTGAAATCTACGTCGATGATATCAGACCCCGCAATGCATGTATACAGTGGAGCTGCGTTTACAACGGACTCGGTTATAACGTATACTCGGATATAAAGTAACGCAACATAATATGGTCCCGTGTGATGCGCCACCGAATTGGATGGCATTGGATACAGCGTACATCGGATACTAAGATTTCACGGACCAGTTAAGTGCGTTATAACGAAGTTCTACTGTAGGCGCATAGCAATATTCGAAGATACAGCCCGTTTGTCTATATTCTGTATGCACATGTATTTCGTATTCCGGTTTAGACAAAGACTCCTTAATTTGCGGTGAAATGGCGTCCGCCGATCAGTATGCACAGCGACGCAGCATACATTTCTTACCGGCGCCGCGGCATATGAATTAAGAGACTGACAGATCCGCTGATGTACTGGTCGGCGGCCACGATGCAAATTCGCTGATCGGGCAATAACCAATGCAGGTCGTGAGCCGGATTTCAATGTGACGAGAGAATCAATCGACGACGCCTTCTCCGAACGACGCCCAAAAGACAAAGACAGGGAGTCAGAGAGAGAGAGAGAGAGAGAGAGAGAGAGAGAGAGAGAGAGAGAGAGAGACAGACAGACAGACAGAGAGACAGACAGACAGAGACAGACAGAGACAGAGACAGAGACAGAGACAGAGACACTGAGACAGGGAGACAGAGCGAGGACCGTTCAATCCGTCGGTGGGGCTTTATTATCTAGCGCCAAGATATTGTCGTCGTCGTCATCGTCGCCAAAATCGCCCGACAAAATATCGCCTTGGCAGTGCGCTGCATTCACAATATGCAGATCATTAGACGACCTTTTGTCGTCGAAAGAAAAATGAAATGCGGTTTACGTTTCTTAAGAATGAAAAACACAAAAGCGCAAAAGGCAATCGCTTATCTATAGACGCGTTTTATCTTGGACAATAAATAAACAGAGCGAGAGAGAGAGAGAGAGGAGAGGGAGAGAGGGAGAGAGAAAGCAGGTATATTCTAAGCTAGATAACGCTGGAGGAATATTGAACTAGTGTAGGCTTCCGAAACGTCAAATCAAATACAGAGAGAAACTTATTTTCAGTCAAAGACAGTATTTTAATTGAAGTTAAGTTACTATAGTTCGATACTCAGCGTGTGATTTAAAGTGGCTTAGGAGGCATTAGGCGCTAACGGGGCTTGAACCTGCTCCGTCAAGCCTACCGCTTCAGCGCCTAACCAACTCTGCCATCTTCCGCTCCCATAATACAGTTTCTAGTTATTAGAACACACGCTTTCAGACTGGCTAACTAAACCTGAATATTGCTGCGTTACAACGTAGGCCCCAAAAATACGCGACAGTCCACGGATTCTCATTTTGAGAATCTGACACTTGATTGCCTGCGTTGAAATTTAAACGTTGTCAGGAAAAAATACAGAATTCCAACTTGGTTTTTATCAGTGTGGCATATAGCAGAATTTATCAAATTATTATTATTATTATTATTATTATTATTATTATTATTATTATTATTATTATTATTATTATTATTATTATTACTACTACTACTACTACTACTACTACTACTACTACTACTACTACTACTACTACTACTACTACTACTACTACTAACGTACTGATTAATGTGGTAACTCGTCCAAACGAACTCCGTGAACACATTACAAAGTTACAGATAACTCGTGCTATATAACCATGTTTTAAGTCTCTCTTTAAAAGTATTTAAGGTCGTAGAGAGCTGTATTGATGGCGGTAGACAATTCCATGCCCGAGCCGCGGCCGCGGGAAATGCTCGATCTCCGACGGTTCGGAGGCGCGTCCTCGGGACCACCAATAAGGCGGATCCGGCCGATCTCAATCTTTGCCGGCTTGCGTGGTCAGCCACTCGTGATAGTTCGGACGCAAGGTATTCTGGACCGGCTCCATTCAGGCAACGGAAGGTCAACGTTGCCAGCTTGAAATGGATCCGCTCTGGCACAGACAACCAATGCAGATCGTGTAGCAGGGGAGTAATGTGATCGCCTGATGAGGCCTGGCGTATCACTCGCGCATGCAGCAGCGTTCAGGACGGACTGGAGACGGTTGAGTAGGTATTTCTGTAGCCCAGTGAGAGTTGCATTGCCGTAGTCTAATTTGGACAGCACCAGTGCAGAGACCAGTGTTTTAAGACCATTGGCAGACACTGATCGACGGATACTCCTGATCAGCCGCAGGGCTTTGAAGCACCCTGCCACTACATTTGCCACATGTGACTTCATTGATAATGTACTGTCAAGATATATCCCTAAATTCCGCACGATCGACGTCGGTCGCACTTCAGTTCCATCGATGTAGATGCAAGACGACGGTATCCAGTGGTATCCAAATGGCGGATAATGTAGGTAGGTCCTATGTGAAGACCTGAGAGCGATACGACTTAACTGTGCGTTCGCGTACAGATATTGTCGTAAATAAAATACCTGCCATAAAATACGTTTATGCGGAAATGAGCAAATGTCTGCGGCATCTGCATGCATAATGAGTTTTGTGCGCGTTTGGCAAATGGGTAAAGTTAGAGGAAATCTCCTAACTTTTGTCGATAATTATTATTGTTACTAATTTACTATTTTAAAAAAGGAACTAAGAAAATGCTCAATTTTTGTTAAGACCTGTATATTGTGCATGTAGGTGGCGTTACTTCCTTTTCACACCAGCGTCAACTAACCTCAGAAGTTCACGTTTTTACCGTTTTTCAAGCGTTGATTTGTCAATCATCGACTATCCTCACTTGCTATCGTTACTCAAAACCTAACGCCGTCTGGCAATTGGCGTAACAATTATTCTCCCTATATCGTGCGAGAGTAACGCAGGAGGGAGGGAGGGAATGGAAGGAGGATGGGAGTGGGGGATCTGGATGGAGTAGAGTGCTTTATAATTGAGCACTCATAATAATTCTCCCATAATTCACTCACTGTCGTGCATGTATCGATGGCCATTAGAGACCAGGCGGGGAATGGGCACGCTGGACGTGGACAGTGCAAGTACAGGAGTGCCATTTGATCAATCAGATACGCTAAAGAAATCGAACAGCGTTAGCGGAAGAGGCGAAGACGGAGAAGAAAGAAGAGAAAGAAGAAGGAAGAGAAGGAGAAGAATAGAACCCACCTGGAAAATAAGAGATAAAATAAGGGAACCACGACTGTTTAACGTTTAGTTAACCAGTGTCTGCAAAAACTGGCCTGTTGAGTAAGTGAGTAAGTAAGTAAGTAAGTAAAATCTCTTGAATTTCTATAGCGCTTTCAGAAAGCAGAACCGTAGTGGTTCCTTATTGCTAGGCACTTAGTACGAGTTAGGCTTTGGTTAAAAGGTCCTGTTAAAATGCGCCGTCGAATGGTTCATGCAGTGACATTCTATCTACTGTATGCTGGCATTAATTGCAGCCATTTCGTTACCGTTTTGCCTTTTCAATGATAATCTAGGTCAATTTTTACTTATTCGCAATAGAAGAGTTATTATAGCAACTTTTATTATTACGAGTTTCGAAAGATGAATAGTTTTACGCAAATCATTAACAAATGATGAAAACAAGTGTTTCTATTCAAAAAATTAAAACTACGCATTATCATCGTCATCATCAATTCATCATCATCCTCATTAAACTTCTATAGCGCCATTTAAGTAATGTTCTCGACATCAGTCGATGGTTGCTCCTTAATTTGAACCGTGATAGCCATTTTCAGATCCAATACAGTGGTTTTCACACAGGCTTACTTGGTCTCCTAAACCACTTAAAATCGCATCATCATCAGCATTATTATTATTATTATTATTATTATTATTATTATTATTATTATTATTATTATTATTATTATTATTATAAGTCAGTGCGATTTTTCGGTCCCGAATCACCGTCAGAGCCTGGCTGCTGCATAAGGCACGGATGAGCCTAAGCAATAAGGCTGTCTCCATTAAACAGCTCCAACCAGACTGGTACAGTGCGATCTCTGAACAGCGCAACGACAATCACGGCAGAAAGTGGTGCAAGGGATCTCACTCGTGTTCTCAGTCTAATGGCCTGATGCGATGCCGAACGTTCCACCGAACGTTCGGCATCGGATCTGCATTAGACTGAGAACACGAGCGACCTCCGCTATATTCCGTCCTGGGAGGACACTAGTAACCATCCGCTTCCATCCACTATAGAACCAGCGGCGAAATACCAATATATTTGAGACTCTTCGGCACCAAGAAGTGAGATGTGGAAGGGGCGAGGGTGGGGTGGGAGAGGGCAATAGCGAGTGCCGGGTAGTTACAGTATTATCGATTTGTCACGGACGACGATTGTTTTCATGCAAGAGAATGGAGGACAATTTCGCAATAATTGCCGAAGATGAGTGAGATAAATTGGAGAGCGCTGGATACAAAG
This sequence comes from Metaphire vulgaris, assembly GCA_018105865.1. Lineage (NCBI taxonomy): Eukaryota > Metazoa > Annelida > Clitellata > Crassiclitellata > Megascolecidae > Metaphire > Metaphire vulgaris. Next base: position 11,750,906 of record CM030843.1, read on the forward strand.
ACGCAGCCATCGCCTCATAACGGCCACATCGATGTAATTTGACTCATCTTCATTTCAGCATAGACCCCTTGGCCTATCACAACTACTCTCTCTCTCTCTCTCTCTCTCTCTCTCTCTCTCTCTCTCTTTTTCTCTTTCTCTCTCTCTCGTTCTCTCTCGTTCTCTCTCGCTTTCTGTATCTCTTTCTATCTCTCTATGTCTCTCTCTCATTCTCTCTCTCTATCTCTTTATGTCTCTCTCTCTCTCGTTCTCTCTGTCTCTCTCTATCTCTTTATCTCTTTATGTCTCTCTCTTATTATATCTGTCTCTCTCGCTCTCTCTATCTCTCTATGTCTCTCTATGTCTCTCTCTCTCATTCTTTCTCTCTCGTTCTCTCCCTCTCTCTCTCTATCTCTCTCTCTCTCTCTATGTCTCTCTCTCTCTCTCTCTCTCTCTCTCTCTCTCTCTCTCTCGCTCTTGCGCCTCGTCTATGCAGCACTTAAATGTTCGGTCCCTTCTACGCGGTATGTTGATTGAAATGCGCTGCTTCCAAATGCTGGTCAGAAGACGTTTGTGAAGTAGTCGCCTGGGAAATAAAAATCGAGATTTGACCATGTGGAAAAATTTCCCGACGACCTTTGGCTGTACATCCATCGTCTCTCTCTCACGCGGCAAAGAACATTTGTTTGCCGCGAAGATGCAACTCATCGCGGCTGAACATTCCTTTGAGAAGCAAAATTTCCAGCCGTCTTCTAGATAATAACTAGGCCTAGATTTCAGGCATTACATTGATTTAGTCATCGTGGCACTTATAGGCTACACTAAATAAATCCGTATAGACTATACAAACTATAGTATAGACTATAGTATGTAGAATTGTAGATAGTATAGACTGACTCACTTGATTCAAACAATTTTTTTCGGATTCTGTTGCAAATTCGACAACTGGACATGACAATCTCAAAATTTTTTGACAACGTATGACATCATATATATATATATATATATAATCTTTATCTTGCGTGTCTCTATCTAGGGGCCTACGTGTGTGTGTGTGTGTGTATCTCTCTCTCTCACTTTTTCTCTTTCTCTATTGATGTAAACTAAATTGGATCGCTTGATTTGCAGCCTTTAGTAAACGTCTGTAAAATAACGTCTAAAATCAAGACTAATTCATAATCGCGAAATATCTTCAGAATGCAAATTCTGATGCAATACGTTTGAAGACTTCATTCTTCTCGCATTAATTTCTTAATAATTCCTAAGAATAATTGTCTATTCTAATCTGTTGGTAGTCTTTGAAACTTCAAGCTCCAGATATTTTGTCATGTTTGACTGATCTAACTCTCTGTAGCCTACGTCTTTCGATAGACAAGGAATTTCTTCATCGATTTTATAAGTAAACTCTCAGATGACGTCATGCAGCGCGATTCCAAGTGGAACTTGGTCTTGAAGTTTAGACGGTGATTGAGCACATTGTCTTATCATCTTCGATGCAGTCATCCGATTGGTCGACGACTCAAAATTATGCGACCGTATAAAGCCAAGGCCATATCTCTGGCTTCGTTGTTTTGTTTGATGTCGTGGCAGAATGCGACACTGGAAAATCCGAGCGTTGTGTATGGCCCTCGCGGGACCTAAAACCCACCCACCCACCCTCCACTCACAACCGTAGGCTTCCACGGTAGCAATAAGTAGGACGAAGCTGATGCGGCCTAATAAATACTTTTTAAACGATCGCTTACTAATGAGCATTTATTTGTACAAAAGACAAATGATCAAGAACGATCATTCCGTTGCAGATGAAATTCTGGTTTTTGTCATTTAAGAGGAACATTGCAACTAGGTCGAATCTATCGAAGACTGTAACCCCATTTTTATATCTGATTATGTCTTTTAACTGTGGCCGGACAAAATGTACGCGGACAAAATGTCACGGGGACAAAATGCCACGGACAAAATGCCACGGTTTAGGGTTCGAGTTAGGGTAAGGATTACATTTTGTCCGCTGACATTTTATCCCATAACATGACATCCGCCGACATTTTGTTCTAGCAACGTTTTAACCGGTCTAAGAAGCATGAGCATACGACGTCTGGTTTCGTTCAGCCATTAAACCTTCCATGTTCACGTGTCTCTGCGCTAATTAGTCTGCTCTAACCCAATAATTCGTCTGCTCTAATAGCAGACGAGTGCAGTTCGGTGCCCGGTGAACATGACGACGCAATCTTCACTCGGCTCTGTTGATACCTGTGTGCTGTCGCCTAGGACATCATTTCCGACTGATGCCGTCGAATTATCATAATTACCAGATCATTGTCAGCCCAATGCTTACATGCTCTGAAAACGTATTAAAACGTGCAGCAACTTTGAGACAATCTATGAAAGAAAGCATGGGCGTCCAGTGGGGGGGCAAGGGGTGCAATTGCACCCCCTGGAAAAAATGTGGAGTTATGAAAAAAGTAAAGTTACTTGTTTCTTTCGTCACAAAACCTTGTTTTGCATCCCCTGAAAACTTTTTTCATTTCTTTCGTCAAAGACCCTGTTTTGCACCCCCCTGGAAAAATTTCTGCGGACACCCATGAAAGAAAGGTCGCAATGAAGCTGAATTGTAACAGAGACCGACTATTCATGGAAATGAGACTTTTATTGCAGCCCAGCTCCTATAAATAGCAGTAGAGTTCAAAGTTCATTAGACTTGGAATGACGTCATTTATTGCATATTTAACCGGAAAGAACCAATCGAAAGTTTGTGAAAGCAATAAAGCGTTCCATAAATATAGCCGTTTAATAACGTTCAATAACTGTTTGGTAACATTGATAACTGTGCAATCGGTTTACGTTGTGCTAAAGCTTAGCTGGAACGCCAACAAACAGACCAGAAAACAGGCGCCGATAATAAAATATTTTCAAAATTAAAACATAAAAATAAGCGAAATAAAACTACTATAAATCGAATTTTCAGCTGCAGAATTTCCGATATCAGTACAACGCATATTTATATTGAGACATTCGAACAGTCAGGCGTATAGTTCAGCTGCTGCGTTATCGTCTGCACGTGCTATTTTAGCAACTTTAGTTTAACTGGAAAGAAAGACAGGTAAGACAATGGGGGAACGACCTGGATCACCTTTTGAGTGTCCTTATTGGCTAAGTGGACGCATTCCGCTTAGTATCCGCGGAAGAACGTCTCACTTGCTAAAACCTTTCACCTTCCGTTCCAAACTGAAGTAGGCCTCTGCTGATACCAATGCAGCGTTTTTTAGAAGACACTCTTGCTGGAAACATTGATTTTCAGCATTGAGATTCGTCGCCTCGATAAGTGCGCCAAGTACTTGAATCAACCCCATTTCTTTTTAGCAGCCTGTCACCTGTACACGGATAGGTATAAAGCCGTTTGCTTACAGCAGTTCAAAGAGACTCTTTCTGGCGTTCGATTCGAGCCGTAGGCTAATATTGTATGTGACCATTCAGACCATTTGTATACGGCTTCTAAACGACATTTTAAAGCCTTCATCATTTTTTTCTTTCTCGGCCGCCCGTACCCCCGCCCGCCCGCCCGCTCGCCCGCCATGAAGCGAACACAATGCGAACTGCTTTATACGCTCCGCTGAGGTCGTAACGTTGATATCAATTATTAACATGGCATTGGCGTTTTATGGTTCTATATATATGAACGCCGTTGTATAGAGGAGAAAACGCTCAGAAATGGGTTGTGCGTATATATATTGCAGTATTTACAGCACATACGCCGACTGTGTATATATGGACGTTCAGACATCCGACCCATCTCGAACAACTCGATACTGAACAACTTCATAAAGTCAACGATAGTTAACGATAGAACACAGCGCAGTATTATGAAGAGAAATTAGACGGGAACGATTTGAATGGTCTCGAATATTAGGAATTCAACTGTGCGGTGCAATTCGCGGTAGAATTCCCGAAGGTGGCGGCGGCGGCGGCATGTGAAGGCCTTTGAGTTACTTTAATTAACAGCGGTCAGAATCGTTCAAGTGCTATCGGTTTAACAACACCCCTTCTATCCGTCGTTAATCACTGGTCAGATGTCGTTTTGAACCAGCAGGCATTAATTAAAGCGAATAATCATCCGCAGAAATAGGAAAAAGTGTCAACTTCACTCTACAATTAAGAATTTCCGCTTCACACCACGATACTCAGCTACTCCGTGAATCCACAAAAATCAACGCAAAAACTATATTGAAATATATACAAAGTGCTGTGCAAACTGAACTCTCCGCAAGTAAGTAAGTAAAATCTCGTTAACTTCTATAGCGCTTTCAAAAGAAGCACCGAAGCAGCTCTTTATTCCTATGCGCAACTCTCCGCAACTGCAGTTTCACTGTCGGAGGAAGTAGACGCATCGAGTTGACGTCATCAGACCGGAAATTACGTCGATTTAACGTCAGAACGACATCACGTGAGCATACTCGAATAGGTGTCTTCGCATCGCAGACATGTGCGGTATAACGGCTTCCATGCACGCCACGTCTCATTTGAATTTAACTTTCGGCGCATCTAATACAGTGTACGATGACTTTGTCCTGGGTCATACAAAATGCACGCAGCGGTTAGATCTCGCTCGATTAATCTAAAGAGCCTCAGACTTTCGTGTCTGGCAGAACTTGTGAAGATTCGTCACCGCCAGATGTCACCACAACCCTGCCGTCTGTATTGACTACAAGCTGTTGGTGATGGTGGTGATGATTATGATGATGGTGGGCTAGGTGATGGTGTGGTGATTGCTGCTGCTGATGCTGCTGTTGCCAACCGCTCCTGTACAAATTCCCTCCTAATAATGTTCCGCTGTGTGCGGCGCCACCTATCGCCGACTTTCGGTGAATGACAACGTCCATGAACTCATTGCTCCTTAATCCGACCGCATTAACTGTGACTCCGGGACAGCAGGAGGAGGAGGAGGAGGAGGCAATCGGCGGAAAAGATCCGGATCCAGAAGGCGCGTTCCTCGCGACGGGCCAGAGATTCGCATCCGACGGTTCGACTCCCCCACCCGCCGCCGCCGCCGCCGCCGACGCCGCTCCGACGAGCGCCTGACACCCCGGGTAAGAGCGCTGCTTGGAGAAGGACGCCTCGCGCCTGATCACCGTCTCCTTGTCGTAGGGGCCGGTGGCGGGCGGCGGCGGCGGAGGAGGAGGAGGATGCAGGCCGCGGTTCGCCTCCTCGGCCGAGCAGAGCAGCGAACGGTCGTCGTCGCAGCTGTAGACCTTGTCCGTCTTCCTCGGCCAGACGATGCAGTGCGTGGCGACGCGGTCCTTCCTCGAGTCGGAAAGACTGCGGAGGGCGTTCAGAGGCAGCGTCTGACTCGACCAGACCGCGTCGCCGCCCCAACCCTCTCCCCCTCCTCCTCCCTCCTCCGGTTCCACTCGATCCGATGTGATAGAGATATCTGTCGGTGTTGAAGCCAGACGGGCGCCGTTGAACAAACAGACCTAAGGAGAAGAAGAAGAACGGAGGAGAGTCAACTGATGAAGCACTTAATCGAGTAATCTGCGTCCTCCTCCTCCTATCCTATCGACTGCTCAATGCCGTCACGATTTCTCTGCTGCTTTTCTACATGCCTCTATGTTATTCTATACTGAAGACCGCGTGATAGATAGATAGATGATAGATAGATAAATAGATAAATAGATAGATAGATAGATAGATAGATAGATAGATAGATAGATAGATAGATAGATAGATAGATAGATAGATGATAGATAGATAGATAGATAGATAGATAGATAGATAGATAGATAGATAGATAGATAGATAGATAGATAGATAGATAGATAGATAGATAGATAGATAGATAGATAGATAGATAGATAGATAGATAGATAGATAGATAGATAGATAGATAGATAGATAGATAGATAGATAGATAGATAGATAGATAGATAGATAGATAGATAGATAGATAGATAGATAGATAGATAGATGTGTCGTAAATAGAACAAGTAAGTAAAACAAAGTGAGTGTTCCAAAGGACGCAGAGGGTTAACTCTGACCTGCACCCAAGCATGAATCTACAACTATGTAACTATATATTTTATTTTTAAAATATACATATCTTGAAACATTAAAATTATAATACAGGAACACCATTTCTGATAAAATTCAAAATAATTAAATAATTCGCGGTTTATTACGTGTATACCAATAAGCCTTAATCGGAAGATTGCGCTAAGGTAATAATTATTATCGAAATATGCCGCGCTTCGATTTATTTTGCTATTGATACCCGATGGTTGAGTTGTAATGTACTTTGATTCAGAATTTCAGAGAACAAATTGCAGGAACTAGATAATTGTTAGGCGAGTATTTCCTTGATAAGCGGCGCTGTTGACGTAAAGTTAATTTCATTTCTATAGCGCATTATAGTTCTCTGCGTACTTAACGCAGTCGCCAAAACCAAATGAATCGTCAAGGAGGACTTATTGCTGATAATGCGTCGGGCTTCGGTTACTGCTGTGTCTATTAACAATCGTTTTTTCTCATAAATCGACCGGGGACATCGAAGACGCTCAACGTAGGATCGAAGTTCCAAACAATATTCGCTCCGAAGATTGCGCTACGAGCAGGGGCGAAGTCAGGAATTTGATTTGGGGATAAAGTGATTGGGGCGGGAAGTATAAATCTTAAAAACTTTGAAAATGTTAAAAAAACACATTGAAAATTTTAAGGTAGTTTGATTTTGGGGGTACAAATACCGATATACCCCCCGTCGCTACGCCCCTGGCTACGAGGTCGCTATATAACCAAAGACGCTATACAACAGCGGGGCCTGTAGTATAGCATTTGCTGCGTTCAAAATTTAAATAATGTATTCTTTTGGTACTTACGAGCTAACAATATCAACATTCTAAAGGCGATGGACGAATTTCTAAACAGAAATAGGACGAAAATGAAGATGCGATCTATCATGACATTCTCAGACATTGGCGTATAGCCAGGGTTCCGGAAGAGGGGCACATCGACGTTTTCCGAGTTAAAAAGAAAACGTCAACGACGAAGGAAAAAAGGTCATCAAAGGTGGGAACCTAATTACTTGATGGACGTTCTTCCTCCACACCCCTCTGTCTCCTGCCATTTTTCGCAGCCACATTGATGTTTTCTTTTGGCCAGTCTTCTGTCTTGCATCCATCGTCTTCTATAAGTCGCCGTTTACCTCTGGTTACCTCTGGTACGGCTCTTCCCAACATAATGTCTTTGTCTAAAGTGTTATCTGAGATGCACACTGTGTGTTCATAGTACTTTAATTTTCTTGTCTTATTACTTGGAATGAACAGCTTGCTGCCCATCTCCTTAAGAATGCTTTCGTTTGCTCTTTTTTGTATTGTATACTGGACTATTTTTATTTTTATTTTATTTTAATTTTTATGTCCATGATACTCTTAATATATTTCTCTCTATCGCATCATTTTGAAAGCTTGATATTCGGTTTTGAAGGTCTTTATCCACTGTTATACTTAAAGTTAAATGTTGCAGATAGCGTTCTATTTTCGCAAGTCTCCGTCAGAAACGGCACGACTGTATATAGATGCCGATAGATCTAGTTGATTTGCATGTTTCTGCTGATGTATTATCCAGAATCTCAAAAAACAGCGGAAATTAATGTAAAAAACTTTTGAAAGTTCATCGCACATTCTATATCTGGGCCGTGAGAATGAAAAAAATTGAAAAACACAGAAATTAAAATATCAAAATGAAAACATTAACACCCTTCTATATGATCCGGCAAAGGCATCAATAGCAATAGACAAAAATTATACTTTTGCTGGATCATTTCAGTCCGTTGATATTTCCATGTTGATATTTCCATGTTGATATATCCATGTTGATATTTCCATGTTGATATTTCCATTTTGATATTTCCATTTTGATATTTTAAATTTTGATATTTCTATTTTGATATTTCCATTTTGATATTTTAAATTTTGATATTTCCATTTTGATATTTCCATTTTGATATTTCCATATTGATATTTCCATTTTGATATTTTTGATATTTTCATTTTGATATTTCCATTTGGATATTTCCATTTGGATATTTCCATTTTGATATTTTCATTTTGATATTTTTGGATATTTCCATTTTGATATTTCCATTTTTATATTTCCATTTTGATTTCTGCGTTTCTCGACCTGTCATGAATTCTCACGGCGCATATATTAGCATTTAATAGAAGCAAGAGGAGATTCAATCTTATATGGCGTCTCTTATTCTCCTCTATTCTTCATCGTGACGTCGCTTCGTAAATATATTTTTACTACGCGTAAAATTCCGCGGAACTTAATTTGCGTCGTGCGACTCGGTGAGATGAAGAGTAAAAACAGCGTCGACCGAAGTCATTTAATGATGGGCCATGACTTATGTCACTGGCGCTGAGAGAGAGAGAGAGAGAGAGAGAGAGAGAGAGAGGCAGGCGTCGTTTGGGAAGCTGCGCTCGTCGGCGAGCGATCAGTAAGAACGTTTTAGGATCTAATGCGTCGCACACCTGCACGCCAGGTGCAATCGAATGGCTCCATCTAGCGGCGCCGAACGGAGATCGTATACGACGCAGACGAAACAGAAGTTGATTTCTTCCGTTTCCAAGAAACGTATCTCCGAAAAAGAAACGACCAACGA